>CM032228.1:139920000-140520000 GCA_019009955.1 Riptortus pedestris
TATTAGCGGTACTCTAAGTCATATTACAAAATGCGTATCTCTGACACATTCAACCTCCTCACAACTTTTGAATCCTCATTCTTAACCTCAGTAAATCTACGCAATACCTTCCACAGACATAGTGTTCCTTTTAATTAATCCATGCAGTGTTGACACTGATAATTCTTAAGCACAAGATAGATAGGAACCATCGACAGAATCACAAAACCTGGTGACATCATAGTTGTCATGAGAAGGTAACCTTGTGAAAGTTGGTTCCCAGACCTTTCCTCTCTCCATCATGGTTACCAAAATTCTCGTGGGACTCATTTAAGGAAAGAAACATCTTCTTTTTCATGGATAGTAACAAGCTTCTGAGGTGTGGTTCAAACGACCAAATTTATCTGGCAAACGCATAAATGAGCAGTCTGAGCCATTTTCCAATATTATCAGGACCATCATCGGCTTATGCTTCTTTGGAGCACACTAGTTTCATCCAGCAATTCGATTCGACTGAACTAAACTTGAGACCGGGACTATTAAAGGACTCAGTCACCCGTACCATTTACTTCTCTCATCGTACAGCATAACTATTTCCTGGGTACTAGAAGACGTGAAGATAATGGAGTGACGTTTACCTGCCTTCAATTCAAATCCTTAGTGCGCTAACGCCACGCCAAAGTAATAGCCCAACCGTAGATGTCAAAAGAGACTAAGTTTTCACATGTCGCTAGGACCCTTTTACGGGTTTCAGGTTGGCCAACATATCAATCAAGCGTATTATGACTCTCGTTATTCCAAAATATTTACAGAACAGATCTTTCTGCTTAACACCTTTAGTCGCAAAATCGTTCATAGTTATATTTATGATCCTCACATGCTATAATGTATTGGTAATTCATCGTTCAAGAAGAAAAACGTTGAAAGGATGCTACCTGCCCCTCTTGGAGAACCGTCTGAAATAATAGTGAGAGCCTGTCAGCCCTGTACGCTGAACACCATGAGGGACGTAATAAGAGGTTCAACTTCAATAGTAGAATCCAAGTCATGACATCTAGCAGATACTCATGGGCACCTAATCCGGTAGCACGATCCAGACAGGAGAAGTCACTCCACCATTCATGACATTCTTATGAATGGCAAAGCCCTTTCTTCAACACAAAGATTCAAGTCTTGTGAATATATGAGGCACCAAGGATAATTTGCTTAATTTGTCCCCCTTCCCCCTTTCTACTCATAAACTATATCTATGATGTGGCCACTGTGAGGCTTAGGACCAGTAGAATATGGAGAAGATATCCACCTCAACACCACACATCCATTTGCAACCATCCCTCGCAAATTTAAGTGGTATCCCCGGCATTCAACCAGCAACCAATTCAACAACCGGCTAATGTTTCGGCGCAGTTCAACTCTCTTGAGTAAGCAATAGGTGACCCCTCGACCGACCAGTTTCTCAACTGCTCTCTATAAGCTAGGGATCTTCTATCGCTTTTACAGAAACAGGCGCATAGTCTTCTTACATTCTGAATGCCGGTCAATAAATACCACGACTGAAGTTTATCGGAGACCAAGCATGACAGCTCCACCATCTGGAACTCTTTTAAGTGACTAATGCCAGCATTGGGTTTATGTGGGTCTAAAGCCAAACGTGACGATTTCATGAAAATAATGACATCCCAATGACTCAATGAATAATATTGAATACCACCAAACGCAATCCAAATTCCTGACATAAGAACCCCAAATCTTACTCCCTTCCAAAGAGTAGCTAAAGGAAAGCCTTGACCTTAATATCGTTTTCTCTGTGAATTTACTACTAGTTTTCTTTAGCTTGCAATACTTCTTAATGTGGACACACGTATAACAACGTCTACACCTTTTGAAAAATCGTCGACCGAGAACAGCACCACCCGAAAAAACACCCTTGGAATGTAGTACATTCATGGCCCCAGGAATAAGATAAGTAATTACTTACTGCCAAGAAGTTAAGCCCGGTAAGTTTCTGCTATGATTGCTGGACTTCATAGGACGTGGCACACCATACAATATCAAGCAATGATATCACGAAGAAAGGAACAGATAATTATTCAAGCCTTGTGAAAGAAAAGTCCATAGCAGTGCTGATATAGGTATACGAAAAAATTATTAAATGTGGAACTAGTGGCGATGCCCCAATACTATTGTTAAATCCTTCTGCAAGTATATTCTTCAGACAATGGAAAATAGGCATTGTTGAAGGGAAATCAATGGTTCAGAGCACAAGTAATGATGGCAATAAGAAGGATTCAGTGACTAGGTTGTATTTGGCCCTTCTCACGTGGCTTTAAAACTTATAGGATGATTCTGGGGAAATCTAGGATCAGTCTGGGAAACCCTGGAACGAGCTCTACCAAAATGTGTAAACCAATAACTCCATCAAACAAGGACTTCCTTTCAAAATTACATATAAAAAAAATCCCTCACGCAGGGCCTGGATAAACTAAGCAGATTTCTCACCTGCTGGTATAGTACACCTGGTATCTTATCTCACCATATATTCTCAATTTATGTGTAAATACTGAAGGTAAAGAATACAAGAAAGTATCAATAACTCTCTTAATACTTACTTTGCGAAATAATGCATAGGAAAAAAGTCCGTCACGCAGGGGCTTCGTAAACTAAGCAGATTTCCCACGTAAAGTTATACAAT
Organism: Riptortus pedestris; assembly: GCA_019009955.1. Lineage (NCBI taxonomy): Eukaryota > Metazoa > Arthropoda > Insecta > Hemiptera > Alydidae > Riptortus > Riptortus pedestris. The sequence continues at coordinate 139,922,672 of CM032228.1, forward strand.
AGAGAAATCTCCATACGAGTGCCGAACAGTTACGGAAACGGCCGAACTAGCTTTCGGCGAGAACGTATATATGCGACCGTCCGTTACACTTAATAAAAATGCAAATAACTCGGTTAATAATCAAGATATAGATTAAATGTATAGAACAATATTTATAGTAAATTTAATTTGCAATAAGATTGGTTTTATACAATTTTTCGATCTGACGTATAGTAACGGAGATATTTCGAATTTTCAAAAATCCCCCTCTAAACCCCCTCCCACGGGTCCGATTTTAACCGTTAACGAACTTGATTAAAATATAATATAAAAAAACAAGTTCATAACAACATTTATACAACATTGCATTTGCAATAAAATTCAGGTTGTTCAATAAATTTTTGTTTTCGCTGTCACTGATATTAACGGAGATATTTGCATTTTTTGGTTTCCAGCATTCACTAAATCCTCACTCTGGCTTTCATAACTTCGTTCACATTTAAAAGAGTATATCACGAAGTGTCTTATTTGAAGTTTAAATACGATAAGGGAAAGTTAGAGAAGAAGTAAATAATAAATTTAAAATATTTACCAGTCTTGTTTTTTGTAACTGGATTATTAACCGAGATATATGCAATTTGTAGTATTTCAGTTTTCTGTAAACTCCTTATTCAACAAATGCGATTTGTTTCTGGGGAACTGAGCCACTAATCGTCTCATGTCCAACTTAAATTTCAATACTGTATCCCACCTGGGAAATGTACTCTTTTTGCGCAGCACCACTTTTTTATTTCAACCTGTTTACGAAAGAGAATAGAGGTAGCGAGGAGAATATGAATGTAACCTAGACGGGGACGTGCTGGATTGGTCCAATGTTTCACAAGAAATGTAATGTATCCAGATATCTGTCACCGACACACATTGAGTGAGAATATTTTTCAAAGTTCTTTCATTGAGTCCCCTCTGTGACTCATAAAATAGTTGGCAAAATTCTCGTTTCCACTGACGGCCAATAAAATAGCATTAATGGATTAATTTACAAAGGTAATCACAAAATTTGTCTTCTACATTTAATCCAACATTGACTATTTAATTGAGACGAAAGAATTGTATACATACATTTCTTCAATGCGTGAAATATTGTTAAAAGAGCTTGACATTACATTTTTTATGAATGTCACCTATTAGTAAAGTCCACTTCAATAACTATCAGTAGTTTAATGATTTTCCAAGGAAGCCAACAACTCAGCATTGTGCTTTACATAATTTATATTGAAATGGTTCGGGACTTCATTAATCTGTTACAGAATTTATTATTTAGCCATTAATATTACCGACGGCACTGCAAAATTAGCAAAGTAGGAGTAATTCTTTGAATTGCTTTACAAGTTTTATTATAAATAGAAAAAATTATTTAATTTTTACATCTCTCTTGTTAATTAAAATCATTATCACCCAAATCAAAATTAACTTTCACCTCCAAATTTTAAAAAAATGTTTGTTTTTTATAAATAACATAATTACAGTTTTCTTTATGTACCCTAATGGCTCATAAATTGCAGAAAAAAGAGTACCAGTTACAGTAACTAAATTTACATCAAAGTAATTAAAAGTAAATTTACTCACAAATTAAAAGTAAATTCATCAATTGAAAAAAAAAAAAGAAAAAAAAAAATTAGAAAAATTTATGAAAATAGGAGCGTCTAGTCCTTATAACTCCTTATAAAGTGAAGTTTGGTATTTTAAATACTGTGCCTGACTAAGCGGACACACTTATAACTACATGAAATGAAATAAAAAAATTAACATTTCCAAAAATAAATATTTAAATAATAATGTTTTAATTCTAAAGGGATATTTTTATGTGATTATTTTGTATATTATAAATGGATTTCGTTCTTAATGTATAGAATAGGAACATACAAGTTTCATAAAAGCGGTTTATAAGACAGTTTTTAAGTTTAACCTATTATGTTTTGACCATATATATATTGTTAATTTGTAAAAAAGATCAATTTCAAAACAACTATTAAAAAAATCATAAAATATATAATTTAAACTAATGCAGACGTTTTTTACTATACTAAACGCGTACCTTTTTTTTAAGTAATACACACTTAAATTAAAGCAATAATACGAATGTAGAAGATAATTGTAACTAATATACACTAGGCTTCGTTTAATCTGGTTCTGCCATTTGTCTAATGTAGTTTATGCCTAAAATAGTTACTCCAGCTGTGGTTTGTAGAGTATAACTTGTTTATACTGCGTTATACGACAAAGGCCTATGCAACTAAAGTTACTCTAAATAACAATATAAATAGCTTTTATTATACGTATATTTGCCAAAAAGAACTGAGAGAGAGATATTTATAGATAGATTGTTATATACTTAATATTTAGAAAATTATAATAAGGCATGTCAGTTTGTAGCCAGATAAGCGGGGTTCCTGTTTCGGGAGAACTCTTCATAACAGTAATTTACATTGAAAGTGAAACTTGTTAGAATGTTGTATACATATCCCATTTCATTTCAAATAATATGTGAGAACAATGTGGAGACTTATTATCCGAGTTGAGTTGCTGTTCAAATGGAATATGTTATGATTTCATGTTTATAACTAAATATTATCAAAAGCTGGAGAAGTGTTTTATGATAGTTTCATCTTGGTATCTCACAGCGAGATAATTTTTTTTATAATTTACTAATCTCATACATCAAAATAATGCCTTCTATACTGACTTGGGTGTTATCAGAGTTTCGTACAATATATGGGTTATACATTTCATTATCCAAGAAAAACATTTTATGTTTCCTGTATCCTGTGTGGTTAATTGGAACGTATTTCAATTCACTTCCAGTAACAATATCAATAGGTCAAAAGGGAAGGTTATCTGTGTGACATACTATTTTGTTCCATTTCATTTTTTATATATAATCACTAATAATATATTTCCTGAGTTTCATACAAACATTAAAATAACTTCAATTTTTATAGATACAAGAAAACCATGTGTTTTCTGGCATTGGGCATTATGCTCTTGTAAAACTTCCTGAGTTGTGGTCGATTTTGGCGTTGGCCAAAGGATTTTAGTGAAAGATGAGCTTACTGAATAAAATTTCTAGGTCCCACCCTGGCTACAAAAAAGTGATAACCTGTAGATAATCGGTCAAGATTGACCTAAGTCCAATAAACTGTGTGTTCATTTTATATATATATTACTTTTATATGGGCTTTATATTATCATAATCACATTCTGGACATATTTTTGTTCCTGACCTGGACATTAAAAAAAGGGAATCACGCAACCCTCACGTTGAATAACATCTGACAAAAACAAAAGTACCCAGAGGTTTTCATCAGTGCTATATCATTTTTTCTTTTATGTAATTAGTTTTTATGTTACAAATGCTAATTGGGAACAAACTGGTTTCAATCTTTTCTAGAAATTTATTCAGTCAGTCTACCAACATCAGAAGGAAATGGACACAGCTTAAATTAACCGAGGCGTTACAATCACGGCAAAATGTGATATGATGTGAGCTCTCTACTATATTTTAATAAAACTTATAGCGTTAGAATATTACGAATATCATTAATATACGAAATATTATGTAATGTACGAAATTTAAGGTAGCCCGTATCCAAAACATTGGTTGGTGGAGGGGGCGTGGGAGGTTGTGCGGGTTAAGGCATGTGTACGTCTATCACGACCTTGAATAAGCTGAAGATAAAAATAGGTTTGTTCCCCGCTAAGCGAGAACATTATTGCGTGAGTTTCCTGTCAGAGCGTGCTAGTTATGCAGCACTTGTGGATTAGCGGGAGTCTAACCTAACGAGTATTGTTCAAGGGTCTCACTTAGATCCCATCAACAGGCAGCCTGACTCAGGGTGAATTAACCACACTTGCACTAACCCGGGTACAAAAGTCCCCGTGAGTTTATTGGAGACAATTCTTTCCAGGCTCCTCTGGTCGGTGATCACGAATCCCTTGAGTCTCGCTCTGGAGTGACTAAAGATCATAAAAGTCTATAATCCCCTCTGGATGATATAAAATTCCGTCACGCTGCTGCGTTAACTAAGCAGATTTCCCACGTGCTTCACCATAAATTGTATATTTACCTCAAAACGTAAAAGTTCAATGAGAAGAATATTTGGTATTTAGTCTTCAAATAATGTGCTTCATAATATAATAGCTTATTGTTAATATGACATGAGAAGGAGTGGGGGTTTACTGGTGGCCGAAAACTAAAAAATGCAAATATCTCTGTTAATAATCAACATAGTGAAAAAAGTTCTTAACATTTATACAACTATACATTTGCAATAAAATTAGTTCTATACAATTTGTTATCTGATTCATAATAACGGAGATATTAAGAATTTTCGAAATTCTCTCCCTCTAAACCCCCCCTCCCCCTGGTCCGTTTCAGCCGTTAACGAATTTGATCTTTCTTCTTTTTGTATAAAACGATTATATATCAAGAAGCTTTAACAACATAGAATATAAGTGCACTTAATTTGTCTTCATTTGGACTTCAAATAGTTATGTATACAGTAGTTGAAGAAGAACATGGAGATATTATCTATAAAAACAAAACTAAAGGGGATAAGGAAAGCCATAATAAAGAACTACGTTTAAATCTGAGTTTTACAAATTTTTTAAGTCGGTTTCATTTTGTGAAACTACAGTTCATTGTTGGTTCGATTCAGGCGTGGGTAGTAGAAATTTATTTAGAAACGGATGGGATTCTGCTGATTACGCATCCCAACGGATAGCATGGAAGTAAGCTGTAAATACCCCCCCCCCAAGAAGAAAAAGTCCATCACGATGTCGTTAACTAAGCAGATTTCCCACGTGCGTCACGTATTTGCGTTTATCGAGAAAAGCAAATGTTCAATGTTCTGTTTCATAATATAATAGCTTATTATTAATATGACATGAGTAGGAGTGGGGGTTTACTGAAGGGAGAAAACTGAGAAATGCGAATATCTCTGTTAATAGTCAATATTCACTATATTGACTATTAACGGAAATATTGATATTGACTATAAAACGTACATAACATTTATAGGACATTTCATTTTCAATAATATTGGTTCTAAACGATATCTCTATCCTTCGCATAATAACGAAGATATTCAGATTTTTCGAAATTCTCGCCCACTAAACCTCCCTCCCACAGGTCCTAGCCGTTAACGAACTTAATCTGTATATTTACATAAAACGTTTAAATATTGAGTTTGGTACCGATCAAATAAAAATTGGTACCGCTAGAGCGTTAACAGACAAATATATATATATATATATATATATATATATATATATATATATATATATCTATATATATATATCAGACTTAACAAAGCAATATTTATTATTATCATTTATTAAAGTCCACTTTTTGCTACTATGGCTGATTTGGACGGGTTATCTTCTGGATACCACCCCTTTTCTAGCCAGGGCGGGACTAAGGATTTTATTCAATGAGTTCGTCACTAAACAAATTCCTATTATCCAGGTGGGAATCGAACTCGTCACTCTAGGTTTATCATGTGAGATTAAAGCCAGCGCATTAACTAACATGACTAACCTGAGCCCCAAACATTATTTAGAACATATAAAAAAGTGGGCTACAATTGTTATTGGTAGGGATGCAGTGGTCGAGGAACTCTTTTATGTGGAGTATGAATAAATATGTCAGTGAAATATTTCCTTAAATAAATTATAAAGTCGAATTACCGATGAATCATTATCATCAGAACATGATAAGACCAATCGCTAGCCCTGATCCATGTGTAAATCTAACTTTAAATATTCCTCAAAAGTTAACTTTCCCACATTTCTAAATTAAGTGGTCTTATTTCAAATATTTGCTCTTTGGTAAAAGAACATATGGGAGAGGGATGGGCCCAAAAGGAAATACTTGATAATAAATATGATTCCCCTCACTGTTTAAAGGCTACTGATTGTATTCGAGGCGCTGATGTGAGCATAGATTAAATGCATACAATTTAATAAGATTTAATTCTCAAGGGTATTTAATTGCATACAAAAATAGATCAGAAACAAACCAACGCCCCTTGGATTTATTTAAGCTTAGAGCTTCTTTGATCTGGTAGGAGCCGTCGGTCAATCAACCTAGCAAGAAGTCGTAGAACAGCTTAAAAAATGAGCTCTTAACACCAACCTGTCTTTACCTCTTTACTACGGAGAGTAATGGGTTCCTCTTGGACTGGTGTAAATTAGGTTAGACTTAGTATATATTAAGGAGTATTTCAATAAAAAATTAAATCTATAATAATACGGTACATCTCGACCATATGTTTAAAGTAAATTTCATTTTAACATTCCCAAAATGAAGCATTTATTAATTTGGATTTATCAACATCCATTTTATCCTACTACAGACAGTCGGATAGGGAAATCTAAAAATCACCACCCTTTTCTAGGAGGGAAAAGGGATTTTATTTGTTGAGTTCGTTATAAAATGAATTCATGTGACTTACTTGGCAATCGAACACAAAAGTCTAGTGATGCAAAATGTATTAAGACAAATGCCTAACACAATTACCCAACAGGATGCCATGCAGGAGTACAACCAAATTTCCCAGGCGCGGGTATGACATTTTCCTTGTTAACCACAATTGTACAGATGAGATTAAAACCTGTGAGGTTCATTATTCAAAAGTTCGTTAAACGTGGCCTGCGTAAGCTAAGCAGATTTCCCATATGCTGTGGTATGACTCACTACTGATCTCATCTCACCTTACAGTCTGTTTATAAAAGTCCGTCACGCAGGGGCTGCGTACGCTAAGCAGATTTCCCATATGCTGTGGTATGACTCACTACTGATCTCATCTCACCTTACAGTCTGTTTATAAAAGTCCGTCACACAGGGGCTGCATAAGCTAAGCAGATTTCCCATATGCTGGGATGACTCACTACTGATCTCATCTCACCTTACAGTCTGTTTATAAAAGTCCGTCACGCAGGGGCTGCGTAAGCTAAGCAGATTTCCCATATGCTGGGATGACTCACTACTGATCTCATCTCACCTTACAGTCTGTTTATAAAAGTCCGTCACACAGGGGCTGCGTAAGCTAAGCAGATTTCCCATATGCTGGGATGACTCACTACTGATCTCATCTCACCTTACAGTCTGTTTATAAAAGTCCGTCACGCAGGGGCTGCGTAAGCTAAGCAGATTTCCCATATGCTGGTATGACTCACTACTGATCTCATCTCACCTTACAGTCTGTTTATAAAAGTCCGTCACGCAGGGGCTGCGTAAGCTAAGCAGATTTCCCATATGCTGGGATGACTCACTACTGATCTCATCTCACCTTACAGTCTGTTTATAAAAGTCCGTCACGCAGGGGCTGCGTAAGCTAAGCAGATTTCCCATATGCTGGGATGACTCACTACTGATCTCATCTCACCTTACAGTCTGTTTATAAAAGTCCGTCACGCAGGGGCTGCGTAAGCTAAGCAGATTTCCCATATGCTGGGATGACTCACTACTGATCTCATCTCACCTTACAGTCTGTTTATAAAAGTCCGTCACGCAGGGGCTGCGTAAGCTAAGCAGATTTCCCATATGCTGGGATGACTCACTACTGATCTCATCTCACCTTACAGTCTGTTTATAAAAGTCCGTCACGCAGGGGCTGCGTAAGCTAAGCAGATTTCCCATATGCTGGGATGACTCACTACTGATCTCATCTCACCTTACAGTCTGTTTATAAAAGTCCGTCACGCAGGGGCTGCTTAAGCTAAGCAGATTTCCCATATGCTGGGATGACTCACTACTGATCTCATCTCACCTTACAGTCTGTTTATAAAAGTCCGTCACGCAGGGGCTGCTTAAGCTAAGCAGATTTCCCATATGCTGGTATGACTCACTACTGATCTCATCTCACCTTACAGTCTGTTTATAAAAGTCCGTCACACAGGGGCTGCGTAAGCTAAGCAGATTTCCCATATGCTGGTATGACTCACTACTGATCTCATCTCACCTTACAGTCTGTTTATAAAAGTCCGTCACGCAGGGGCTGCGTAAGCTAAGCAGATTTCCCATATGCTGGTATGACTCACTACTGATCTCATCTCACCTTACAGTCTGTTTATAAAAGTCCGTCACGCAGGGGCTGCGTAAGCTAAGCAGATTTCCCATATGCTGGTATGACTCACTACTGATCTCGTCTCACCTTACAGTCTGTTTATAAAAGTCTGTCAAACGTGGCCTGCGTAAGCTAAGCAGATTTCCCATATGCTGGTATGACTCACTACTGATCTCATCTCACCTTACAGTCTGTTTATAAAAGTCCGTCACGCAGGGGCTGCGTAAGCTAAGCAGATTTCCCATATGCTGGGATGACTCACTACTGATCTCATCTCACCTTACAGTCTGTTTATAAAAGTCCGTCACACAGGCGCTGCGTAAGCTAAGCAGATTTCCCATATGCTGGTATGACTCACTACTGATCTCATCTCACCTTACAGTCTGTTTATAAAAGTCCGTCACACAGGGGCTGCGTAAGCTAAGCAGATTTCCCATATGCTGGTATGACTCACTACTGATCTCATCTCACCTTACAGTCTGTTTATAAAAGTCCGTCACGCAGGGGCTGCGTAAGCTAAGCAGATTTCCCATATGCTGGTATGACTCACTACTGATCTCATCTCACCTTACAGTCTGTTTATAAAAGTCCGTCACGCAGGGGCTGCGTAAGCTAAGCAGATTTCCCATATGCTGGGATGACTCACTACTGATCTCGTCTCACCTTACAGTCTGTTTATAAAAGTCCATCACACAGGGGCTGCGTAAGCTAAGCAGATTTCCCATATGCTGGTATGACTCACTACTGATCTCATCTCACCTTACAGTCTGTTTATAAAAGTCCGTCACGCAGGGGCTGCGTAAGCTAAGCAGATTTCCCATATGCTGGTATGACTCACTACTGATCTCATCTCACCTTACAGTCTGTTTATAAAAGTCCGTCACACAGGGGCTGCGTAAGCTAAGCAGATTTCCCATATGCTGGTATGACTCACTACTGATCTCATCTCACCTTACAGTCTGTTTATAATAGTCCGTCACGCAGTGCCTGCGTAAGCTAAGCAGATTTCCCTCGCGCTTGTATAACACACTTGTGACCTCATCTCACCGCATTTTCCTCTTTCTATGTTAAATTGAAATATTGAATTTGGTATAGATAAATAATAAATAAACCTTTTCGAGTTTGAACATAAATCTTAATTGATGATATCACACAATAAAATTGCATGTATCTCGCATATTAAAGGTCTCTTGAAATATTTGAAATGTAATCTTATTATTATTATTATTATTTATTAACGTCCACTTTTTGCAACTTAGGCTAATCGGGACGGGTTATCTACAGGTTACCACCCTTTTCTAGCCAGGGTGGGATTTTAGGACGTTATTTAATGAATTTCGTCACTAAATAATTTCCTTTGCCCAGGCAAGAATCGAACTCGCCACTCTTGGTTTACCATGTGAGATAAAGGTCAACGCTTTAACTCGCATGTAATCTTAGAATGAAGTGGTTCGTGACATATCAGCTCATTGTCAATTTGGCATAAGTAGGAGTGGGGGTTTACTTTAAGATGAAAACTAAAAAAATCCAAATCCCATGGCTAATATTAAGGATATAGAAAATAGTTATTTAACAACATTTATAGGTAATATAATTTGCAATAAGATTGGTTTTCCATAATATTTCGATCCGACTTATAGCTGCGGTAATATTTCCAAATAAATATTGTCTGCATACAGGTAACAAACTGCAAGGTAAAGAAAGCAGAATACCGTCTTCATATTAAAAATGATAATTTTAAATATTCCAATAATTCATTTGAATTTTTAAATTTTTCAATACACATTTTAAGTCATACAATTAGTATGTACTTATGTTAATTACAAGCAAGGAATATATGAAGCACAACACACCCTCAAACAAATCACACAAATGAAAACATGTTTTTTCAACTTACAATTCATCTAAAAATTATCCAATTCATTAAAACATCTCAGCAATATAACGGACGCACTTTTTGGGTCAAAAAGGACATAGTGTAGCCATTCGAAATGTGGCAACAATGCAGGAGGCACCTAGCCATTACAGCTTTAATCCAGCCTACACCTCTCCAACACCTCTCTGGAACTGAGGATTCGCTTCGATGGTTTAGCGATCCTATGGAAGGGACAATCTCTACTAACCAGCTCCCACACGAAGAACACATGTACTAGTTTCCTGTCCTGTATGTCCTCGGGCTTTGAACACACGACCACTACGTCTATGACCGGCAGTGAAGGCAAGCCTCCACTCCGGACACCACCCAGCCTGTAGTTCATATTGAGTAAGCCGCTAGAAACTTACCCCATTAAGGCCGGAATGATCCCCGGCCCTGAACAGCAAAGCCGGCTAAGGACCTACTGTTCCTACGGTTCCCCTACCCAAGAGCTACACAGCGGGGGCTTACTGCTGCCCTTGGGGAGGGCGGGCGCCGTCCCCGGGGGTCAAAAAGGACAATAAATATTTTGTAAGTTAATTGCTGGAATGTACGGAATATGATTCAAGGGATATTATCTCCCTCTCATTAAACTTCTGGATATCGCCAAGCATTGAATTGAATTTAATATTCTCTAAAATGTCTAAGGTGGATGTCATCGTGCTTTCGGTTAGTCTAGAAGAACATTTACGTCTAAAATTTAAAAAATCCAAATTGATAAGACTGAGTTTTTAAAAGGGAATTATTGTACTCAAGTCATTTCATTTTGGACAAAGACTAAAAACTAGAAACATTTCCAATTCCAAAAATTGATAAAGAAGGTATCCCATTTATATGGTGTACCTATTGTTATTAACAACTAATATACTATCTGAAAATTGCTAAGCTATTAGCCTTGGCACTAAAGAAAAAAAACCAATATTAATACAAATAATGTTTTTTTTTTCTTCTTATTCTTCAAATTCTGGACCCATTATTTGTATATGTTCTTCATAGTTTATTAGCAAGGATCACCAATAAAAAACATTTTTTAAGCACAAATTTTAATGGAAATAAATGGAACTTATATTGGAACTTAGCTGCTGAATAAAAGGTTAAAGCAACACTTAAAAAGTATTGACAATAATGAAAATAAAACTGTCTTGACGGATCATTTCATCTCCAAGAAACGCTTTTTCAATTCTGAAAAAAATCAAACGATTAATAAAGAAATAAATAATACTAAACGAAAAATAGTAGAGAATATCCACATAATATAAAATAGGAAAAAAACCAGAAATTAAATGTCCCAATCGTATATTCTATAACATTTTATCGATTTCAAATTATGACGCGAAATAATCGAGTTCAAGGCTGACGTGTAAATAATCGATCTGTAGTCAGCATCAACCTACTTCGGGAATCTCAGCATCACCGACCCCCTCATTGAGGAACGGACTGTCGCAACGAACGAAAGTGGGAACGAGCACTTCAGAAATGTAAGTATCAATTTGCAATTAAATTTAATAAATATATCATGTAAGTAGGCACTTATTAATGCAGCTTCAAGCAAGTAATTGTCATTGGATTTTATTTTTAATTTATGTTATTATTTTTTGAAAAGGGGTGGTTCCTGAAGAGGTGGCATTTAAGCCACGAAACATGTAGGGCAATATGAATAAAGTTTGCTCGGAAAAAATGTTTTTTATTGGTGCCATTGCCATTAAACTATGAAGAATATATAAATATGTTCTTTTAAAACTAATACCTACTTTTATTACAAAACAATCCCATATTTCAGGTTCTTTATTGTCACAACAGATGCCTCTTACTTTGCACTAGGCTTTGTTTCATCCATAAACTTTTCAAGGGAAAGACTTCCCAACAGCCTATGCTTCAATATCTATGTTCCAAATCTATTGACAATTGAATAAGAATTGTTCGGGATAGTCTGGTCCTGGAAGATTTTAGGCCTTAACTGAATACCTGAAAAATTACTATGCATATGAATCATAAGCCACTCCAACTGTTGGACAGCGTTAAAGAACAAAATTCAAAATGAATCAAGAGGTACCAAAATTTACAAAACAAATCACGTGGTAGGTGCGTAAAATATAATAAAACTTCATCCTGTGAATGCCGTTGACCCTTAAGAGGTACTGGCAAATATATAGAGATTGCCCAGAACAAGACTTGGAAGATTCCGAAAGCCTAACAACTACTCATTGGCAAGACAGTTTAAATGAGCGGGAAGATATCATGGACAAAGACAAAATTTTAAAAACAGAACAAAAACAAATCATTATAGAGAAGTGGGGAAACCCCTAATTCAAAAAAAATGTAATAAACTGAATTACATTTTTTTTTTTAACCACTATTTTCCAAATGAGATCAAAGATTCTGAGGTTCAATATTCAAGAGTCCGTCACGCGGTGGCTGCGTAAACTAATCAGATTTCCCACGTGCTGGTATATCACTACTTATCTCCGCTCACCATACTTCTCTATTCCTTAAGTCCGTGAGTAAAAGTAGGCGTTTACTGAATGCTGAAAACAAGAAAGTACGTGTAACTCACTTAATATTTGGGTTATGAAAATACAACCATTGTAAAACATCAATATTTAGGCAAGATTATAGAGATGGTTCTGGTCTTTTTTGACACAACACATTTGGTAATAATGGAAATATTACCCCTTTTGAATCGAAAATATATAAATTTTATATATCTATATATATATATATATATATATATATATATATATATATATATATATATATATATATACATATACATAATTTTGAATGGACTTCATTCCCTCCATCTCCTGGGTAGGATCGATGGACACTTGAAGAAATTTATCGGAAATCGCTCCATGAATACAATCTCGATAGTTAATTTTTTTTTAAGGGAAATCTTCTCAAATCTAATTACCATATACGGAGTTATTTGTACAAAGGAATTCATTATAGAAAGGTATTTGATTGCTTGTAAAAGTATCGATTTCATTTCTGTCGGTCAAAATAAAATTTGTACTATTAAAATGAAAAGAAACATCCGTATATATTAATGAAAGTCAAAATGAGTTAGTATCCAACAAGCACTTATTAACGAAGGTTACTTACACATGAGAAGAGAATAGATAATATTAGTCAACAGTAAGAAAAGATGTAATTGACTTTATTAAACAATGCGAAATCTGGTTAGAAACCAAATTCGAAAGGAAACCTACATATAAATAGCTGTTTCCTAGTTACCCCTCACCTTGTGAAAATATTTAAATGTCACGTTTTTACTCAAACAAAACGTCTTACAATTATTGATGGTTTTTCCAATCGATTATTAGCATATCCATTATAAAGCTTAAATCAAGTAGATGTCCCAGACAGTTTAGCCTATACCTACCTAACTCACCAACCTACACCTAAATTAGTAAAGATAAACAATAGTCAAGAATTTGACAAAGCAAGTGTTTTAAACTTATATATTGAAACAAGATTCATATAACACCTGGACCCTCTGACTCACACGGATTACTAGAACGAGCACATTCCAGGTTAATAGAACTATTAAATATAATACAACTAAAACATACTTCACAAGGCACACTTACAAACATGCACATGTCAATTTCAGTAAGAATTCACTAAAGTGAACAGCAAAAATGATGCTACTGGAACTGATATTTGCTATTGCAGATAACTGTTACTACGAAGATATGGAATGAATAGCAGTTTTAGGAGAACCAGGAACTGGTTAACATAACAGATTAGGAATAGTTACGACAGGTGACTAAATAAAAACTTATTTTAGAAAAATCAGACGACTTTACAACTAAAGAAAAAAAAACTAGAGTAGTATTATTGAGGAGTTGATCTAAAAATGAGTACACCATAGGAAAGAATATGCTAAAGCCATATATAAGAAGGAATATAAAAAATGTCTATTCCCACGTTAGACAACCAAGTTTAAAGTGCATGCTAATAAAATTAAACGACCGAGACAGAATCAAGCTAATTTGGATTATGTTTAAAATAATCCTGGGTATGCTCCTATTGGTTCAGCTGAGGAGGCACAAATAGTGAATAGAATTGACCAATATTCTAGGTATTATACCAATAACAATAGGGCTCATTTTAATAAAAAAACATGCAGATATATTCATAAAACGTGTATCTTCAACGATTAAAGGCGCCATACAAAATCATCCCATTTACGTCTTAGCTAAGGAGTAATTAAGGGGATCGGCACCCAGATTACTTGGTTGAACAAAAGAGGGGGGGGGGTCATCAGAACGTATTTACATGGTTCTCATCTAGAAACGATTTGTTGAACACAATATTTGGCATTTCGGCTTGAAATAAGATGGTTCATGTTATTTTGGCTTATTCATAACGTGCGATGACAAAGAAGGGGAGTTTATTGATGGCTGAAAATTAAAAAATGCATATATCTCGGTAAATTTGAGATAGAGAAAGAATGTATGTATATAACAAAATCTATGGCTAATTCAATTTGTAATAACATTGTTTATGCATAATGTTTTTATCCGACTTATTTCAACGGAGGGATTTCAAATTTTCGAAATTCCCTCAGGAAATAAAATAAATTTTGAACGGACCTTAATCTTCATCTCCTAGATGGACATTTGAGAAAAGTTTTCATGAGTCACATCATTTTTCATATCAAGAGTACAACCTCAATAGCTAATATTAAACGCCGATGGCTAAGTAAAAATAAACCGAATATTAAGTGTATATGCGGATTTTTCGCTGATTAGGTTTTTTAAACTCCCACTCTTACTTCATGCGATTTTCACTTAGAGTAACTGAGGAACTAAATATCTCGTATACAGCTGGTATTTCGATTCCTGTTTACATGGGTATCATATTGCGGTACGATGGAATAAATGGTGAGTTGAAATCATCAGTGCATCATCCACCAACTTGCGGTAAATCTAATTAGTCTACGCAGCCTCTATGTAACGGGCTTTTCCTAATATTGATGAGTATTTTAAAGAAAAAGTTCCACTTATAATTGAATAACACGAGTAATATAATTTGTATTCAAAAGCTTTCTCTTGTCGTATGGCCAAGATAACAGAGTAAGTAAATCAACCCACAAATCAGAAAACGTAGTTGTGTTGAACATGAGTTAGTACTGGCATTACCGGGTAGGAAATATACAGTAATTTAAATATTTATGGTATTTGATCAGATTGAAATCTGTAACTGGAGAAACAAATAATGTACAGGATATTATTAATTAGTTAATGTATTTCGAGATTTGTTAATAGCCATGAAATCAGGAGTAAGAGGAAGCTCTGACCTACTCTTCAAATTGCAAGAAAATCAGTTATGACCTTGTTTTGAAATCAATTTTAGAATATGGGTCTGGTTGGCAATCTGATCTGGGAATAGGCTGTTAAATTTCCTGCAATGTAAATTAAGCAAGTTAATTTTTTTAATGAGGGTGAAATGAAGCAGTATGTGGTGAGAAGGAGAGAGTCACGTTGAGAAGTCTGATTGAAACAAACCTCTCAGAGGGGGTCCGTGCCGGCCCTTTTGTAGTTTTTGCTCTCGATGGATTCCTTGCTCTAATTGGAGCAGAGTGTTTCGAATATATTCATCCCCTGTTTGAGTCTTCCAGATAGCGGGACAGTGAAAGGCATCTACAGTTTTTATCTGCAATTCCCTCATGCACTGTCAACATCAGAGATCTGCAAGCATCTTGTTGAACTCTTGTTGAATGATGCAATACAGAAACAACCACTTCCCACTCCCTAACTAATTGATTAAATGAAAGAATAAGTTAATACATGATCGTAGAGGCTAATTTAATACATACAATAGGCTCACGCAGGAATGACGACGTTGAATAAATTGGGGTTAGAACTTTGGGGTCATTGGTCGCTGCTTTTAAAAGAATGTCTGCGAGGAGTGCAAGACGAGGGTTCAAAGGGGAATATATTTCGGAGGGCTTTAGACGAATTAGATAGATCAGAGGAAAAGAGAATTCTTATGTTTCAGAGGAGTACATGTTTAACATAATAAAACTTCCTTGGGAGGAATTAAACATAAACGTTGATATAGCTACAATTACTGCTTGGGCCAGATGCTTCTATCGTCAGCGGAAAACATTGAGATTCAAGAATCAAAACTTATTTTATACAAATTGGTTGTAAGAGCCCTGATAGGCACAGAATCTTGGACTCTCATAAAAGAAAACAGGTGAGTGCTGCTGGCCTGGGCACGAACATCCCGGATAATTTGTAGACATGAAGCAGCATAAACGGGATTTCATATAAATGCCGTTTACATGATGTATGTATTCTTTAAAATTTCTTGGAAACTATTTCAAGTTTATTAGGATACAAATAAATTGTAAAAATTATGAGAAAGAATAAGTTCAGTAAAATATCACGTACTCTATGATCATCCATATTTGTTCGTAAATTAGCATTTGTTTCTATATTTGATGAGTTGAACCCTGTAATCCTGGTTATCTCGTTCAGTTCTTAACTAATTCAGCTAAAGGCACAAATATTGATCCTAACTCTACTATCAAAGCCAAACTCAAGAAATAACATGCACAGTGGTCTTAGTTCAAGACTCATGAAACAAAGTTTTTGTCGACGGATCTCAATAACACTTGAAGTTAAGCTTAGTTAAGCCTTATTGTAAGGTAAGGGGTAAGAGGGAGAGAGGCGCAATAAGATCTTATTTTTCAATTAATAATACCTGCATCCATTATGTTACACTTTAAAAGTTTTTTCAAATACTTTTTATAGTCAAATATATAATATATTTCTTTATGAAGTTATTTATAACAGGAGTTTTACTTCCATTTTGAAATTTAAATAAATCATAAATCTATCCATTTTTACATATCATTTATGATAAATCTCTAATATTTTATCAAATAAATACTTATTCAATTGACTTCAGTGTCATAGTAATTAAATAATTATTTAGTATCATATAATTAATGAAACAATACCTTTTTAATGCTTTATAATATTGTTGTACAAGATGAATCTCTTTATTTATCGTCACCAGAGCATTAAAGAACTAGTACATTTTTTTTAGTTATTTCTACTTAAAATAAAGTTAAAAATTCTCATAAGTCAGTATACATAAATTTTATTAACACAAAACGTCCGTCACGCAGGCACGAAAACTAAGCAGATGTCCAACATGCAGATGTTGTCACCTCAAATCTCATTTTTTATGTCTCCTCTATTATGAAACCTGTGTTACCGCAACTTCATGTTTAGTATTTTATTCATTTGTGGCACATGAGGTAATTAGTGACATAATTGCTTTAATTATAAATCCCATGAAAAGATTTGAGAATAACTCATGGCTGAAAACAAAATATGCAAATGATTCTTATACCCAATATTCAATCAAATTAGAAAAAAAATATATAACCTAAAAAAATCAAATTGTAGGGCATAAAATAATCGAAAATATTAACTATAGCATTTCTCGATCCGACACAAAAGGACGAACATATTTCGATTTTTTTAATTTTATTCTCTTTTATTTTCTTCTCTAACCCTCCTCCCTCCTAGCCCAATTACAACAATTAACAAATTTTATCTCATGTTTTATACTAATCGTTTACATATTGAGTATGGTGTCGATCAAGTACGTAGTCATTGGGCTCCCTGGAAAATATAATTTGACATCACATTGAGCATATTTGATATTTAATCTAGAAATAATACACCTCCTAATATATCACCTTATTGTTTATACTAGATAAGTAGAAGTGGTTTACTGAAGATGAAAAACTAAAACAATGTAAATATCTCGTTTAATATTCGAGATAGAAAAGGCGTGTAATGAACAAAATGTATAGATAATTAAATTTGCAACAAGCTATAAATTTTGTCGATCCAACTCATACTCAATCGCTTATATTTTAACAAACAATGTTTTGTAATAGTAAAAGAACTATGTACATCAAATCTAAACTGCTAATTTTTTACATACAAGAACACGAGGTCACTGCCACATTATTGTACAATAACAACAAAGATAAGAAACTACAACAGGATGGGTGTACTTCAGGAAACGATGAGATCTTTGGAAGCTTCTAAACATTCTTTTCTATGAACCATAAAGACTAAATAATTTATATCATACTGATATGAGCAAAACAATAAAAACAGCATTAAACAATTTTCAAGTCGTAATTCAACAGTCAAAGGTTACTTTGCTATATCAGCTGTACATCCTTCCCATAAAATAAAATTAAAAATCCTATTTGTTATTCAAACATTGAAACAAAAATAACTAAGGCATTTAAAAAAAAATTAAAATTGATTCAAAATGGATACAAAAGGTGTGACCAAGGCTTCTGCATAAAGACAGGTAAGGGTCTCTGGGGGGTGGTTTCCCAATTTGATGAAGGCCAGATCTATTTCAGATTTATCCTTCTAAAAGGTGGATTCGTCAGATGAGGCTTCTGGATTTTTTCCTCCTTTTTTCTTTTGCATCTTACTCTTCTAAAGCTTCGAATGAGGCAAATATAAGTTTATTTAATCGCCTCCCTATGAATATTGAGTGAAAATTCTTGTCGATTAAAGGCCTAAATTAGAATACTGATCCCAAGTGTAACCACGAAACAATATTAATGTTCTGGGTGGAGTACACCAATTTTTCATAATTATTTTCATTATAGGGAACCGTATGCTGAAACGCTTCTACTATTTTACTACCACTGAAAGGCACTTATCACTTGATATGCTCCCTCCTGTCGATGTTCTGCTTGAAGCTGACGACAAGAAGTGCGTCTCTTGCCTATCGCTATACCAACTACATACATTAACTCATCAGACAGGTGGTCTGCCTCACACCAGTCACCACACATATATCATCGCATAAAGATTTCTGTGTTTAAAGCTGCAATTTCTGAAATTGGTTTCAAGAGAACAGTTCATTGTACCCTCACGTTATAACCTCAAAGTTATAAAAGAAACTCTTCAACTGAGTGCGAAGAACCCACTACCATTCACAGGGTTAACTAACTTGTACCCTTAGTCTTGTTTCTAGACTTCATATTTTCTATATTTAATCCAGACAATCATATTTTCATGGTAGTCCATAGAGAAGTCCTCCGGTTATCCATCTATTTCTCACTCATTATTAGAACATTCAACTTTATATGTTTTTCTGCCCCTAAGAAGAATTCAAGAAAGTACATTCCAACTCCTTCTTTTTAACCTATTAATGTTGATTAAGGACTGTTAATTCGGGTTTAGTAACTTTATGTTAACCATTAACATAATTTTATTAATATACCTTTATCAATCATTTTATAATATTCAACTTATATAGGTAATATCTCTAACACGTAAACATAACTCTAACATCTAAGGAATCCTTCTTTTTTAAATTCAATTCTAAAACACTTATCTACTAATTCTAAATCATCGCCATCGTTGGACGTGGAAACCCGGCATGTATATATATATATATATATATATATATATATATATATATATATATCACGAAGCATCATATTCCGAGTTTAAATACGATGAATTGCTTTCGTTCGCCCTTTAGTAAATAACACACGATAAATTCATGATGATCATCAATCTACAATCTATGCTCTGGAGGTCTCTACTCTTACTAAATTGATACTATACTCGATATTCAACCGTTTTATATAAAACTGAAGGTTATACTTGTTAGTAACCGATATAGGGCCAGAGGTAGAATGACTTAGTGGAGTACAATAATGTATATCCCTATTATTAGTATTATATGATGTTATTAGCAAAAGTATATACTTTCAGAAAATTAATTTTTACATTTAAATTTGTTTAATTTATTAGAACTATTTTTTTATAATTTTGGTATTATGACGTCTACTATTTTTACATTAATTTTATTTTAACTATTGTGAATAAAAAATGTTTTGTTATAATTAAAGGTGCTACAGGGTAGTAAATAAATAAAAATAATTATTTCAAGAAGAAGAAAATTTTATTTTGGCCCAATACAATAAAGGTATTATACACAAATTGTTACATGTGTTTTTTTTTGTTTTTTTTACAAAATTAAGATATTTTGGTACAGCTTCGGACCACTCCTTCAGTAGTTGCACCTAAATTGTAATGAGTGGCTCCTCTTGACATCGGAAGGATGCCATGATATTAATTGTTTCAAAAATCTACTAAATCTGGAGTGGCTTGCCAAAACTATGAAAATTCCAAATATCCAAGATCATAGTTTTTCGAATTTGCAATAGCCGTTACAATATTACCCAGCATTTTTGAAGACCATATGAATTCTTATTTTTTATAAACAAAAAAATAAATAAAAATTCAACTTCACCAATTAATTCTAAAGGTCGGAGAAACCCCATTAAATGTTTTACAAAATAAAGTTAAGTTTGTAAAGCATTAAAAATTATAATAGACAGCTGCGTTATGGCTGAGTCTTCCCATGAAGAATTTCTGGGTCAGACGACTCAAATAGGTACCTCTAACCGGAGAGGTACCTTTCAAATGTGTACGAACCTGTACAAACCCGGAACAGAGTATTTCTGGTTTGCCTAGAATGACAGTTTTCTCTCTGAATACTGTCACGCAAGAGAGAAAATATTCTCGGAAAGGAACAGTGTGCTTTACCTTTTTTATCTATTCGCATTGAGGTTACTTTTTTTTTTATTTAACCTCCTTCAATACTAGTGTACAAAGGCATCTTTACCATCAAGCGCATGGCATTTCAAATTACTTGAAATAAATAGATTCCATTTAAATAAATACCTTAGATCAGGTAATTTCTGATAACACAAATTAATAATTTTGCCACTTATATTATCCCCTCTAAACCCCCCCCCTTCCCACTGATCCGATTTCAGCCATTAACGAACTTGATCTTTATTTTTACATAAAACGTTTAAATGTCGAGTTAGGTAACGATCAAACGTAAATTGCGACCACTAGAGCTTTAACAGACAAATATATACGAATATAATATATATATATATATATATATATATATATATATATATAAATATATATATATCTATAAATATATATATATATATATATATATATATATATATATATATATATATATATATATATAAAATTGTAACCTCTGTCTGTACATTGATTTTTTTCGAGAAATTTCACGATAACTTTTCGTTTCACATGTCATAGACACCATAACTGCATTTTGTTTCTTTCGTGAATGTTTGTTTGTTTGTTTGTTTGTTTGTTTGTTTGTTTGTTACCTTTTCACGCATAAACGGCTGAACCAAATTTTATGAAACTTGGTATGTATATTACGACTAACCCAACTTAGACTTTAGGCTATATTAATTTTCTCTGAGGCGAACAGGAGTGGGGGTTATAAGGGAAGCCTGAAATTAAAAATAGCGATATTTCGTTTTCTATTAGTTTTTCGGCAAATATGCACATAACAAAAGTTGTTTATTTTGTTATTTAGAGTAACTTTTGTTATACACACTTTTGTCGTATACCGAAGTTTAAATGCGTTATACGCTAAAAATTATAGAGGGAGTCAACAATATTATTTGCCAAAAAAGACTTAACCGAACTAATTAAAACTCGGTATGTGTATTCGCAGTGAAGCCTTCATTATAATAAGCCGTACCAACATTTCTATGGACGGGCAGGAGTGGGGGTTATAAGGAAGACCTGAAATTAAAAATAGCGATATTTCGTTTCCTATTGCTTTTTCAGCAAATATGTCCATAACAAAAGTTGTTTATTTTGTAATTTAGAGTAACTTTTGTTATATGCACTTTTGCCGTATACGGAAGTATAAATGAGTTATACGCTAAAAGCTATAGCGGGAGTCCACAATATTTTATTTGGGACAGAAGACTCAACCGAACTAAACCAAGCTCGGTATGTGAATTAGCACTAACGTCTTCCTTTTAATAAGCTATACTAACATTTCTAGGGACGTGCAGGAGTGGGGGTTATAAGGGAGGCCTGAAATTGATAATAGTGATATTTCGTTTCCTATTGCATTTTCGTCAAATATGCACTTAACCAAAGTTGTTTATTTTGCTATTTAGAGAAACTTTTGTTATATGCACTTTTGCCGTATACGGAAGTATAAATGAGTTATACGCTAAAAACTATAGCGGGAGTCCACAATTTTATTTGGCACAAAAGACTCAACGGAATTAAACCAAACTCGGTATCTGAATTTGTACTAACGCCTTCATTATAATAAGCTATACTAACATTTCTTGGGACGGGCAGGAGTGGGGGTTATAAGGGAGGCCTGAAATTAATAATAATGATTTCCTATTGGGGTTTCGGCAAATATGCACATAACAAAAGTTGTTTATTTTGTTATTTGGAGTAACTTTTGTTACATACACTTTTGCCGTATACCTAAGTATAAATGAGTTATACGTTAAAACTTTAGCGGGCACTAACGGCTGAACCGAACTTAACAAAACTCGGTATGTTAATTAGCATTAATTCTTCCATGATAATAAGTTATATTAAAATTTTTAGGTTCTAACGGGAGGGGGGTTATAAGGGAGGCCTGAAATAAAAATTCACCATATTTACATGTATAAGAGACGGGAAATATAAAAATATCGAAGACTGTGAAGAATTATCGAACAAATAATTCTATTATTAGCAAATCACCGGCAACGACGGGTATCAATCCTAAACACTGGGACTGGTAAATGTCAAAATATTGTGCAATGTAAAGCCTGCTAAAAATTACCATCACCATTCAGCCTCAAATGAATTCCCGGGCGAAGCAGGGTATCTGAGCTAGTATATATATAAAATTGTAACCTCTGTCTGTACATTGATTTTTTTCGTGAATTTTCACGATAACTTTTCGTTTCACATGTCATAGACACCATAACTGCATTTTGTTTCTTTGGTGTCTGTTTGTTTGTTTGTTTGTTTGTTTGTTTATTTGTTTGTTTGTTTGTTACCTTTTCACGCATAAACGGCTGAACCGAATTTTATGAAACTTGGTATATATATTACTACTAACCCAACTTAGACTTTAGGCTATATTAATATCCTCAGAGACGAACAGGAGTGGGGGTTATAAGGGAAGTCAGAAATTAAAAATAGCGATATTTCGTTTCCTATTGGTTTTTCGGCAAATATGAACATAACAAAAGTGGTTTATTTTGTTATTTAGAGTAACTTTTGTCATATACACTTTTTTCGTATATCGAGTTATAAACGAGATATACACTAAAACCTATAGCGGAAGTGAACAATTTTATTTCGGACAAAAGACCCAACCGAAATAAATAAAACTCGGTATGTGTATTAGCACTAACGCTTTCATTATAGCAAGCCATACCAACATTTCTAGGGACGGGCAGGAGTGGGGGTTGTAAGGGATGCCTGAATCTAAAAATAGCGTTATTTCGTTTTCTATTCATTTTTCGGAAAATATGAACATAGCAAAAGTTGTTTATTTTGTTATTAAGAGAAACTTTTGTTATATGCACTTTTGCCGTATACGGAAGTATAAAGGTGTTATACGCTAAAAATTATAGCGGGAGTCAACAATTTTATTTGGTACTAAGAACTCAACCGAACTAAACCAAACTCGGTATGTGAGTTAGCACTAACGCCTTCCTTACAATAAGCCATATTAACATTTCTAGGGACGGGCAGGAGTGGGGGTTATAAGAGAGGCCTGAAATTAAAAAATAGTGATATTTCGTTTCCTATTGGGGTTTCAGCATATATGCACATAACAAAAGTTGTTTATTTTGTTATTTAGAGAAATTTGCTCAACAATTCTTTTCAATATGAACTACCAGGTACCTCACCTGGAAAAATTAATTCAAATGTATGTTAATATTTTGTCCTTAATAATTCATATCTATGCATATTGCACAGGAAACGGGATAAGTATATGACAATATGGAAGACAGTCTTACATAAAAAATTAATTTTATTATTAACCAATCCACAGAAACGACGGGTGTTAACCCTAAATACTGGGATGGGTAAATGTCAAAATATTGTGCAAAGTAAAGCCTTGCCAAAACAATACCATCAACATTCAGCTTCAAATGAATTCCCGAGCGAAGCCGGGTATCTGAGCTAGTAATATATATATATATATATATATATATATATATATATATATATATATATATATATATATATATATATATATATATATATGGCCTCTGGCCATAACTTGGTATGTCGACTTATCCTTAAATTGTGTTAAGTCAATAATTGTTTAGTCTTGAGATCGTACGCCATTGGTAAAATGTCCGTCACGCAGGGGCTGCGAAAACTAAGCAGATTTCCCCTGTGAAGTTTTACAATAGAGAAAGCTGCATACTGGTAACACAATACCACCCTGATTAGATAATGAGAAATCTTTCTGTCAATTAAAATAAATTCCCAACTGAAACGGCTTCTGAATTGTAAGAATAATTTATATTTTAATAACTCAAATTTTAGTAATCCAAGAACTAAAGAAGGGGGGGGCGGATGAACAGCACGTATTTGCATAAATCTCACAAAGCAAAGAAGGTTAGGTAAGGTTACAAACTACAGGTTAGGTTAGAAGCTTCCGCCTGAGCCGAGAAATGACGAAGATGGCCGACGTAATCCGAAGTATACCCGACCTCAGACTTCATAAAAATACAAATATCTCGGTTAATATTCAAGATACAGAATAAATGTATAGAACAATATTTATAGTAAATTTAATTTGCAATAAGATTGATTCTGTTATCTTTTTCGATCCGACGTATAGTAACGGAGATATTTCGAATTTTCGAAAATCCTCCCCCTAAACCCTCCCTCCCACTGGTCCAATTTCAGCCGTTAACGAACTTGATCTTTCTTTTTACATAAAACAACTAAATATCGAGTTTGGTAACGATCAAACAAAAATTGCGACCGCTAGAGCGGTAACAGACAAATATATATATATATATATATATATATATATATATATATATATATATATATATATATATATATATATACAGTTTGGAACGGACCTCATTTTCGTCATCTACTAGGTAGGATCAATGGACATTTGAAGAAAAATTTCGAAAATTCCGTCATGAGTACAACCTCAATAGCTGATTTCCCTTAAGGGAAATCTGCTAAAAGTCGGTAACTCTAGATCCCAATAGTTTTTGTTTTATAACGATGTGAATATTTTGGCATCTCATGAAAAGACATTCGAATTTTGTCAAGTGAATTTAACTTATTTTGTCATCATGGTTATTTCTGATCATAATAAGATAAGTCTACTTATCGACCGATTAGTATTATTCCAGTTTGAGGTAAAATACTAGAAAAAATTATTAATTCCAGGCTTTCTGTTCACCTAAACAGACATGCTCCTCTACACCCAAATCAATATGGATTCACATCCCAAACAAGTACTGTTGACGCACTATACAGAATTACTAATTTACTACGAACGAATCTAACAGGAAAGAAACATATTGTGATCGTTTCGATGGATTTTAAAGGAGCCTTCGATCACGCCTGGTGGCCTTCGATATTCGAATCATTACATAAACAAAAATGCCCACTAAATATTTACAAATTACTTAGAGACTATCTCAATAATCGAGTTGTATACATGACCCTTCAAAACACCACTGTACACACTTCTCAAAATAGAGGCACGCCACAGGGCTCAGCTTGCTCACCTCTACTGTGGAAAATCATTTTAGTTAGTCTACTTAAAACAATACTACCAGAAGGAACTGAAATTATTGCATTTGCTGACGACATTTTACTTATGGTTATTGGAATAGACTTAATTCAAATCACCCAACTTACTAACGCTGTTTTGGTACTAATCAATGAATGGGCTAAAAAACACAAACTCAAATTTAATATAGAAAAAACATCATACACACTGTTTACAAGACAAAGACACACACCTACTTTAGACATTAAATTAAATGGTGTGACATTACAAGAAAAACATATTTTAAAATATCTTGGACTTCACATTGACAGGAAATTGAAATGGAACTATCACATTACTAACTTACAAACAAGACTGCTTTCAATAATAAACGGACTCTCAATGGCTGCTAGAGTGTCCTGGGGTCTTAAATCCGACGCTCTGACCACAATATACAAAGGGGCGATCGTTCCCATATTGACGTATGGAATTGAAATATGGGGCCATGCCTTGGTCGTGAAAAGAAATGTCAAAAAATTAGAAAGAGTGCAAAGGCTCATTGCGATAAAAATTGCTAAAGGATATCGTACTTTATCTTATCAGGCTTCATGTGTATTAGCAGACACTTTGCCAATTTACATCAAAGCTGAGCAAATGATAAGGCAACATATGTTATTGAAATTGAATGAAATCCCACATGACTTTACATTACAAAATATTACATCAAACGAAATAGAAAAAGACGTGAGACATACTTACTGGTTACACCCAAAGGACTACATTAGACCATTAGACAACTTAGACATAACGTGGACATATCATATATACACTGACGGAAGTAAAAACAAGGATGGCGTTGGGTGTGCGTACATTATTTTAAAAGTCGGCATTATTATACAGAGAGGACAATACAGACTATCACCACTATGTACAAACAATCAAGAAGAAAACTTTGCAATTACTGAGGCACTCAAAACACTGTACGACATTTCAAGTGACAGAGAGACTAGTATAATCTATACGGACAGCAAAATTAACATAGACCGCATTTACAATAACGAAAACCATAACGAACAGACTGAACAGATCAGAAGACTAATCACACGATGTAGACAGAAGAATGTAATAGTGGCAATAACATGGATAAAGGGACACTCTGGAAATTTAGGAAATGACACAGCAGACCAACTTGCAAATACAGCTTCAAGAGACGAAACGATACCTATTACATACTCTAAACTGACTAAACAGACCATTAAAACTATTTTGATAGACGAATCTTATAAAAAATGGGACGAAAGATGGACAAACACTACTAAAGGACGACAATTACATAAGTACATACCAACTGTATACCAGAGACAAAAAATAACACTTACCAATTCTAAACAAATACAATTTATATCAGGACATGGACCTACGAAGAGTTACTTGTACAAATTTAAACTAACAAACACAAGTACATGTAAATGTGACGATGAGACTGAACAGACTTATGACCACCTCTTATATGACTGTACATTACTTGACGGTCCAAGAACAAAACTCATCAAGTACATTACCTTACAAAACGGAACTTGGCCGACGGACAAACCGAAACTTCTACTCAAATTCAACAAGGGATTTAATGCATTTATTCAAGATTTGGACACCATTTTGTAGTTATACACCTATTGTTGTACACATATGTAATGTAATGTTACATATGTTTTATTTTATTTTTATTTTTTACTTTATTTTTGTTTTTATTTAATTAATTTATTGTTCTATAATGTTTACATTTATTATATAAGAAATATTATAATGTAATGCTGAAATGTGTGTAGTATCCAATGGATGGAGCACACAACATGAAAAATAAATTCCCACGTTAGAGGGATACTCTGCGTGGAAAACAGGAATAAGATAAGTCTAGTTATCAAATTCCTTATATATTACGAATGTCGGCATGTTAACTTAACTACTTTTGCATTCCGCAAAATGTCACATTTCCACTCCATAAATCAATTTACCGACTTACTAACGTAATTTTTACAGCCTAGAAGTTCCGATAAATCCACTCACCTAAATAAAGTCGTCTTCCTTCCAAGAACAAGCTAGAGGAAATGTTTTTTGAGGGGGGGTTGTATTCCTAGAACCTTTTTTACCAGTTTCCAATTATATTGCGAAGCACTTTTTGTACATTTTCTTGAGAGAATTTAGTACTGTTATAGTTCGTGCTAGTGAAAGACGTGAAAAATGACTCATCCAAGAGAAAATTTTTTAAAGGAGCTGAAAAATCGAGCATTTTGGTTGAAAAATCGAGCATATTGTTGCGTGAAAGATTGGCTCTCTCTCTCTGCCAATCTTTCACGCAACAATATTAAATCTTTCCCAAGTTATGAAAGTCACTACTGCCGCCAATCGACGTAAAAAAAATATTTAATCAGTGACCTTAACTTATCAATAATGTATCAATTGTATGCAAAAGGTAGAACGAATCCTGTTTCGAAGACAGTCTATGCAAAATGTTTCCATCAACTATACTTATCGTTCAAAAAACCAAGAAAGGATACATGCCACACTTGTGATTTGCTAGACATGAATATTCTCCATCAAATGGCAGAGTTTGCCTACGCATCTAAAAGAGAAGATAAAGAAGAAGTCAGAAGTAATTCTAAAAAGCGAGCCTTTGCTTTTGATTTAGAACAGTGCCTACCTACCCCATATATTACAACATAGTTTCGTTCATGTTCTTGCACGCAATGGCGAAATTGCCCATACCTATAATAAATCGCAAATTTTTAATTAGTGGTCACAGCCATATGGAGTGTGACTCTGATTATTCAATCATTGAAAAAACAAAAAGAAGAACAGGAATGAAAATAAACCATTTAAATGATTGGTTGCAATTGGTCCGGACATGTAAAAAAAGAAACCCATTCTGTGTTGTACCTATGGAGAAAGAAAACTTTTACGATTTTAAATCATTAGGCAGTAAAGGTGGACCGTTACAGGCAAAAAAACTAGACAATGAAAATGAAACATTTCTTTGGAAACCTATACAGTGACTCCAATACAGAAAGGGCTCAGGAAATATATTTTTCAAACATTCCCTTAAAAAAGGAGACCCTTTTAAGGAAATAAATTTCCGGAGAAAGGGAAGATCAGTTTTTCCTGATGACATTCGTCTAGTGACCGAAGACACCTTGCCGATTAGTGCCGAAAAAAAAATAGATCTCCTCACTCTTTTGCCACTTATAAACTTGACTTTCCATACCTTCTATAAGAATTTAAAAACTGTAAACCACACACCTCAAGATCCAGACCTTGAAGAGTTGGACCCTGATGATTAATAAGATAAAATATATTTAATATTTTTATTTATTTCATTTTGTGTCTAGTCTTTTTGTTAATATAAAAATATGGAGCATTTTTCACAACTGTATTATCATAAAAAGTAATAATATGCTCAAATCACTTATAATACATATCTACTTTGTACATTTTTCTATACTCTAATTTTTGTAAATCAAAAAAAAAAAAATAATAAAATTCTTGTTGAACTGAAAAATTTTGTTACTGCTCATTCCTTTTTATCTTATAATTAAATAAATTAAAATTCAATTAATATTCAAATAATATATAAATGAAAAGAACCAACAACAGAAAATTAATCCGTGTGAAAAACAAGGTAAGTGTCGGTGGATGTTGGTGCAAGTCAAAATTTCGAATTGCTCCTCTGAAAAGTTGATGTTTTCGACTTACCAAGTTATGGCCAGAGACTATATATATATATATATATATATATATATATATATATATATAGATATAGATATATAATTTTGAACGGACCTCATTTTCGTCATCTCCTGGGTAGGATCGGTGGACATTTGAAGACATTTTTCGAAACTCGCGTCATGAGTACGACCTCAATAGCTGATTTTCCTTAAGGGAAATCTGCTAAAATAGTATTGGACCACATTCAGAACGTTTTGAATGCTTCATCCTAAGGAAGTGCTAATTTCCTCTTTCTTGTTTATGTTGAAAAGAGAGAATAGCCTGGCACTAAGTATAATGCAATGCTAATAATATATAATTATGTGTTATAAAAGAAGAGAGAGGATGTCTGAGATATGTAAACTGCCTACCGCCCTTTTCATCAGTCAGCTAATTTATTTATAGGCATATTAACAAGGTTGCTATTTTGCTCTCCAACTGAACTACTTGTCAACTTTTATTCACTTTTAATTTACATTAAAAAGGAAGCAATAAAGACGACAAAAAGTGTAAATAAAGAACTAATATTGGACGGAAGCCATTAAAAGTATGCTTTCATTGACTTTAAATATATAAATTGATAAATAGATAGACTTAAAGAATTGGATTTCTACTCCTAATAATATCCACTGGAGAAAACGTAACTGTACTTTTACCTACGACTGTAGATGTTTTTTATAATAAGTTATCTTTACTAACTATTGAAAAGTGTGAATCGCTCAAATTGACTAAAGAAATGAAATAAAATTGAAGTTGTCTGTTCTTAAGTCATAATACAGGCAGAATACAGATCACCCATGGATCCAAAAGAAACTAACTTCCACAACAAGCATACGGCTTATTTATTAGAACCCCATGATCATTTTTAATGATTACTACACAGACTATATTTTCAAATGGATGTGGTAAAAAATGTACATACTCATGTATATTCAACAATTTGAATACGACAATATAATAAGTCGAAATAAATATTGAGTTATAATAAAGCCGAAGTAACGAATATTTTCAACTTTTTATGAATTCCACACTTATTACATATCTCGACATTCTACAATTTCTTATTTTTTGATACCATACATAAACCTGCTATCACATGCGGAAAGAAAAAAAAAAAAAACCTACCTTTTGTATTTTACATGGAGATGCTATCAAAGATATTAAAAAAAATCTCTGAAGCACGGTACTACAAACAGTGGTTCAAACCCCCTTTTTTTTCTTAATATTTGATTTTTAATAAATAAATAATAAAGAATAGTAAGCTCAAATAAGCAGAAAGTGTAATAAATCATTCTTCCTCTAGAGCATTTACCCTGAGAGAAATGGCACTGAAGGGTGAGAGAAAAGAAACGAGATGGAGCATAAGATCTGAGGGAAAACTCACCAAATCGCCACCTGGGCAGGTTAAAGAATAGAAAAGAGTACTAAAACTCGTGAAGGTAACTACACTAAAGTGGTGAAGGTACAATACAACAGAGAAAACAATATGGCAACGCCAAGGGTAATGGATTTCCTCGGAACGAGAGAGATGGTGCCTGTGTAACAACCGAAAACCAAGTCACAGTGTCACAAAGATTCAGTGTCACATAAGATACAAAAGCAACAGCAATAAGCTGGTTCGCCTCTCGTGGTGTTAACTAGAAAGAGGGACCGAAGGTCTGGCCGCTGGAGGTGGTTAAATCAAGAAACCCACGATCGGTTTTATATACAACACGTAACAAAGGAAATATTCGATTGTCTCTTACAAATAATTATCTTACATAATTGTAATAATAACAAATATTTTAATTGGAAATAAAAATTACAAACATTATATATGTGCTCTTTCTAACAAGCCCCTTTTATCTTGTATTATTTATGTAAGCTATGCACAGGTGCCACTATGAATTTTTATATTGGGACCCTAAAGTTTTAACAGGCTTACCTGCAATGTTGGAGCCAGATACCTAGGTATATATCACTTTAATGATATACAAATAATTAATCTGAATAAATACCAATGAACAAGAACGGTCTTATAGAAAAATGTTCTTTATGAACTTTAGGCAATCCATAAATTCTTGAAGAAATTTAGTCTTGTCTGCAGAGCGGTCTCGACAAATATGTCGATGATGATGACAAATATGATGATTATGATGATGATGTTCGTCCCCTTATTGATTCAGCATCTTAAGTATTGTTCGTTTGTGTCAGTGTGCTCAGAAGTTTCACAGGTTTACCGAGTATGCTCCTTTTCCACGTCTACAAATTATCCCAATCCACCAAACTCCATCCAACCTTTTAGAAGACTTTTCAATTGACGGCTTGACTCCACCACCTGCAGAGGTTCTCTGACTTCAGAAAGGCAACCTCCACCATATCCGAGCTGAACCAATCATTACTCAGATGTTTTCGGAAGACGTGGGCGTACCATAGAACTCTTCGGTTCAGTCTAAGTGCCTTCATCTACTCAGACTTCCTTGATGCTCGTGAAATTGTTTAGTTTTGTGATCCTGTTAAGACAATTCTCAGACGCCTCAGACCATCCTCCTATCATGCGCTACTGGTAACCTATTTTAACACAATAAAAAATTTGAAAATTTGATTTGATAATTTAACGTTCTTACGTTAAATAAACGCGACTGTTTCAAACACTACATTATTTTTTGTTTGATTTCCATATATTTAAAGCATATAAAAAGAAGGAGCTATGTACACTTGAGTGAATGACAGAAGAAACAAAAGACATCAACAACTTTCTGGCTGGCTGGCTCCGATGCCATGACAACGCTCATCACGCTAACATGGCAACGAATGCCGCCACTACAATAATATCCACTGATGTTTATGTTTTATAACCGACCGAAACCCAGAATGGACTACGTTAACCACCACCATGTTTAGTTTTCGTTCTATCTGGATTAGGCATTGTAGTAAAAATGATTATTAGAGATACCAAAATTGGCCGATAGTCCAATCGACTTCTGTTTGGTTATGGAAGGCAACCAGTACATCAACTGGAAAATCCCTTGCTGTAATGCTGAAATTCCCTATGCATCATAAAAGAGCAGACGCCCATGAAAGGGACGATGACTCGCCAAATATGAAGAGGAAATTTCAAACTGGAGACCATGTACAGAGAGGGTGATGATCAAACGGAATTTCTTGGATGTTTGGAAAGGTAATCCGTCGTGTTGAGATACTTCTTCTTCTTCTTGGGCCATGCCAACTAAACGCGACCAAAATGAATTGATCCTTCAGGCACACAAGGACACAAAGCCATAAGCAGAAAGTAGCATATCAAGAAATTCGTGATGACCGAAATCCAGATATTCAAATAGTTGCTTCCCATGAGCCATCACCTCTACAACTCAATTTGTGGCTTTGGTGTCTATTAGTTTATTTGTGCGTATGTTACCGTTCACTCCGAAACTACGGAACAGAATTTTATGAAAATTGGTACGTCTATTACTACTGACCTGATTTAGACTTTCGGCTATATTAATATTCTCAGAGACGAAGACGACTGGGGTTATAAGGAAGGTCTGAAATGAAAAAATGCGATATTTCGTTTCCTATTGGTTTTTCGTCAAACATGTACTTGACAGAAGTTGTTTATTTTGTTATTTAAAGTAACTTTTATTGCATGCACTTCTGCCCTATAACAAAGTATAAATGAGATATACGCTAAAAAATATAGCTGGAGTCAACAATTTTAAAGGGCACAAAATACTAAACCGAGCTCAACGAACTCCGTATGTTGGTTGTTATTAACTCCTCCTTGATTATAATCTATATTAATCATTAAACTTTATTTTATTCTGGCATATAATTACAAATCACGAAACGTTTTTAAACTTATATGATAGTTCTAAGTATGATTCGGGTTCGTGAGAAGATAATGAATCTCCCCCTCCTTCAATTTTTAATCTAAATTAAGTCACAGTTATAGATTATATATTATCCTAATAAATGAATTATAAGATATTGATGATTTAATTTTTCGAATAACTCAAGTTATAATAATTTAAACATAATAATGCAGAATTTCCACGATATCCGGGAGCGAAGTTATCGCAAAGGGTTAGATATCGCATAGTAATGGAGCGATCTATTGATGACTCTTATTTACATTATCACCATTATTTTAAATAATAAAGAAGGATTGAGTAGGAAGTGATTTCACTCATAATGTTTTGACCAACGAATTGGGATTGAATGCTAACTGCTTAATGTTTAGTATGAAATACTCGGCAATAGTAGATCGACTGTCCTTGTTTCCAGAAAGCAGTAAAACTTAATAAAAGTAAATAAGCATATAGGAAATGTAAATAGAATGGACTTAATATAGATTTGGGAATATTCAAATTCACTCTTATTATTTACTCAGTCTAAATATTTACCATGGAAAGCAACCTCAGTAATGGTACTTAATTATTATGAAGTCCCTTTAGTTACTATGAATTCAGGTATAAACCCCTATACCCCTTATAGCAGTAGATGTCTTATAACTACCGTCAGATTCCCTAACCAGCAATGTGTCAAGAAATCAAATGTTTTTTTTTTTACTTTTTACTCGCACTATGATAGGATGTTAGTATTACACGTTCTTTAGTTACCCAAAATAGGAGTCACTTTTAACGCTGATAAAGGTGAAGAAAAAAAAACCGACGGCAATGATTAAGTCAGATGACTAATGGTAGATAGCAGCATTGTTAACAAACAGATAAGTACGATGTAAATAAAACGTTTGTCACGCAGGGGCTCGGAAGTATTTCAAAGTGCAAAAATGAAACACAGTGTGTCATACAAGCACAAATGACGTCATCTCCATATAACTAACAATAAGAAGTTTTGGGGCTCAGGTTAGGCATGTGAGTTAAAGCGTTGACCTTAATCTCACATGGTAAACCTAGAGTGACGAGTTCGATTCTCGCCTGGGCAAAGGGAATTATTTAGTTACGTAATTCATTAAATAACATCCTAAGTCCCACCCTGGCTAGAAAAGGGTGGTAACCTGTAGATAACTCGTCCCAATTTGCCTTTGTTGCAAAAAGTGGACGTTAATAAATAATAATAAGAAGAAGAAGTTTTGTGGAATATCACGGATAAAAAAAATGTGTTTTAATTTCTTGGCATTTTCGTGATAAGGAAGTGATATAAGAACCGAGTGGTCACAAAGCCTATGTCTCTTAATATATGTGCATGTCGAGAAATCCCTAAGTTTGCTTATCATATGTAATTTTAGCAGATTTCCCTTAAGGGAAATCAACTATTGAGGTTGTACTCATGACAGGTCCTTACCATTTGACTTGCCCTTTATTTGTTTACTTAATATTCACAGCAGTATTAAGTCTTACAAATAATAGATATTCTGTGGTACTATTTAGCGTTGGTGTAATAAGTGTTCAGAGCGCTGCTATCATTAAAGGTAAGTCCATCTTTTGTGTTCTTGTTGTTTTTTTGA
Organism: Riptortus pedestris; assembly: GCA_019009955.1. Taxonomy (NCBI): domain Eukaryota; kingdom Metazoa; phylum Arthropoda; class Insecta; order Hemiptera; family Alydidae; genus Riptortus; species Riptortus pedestris. The sequence continues at coordinate 139,957,545 of CM032228.1, forward strand.
GATTGAATTGTTTTTAATTTAATCTCGGAGCCTAACGGACGAGAGTTACTTTTCCGCCAAAAGCTAGTTCGGCCGTTTCCTTGACTGGCTCGGCTCGTGAAATTTCTCTATTGTATAACTTCACGTGGGAAATCTGCTTAGTTTACGCAGCCCCTGCGTGACGGACTTTTACATCTTTAGTGAGAGCATCCGTCTCATCCTGGATGGAAAAGATTTCTAGTGTAAAGTGGAGTTTCATTTTTCAAATTATATTTTCTTAAAATTCTAATTCTTCTTATTCTGGACCGCATATTATTTCTATATTCTTCCAATTTTATGGCATGGGTCTCCAATAAAAACATTTTTTTTCGGAGCAAACTTTATTGAATCTGCCCTACATGTTTCGTGGCTTATTTGCCACCTCTTCAGGGGCAATCCCTATTAAATATATGTATGTATATATATAAAAGTTATTAATAACATTAATTTATCACATCCCTTAATAATGCATTTGCTATATATTGTATTAGTAGGTGCCTACATCTATGATATATTTATTAAATATAATTATAAATTGCTACTTACATTTCTGAAGTTCTCGTTTACCTTTTACAAAGGGATAGCCCCTGAAAAGGTGACAAACAAGCCACGAAACATGTAGGGCAGATTCAATAAAGTTTGCATAAAAAAAAAAAAAAAAAAAGTTTTTTATTGGAGACCCTTGCCACAAAATTGGAAGAATTTAAAATTTAATAGTTATTAAAACATCTAAAATTATCAGTAGAAAAGATAAGCTGAAGGGAGAGAAGCGCAGGGAGAAAGAGCTTTCTTAGAATGGTACTCATGTCGCCGGAAATAATGTGTAGTTAGTTCAATGTGAATCAGGTTTTATTGAAGAGCAAATTATGGTAGACTCATAAATAACTCATAGGAGCCATTTGGAAGGAGTAGAAGCCGTGCTCACGTTGAGATAATATCCGGTGACGTATGAATAATGGAAGGCCCTCATTCAAAAGCTCACGTTCTTCTAGTGAGCCATTTAAATTCATTTTACCCTGCAACTATCATCATTCATTGATTCAGAGTTATTCCCTGTCTGCTCTTTCACTGAGAGCAATAACACTCCGGTACTTGCTCCTCACAAGCCGCCATTTATGTGGTCACTTAAGGATAAAGTATCGCAGAGAGGCATTACATTTGAATACAGAAACAAATTAGATAAGAAGAATATGTTTTATAATATCAATAAAATTGGCTTTGTTTATTATTAAGTAGTTCCGAGGCTAAAAACGAATCCTATGGTTATCATCTACCTTATTAGTAAATTTTGATATGAATGAAATTTTTCATTAAATAACTTCAGCAATAAGTCAATAATTGTATCCGTATGCGATAAAGGCAAATCATTTGTCATTACAAACTAGTCTGTATTAATATAAAAAGTCCTTCACGCAGGAGCTGGGTATGCTAAACAGATTTTCCTCATGACGTTTAATAGTAGATAAACCTACACATTGCTAACACAACACCGCCGTGAATATTAAGTGAATAAATACAAACGGTAATAAGAAATCATTCCCCTTCCGGTGGGAGCGTCTCAAATGTATACAAACAGATCTGCCAACGGCTCACCGGAAAGAAAAACAATAACTGAAACATGTCAGAATCAAACATATTAATTTTATTGAAAACTATTTACCTATTTACCTAGTACTGTAATTTATACAGAATCTGAATCGAATAAAGTGGTATATTATATAACAGAGTATTGTTTATGTAACATGAGTAGAAGTGGGGGTTTGCTGTAGTCTGAAAACTAAAAAATGCAAATATATCGGTTAATATTCAAGAACGAGAATAAATGCATATAACAATATTAATAGTACATTTAATTTGCAATAAGATTGGCAATAAGGGGCTCAAGTTAGCCATGTGAGTTAAAGCGTTGACCTTAATCTCACATGGTAAACCTAGAGTGGCGAGTTCGATTCTCGCCTGGGCAAAGGAAATTATTTAGTGACGGAATTCATTAAATAACATCCTGAGCCCACCCTGGCTAGAGAAGGGTGGTAACCTGTAGATAACCCGTCCCAATTAGCCTGAGTTGCAAAAAGTGGACGTTAAAAAAAATTAAATAAAAAATAATTGGCAATATACACTTTTTCGATCCGACGTGTAGTAAGTAACACGTCTCCTATTTATGAAGCATATGAATTAATCGAAACCTGACTAGAGAGTAATTCCGTTGTATAAAAATATGTCTTCGACGGGCAGATATGGACATGGCTCCCGGTGTAAATATAAACAATCTATTAACGAAAAATTCCGTTATTATCACCACATAGCATTAATGTCCTGTAATAAGTACAATGACTGTGCAGTCATTCAGTTATAATGAAATAAAGTGGCTCTTGGACGAATTGTAATAATAACTGTTTCATGCCAAATTATGAATTTTTGATTAACATTAATAACAAAAACCTGTTTTCATATTATTTTTTTAATAACTTATCACACCCTTCCTTATTAATGTGGACTTGAAAAAGTTATAATAATTAGTGTTTTATGAGTAAAGCATGGAATAGCCACTATTATAAATCAATAAGACTAGGAGAATATTGTACACAAACTAATAACGTGGAAATTCCGCAGGAAAATGTCTTATCAGCCCATGGAATTTGTAAAAAATCTGCTAAAAGGCGTAAGAGACGAAAGTCAATTTCCCGGGTGATGCCTCCAAGAGGATTACCGGTTACTTTATGATAATATGTTTGTCAACAGCACATAGCAGCAAGGACATATACAAAGTCCGTCACGCAGGGGCTGCGTAAACTAAGCTGATTTCCCACGCAAAGGTTTACAATAGATAAATATACAAGGTAACCCTACCGTGAATGATCAGTAAATTTAAAATACAAGTTAATAATCTCTACAACAGAAAGCGGCTGAATTGTAAACAAACAAGCCAGACCGGAAAGAGAAACAATTAATGAAATATATCTGAATATAACATATTAATTGTATTGGAAACAATTTACGTAAGCTAGTGCTGTAATTTGTAATGAATCAGAATCGGTTTTATCTCAATTACTCAAATTTTAGTAATCCAAAAACAAAAGAAGGGGGGGGAGGTCAACAGAACGTATTTGCATATATCTCACAAAGTAAAAGTTCAATGAAATCAATATTTGGTATTTAGGCTTCGAATAATATGGTATATAATATAAAATAAAGTCCGTCACGCAGGGGCTGCGTAAACTAAGCAGATTTTCCACGTGAAGTTTTACAATAGAGAAATCTGCCTACTTATAACGGCAGTAGTAACGAATCTCGACACCAATTCACGAGGGACGAACAGTTACGGAAACGGCCGAACTAGCTTTCGGCGGAAAGTCCCGAATATGGGTGTCTTCTGCCGACCACTCAAACAATACAAATGCAAATATCTCGGTTAATATTCAAGATACAGAATAAATGTATACAACAATATGTATAGTAAATTTAATTTGCAAAAAGATTGATTTTATGTAATGTTTCGATCCGACGCATAATAACGGAGATATTTCGAATTTTCAAAAATCATTAATGACCTTACACTACAAAACATAACATTAATGCAAGCATTTATACAGCTGAGTTACAAGCCATAAATATTGCCTTTTCAAAATTTCAAGATTTTCTTATTTACAGACTCGTTAAGTTCTTTATTCTCCTTGGACAACATATACTGTAGCATCCTATTATTACCCAAATTTTAGAACACGTCATTCACCTTCAAAATAACGTTAAACGAGTATGGCTACCAGGACACAAAAATACTGGACTGAAGTTGATGAACAAGCAAAATTAGCGACTCAGAAATTTGACGTAGAATTAAATGAACTAACAATAGACGATTTAGTGCATTCTGCGTAACGTACTACAAGACTGGGAACTAAAATGGGTACAAACAGACAATAAATTAAGGCATACTAAAACGATAGTATTCACACATACTGATAAAAGTGCAACATATAACAAGGAGAGAAGAGGTGATTTTAACAAGGCTCCGCATTGACCATTTCTTCCTTGCTCATAGCTTTTTAATGGAAAAAAAAGGGAGCAGCCCAAATGCAATGTATGCAATTTGACTCTTTCAATAAAACACATAATGAAGGACTGCAAGAGACGAGATCATTTACAGATAGCCCACGACCTACATGACTTACTGAAGGTAGCCCATTCATAGTTTCTATACTACACCATCTAAAACACATTATAAACAGCATCTAAAAGACATTATATACAGCACCTAAAAGACATTATATGTAAAGATCATATACACAACGTTAAATATACCACATTTACAATTAATACTTGCATTTTAAAAGAGATTTTATAATTTCCTAATATATGAGAGCTATTCGAGTCTATGTATTTTGTGTCTGGATGTGTTTGGTATGTGGTTATGTTTTGTATGTATATTATATATGTGTGTGTGTTATGTGTGCTTGTGTGTATGCCGAGTTCTTTATGAACTATTTGGAATACAGAATATGTTAGGTAAATATTTTATCGTTTGTTTTGGTCGAGCAAAATTGAAAGTTTTCTCTGCTTAGCGGCATAATAAAATGCATGGCTTTCGTTCTCAGTAACTCAAATTGAGCATGTAACTCCGGTGATACACGGGTGTGTTTGAGGAAGATATTTGTAAAAAGGCGCCTACTTTTATCTAAATATCAATTAAATTCATTGATATCACATCATAGATACATATTTCATTTTATCTATCAATTTATTTATTTTTAATATATTATATTTAATATTTTTTGATTTCCCTATTATCCAACGTGACTCTATGTTTCGTTTTTCAATTCTCACATTCCAGTTTATGCAGTTAGTTTTGGGTTTTATCTTTTTTTGTTCCTTTATTATGCATTTTTTCTTTGTTGTGTTCCATTTCTGTATTTGTTTAACTTCTGTTTTTGTGTTCCAATTCTATTTCATGTTCTCGATTTCTGATTTTGTGTTCCATGTCTGTATTTGTTTAACTTCTGTTTTTGTGTTCCAATTCTATTTCATGTTCTCGATTTCTGATTTTGTGTTCCATTTCTGTATTTGTTTAACTTCTGTTTTTGTGTTCCAATTCTATTTCATGTTCTCGATTTCTGATTTTGTGTTCCATTTCTGTATTTGTTTAACTTCTGTTTTTGTGTTCCAATTCTATTTCATGTTTTCGATTTCTGATTTTGTGTTCCATTTCTGTATATGTTTAACTTCTGTTTTTGTGTTCCAATTCTATTTCATGTTTTCGATTTCTGATTTTGTGTTCCATTTCTGTATTTGTTTAACTTCTGTTTTTGTGTTCCAATTCTATTTCATCTTTTCGATTTCTGATTTTGTGTTCCATTTCTGTAGGCGTTTAACTTATGTTTTTGTTTTCCAATTCTATTTCATGTTTTCGATTTCTGATTTTGTGTTCCATTTCTGTAGGTGTTTAACTTATGTTTTTGTTTTTCAATTCTGATTTTTGTTTTCGATTTCTGATTTTGTGTTCTACTTTTTGAGTGTATTACGAATAAAGGAATAAATTAGATTGTACTACGAATCAATAAGTACATGTATTCCAAGGATGTAAAATAAACAATAGTCCGTTTGTCATCATTAAAAAATTTAAAATATGTACAGATGAAACAGCCTTTTTACTGAACCATAGTCATTTAATAAATCAATATCAATATCAGAAGAAACCAAGTGTGCCAAAACATAAATAAAAGTCCGTCACGCAGGGGCTGCGTAAACTAAGCAGATTTCCCACGTGAAGTTTTACAATAGAGAAATCTGCCTAATAACAACTGTAGTAGTAAGAAACCTCTAAACCTAAAACATTATTTAGGGCGTAATAACCCAGAAGTTTCTAGCCCCAAAAAACAGTTAACCTAACCTCTAAACCTATTCACGAGGGACGAATAGTTATGGAAATGGCCACCAGAGCTCTCGGCGGAAAGTCCGAACATAGCCTACGTGATCACACGCAGATTACAAATGCAAATATCTCGGTTAATATTCAAGATAGAGAATAAATGCATATAACAATATTTATAGTACATTTAATTTGCAATAAGATTGGTTCTATACAATTTTTCGATCCGATGCATAATAACGGAGATATTTCGAATTTTTGAAAATCCCCTCCTTTAAACCCCCCCTCCCACTGGTCCGATTTCAGCCGTTAACGTACTTGATGTTCCTTTTTACATTAAAACGATTAAATACAGAGTTTGGTGACGATTAAACAAAAATTGCGACCGCTAGAGTGTTAACAGACAAATATATATATATATATATATATATATATATATATATATATATATATATATATATATGTCTATATATATATATATATATATATTTATATATATATATATATAGTTTTGAACGGACCTCATTTTCGTCATCTCCTGGGTAGGATCGATGGACATTTGAAGAAAGTTTTCGAAAATCGCGTCATGAGTACGACCTCAATAGCTGATTTCCCTTAAGGGAAATCTGCTAAAAGGTGTTTCATAGAGAGACGAGTGAGGGCCAGCCTTTCAGAGCGACCAGAATATTATTGTGATTAAAGAAAGTTCTGGGATTGGAGCGGGGTGAGAAGTTTCTTCGCCTCGTTGAGTTTGATAGACGTTGTGTCGTGGTACTCATGCATTACAAGTGATGATTTTTAGCAGATTTCCCTTAAGGGAAATCAGCTATTGAGGTCGTACTCATGACGCGAGTTTCGAAAAATTTCTTCAAATGTCCATCGATCCTACCCAGGAGATGACAAAAATGAGGTCCGTTCAAAATTAAATATATATATATATATATATATATATATATATATATATATATATATATATATATATATAGAGAGATATGTATATATTTGTCTGTTAACGCTCTAGTGGTCTCAATTTTCGTTTGATCGATACCAAACTCGATATTAAAAGCGTTTTCTGCCAAAATAAAGATCATGTTCTTTATTGACTGAAATCAGATAAGTGGGAGGGGGGGGGGGGGGGGTTAGAGGAGAGGATTTTCAAAAATTCAAAATATCTCCGTTACTATACGTCGGATCGAAAAATTATATAGAACCAATCTTATTGCAAATTAAATTTACTATAAATAATGTTATATACATTTATTATGTATCTTGAATATTAACCGAAATATTTGCATTTTTCTGTTTTCAGCTTCTGAGTTAAGATTGGCTAACTTCGGGTCTAGTCGTGAGTTTCCGCCGAAAGCTAGTTCGGCCGTTTCGGTAACTGTTTGTCCCTCGTGACTTGGTTTCGATACTTAAGGGAAATGCTCCCTTTTCGGGAACATGTGTTGATGAGAGTGTTTCGACTAATGGAGTAGGATGTGCGGGAAGGGGAGAGTGGAATTTCTGATATCGGGATTTTGCGAGGGTATTGACAAAAGGAAAGTTTAGGTCATTATGGAGAGTTAAATTGAATATGTAAAATGGGGAATCTTTAATTATTGTAGATAGGTAGAGTATTGTGGATAGGTCTGGTTTGATTTTGTAGGAATTTGATGGTTTCGTGGAACCCCAAAGTTCGTATGTCCATATTGGTCTGAGTACTGTTGTGTAAATCAATTGTTCGTTAGGCAGTCAGCTTCTTTTAGCAGGTTTCCCTTAAGGAAAATCAGATATTGAGGTACAGCCTCATGACGTGATTTTCGAAATTTTTCTTCAAATAGCCATCGATCCTAACTTCGAGATGACGAAAATGAGGTCCGTTCTAAACTGTATATATATATATATATATATATATATATATATATATATATATATAAATATATATATATATATATATATATATATATATATATATATATATATATATATATATATATATATATATATATATATATATATATATATATATATATATATGTATGTATGTATATTATGTTACCGCTCTAGTTCTCGCAATTATTGTTTAATCGTTACCAAACTCGATATTTAGACGTTTTATGTAAAAAAGTATGTTCACAGCTGAAATTGGACCAGGGGGAGAGGAGGAGGGGGGGGGTGATTTAGAGGGGAGGAATTATGAAATATCTCTGTTACTATACGTCGGATCGAAAAATTGTAAAGAAACAATTTTATTGCAAATTAAATTTACTACAAATATGGTTCTATATATTTATTTTCCGTATATGAGTATTAACCGAGATATTTGGATTTTTTAGTTTTAAGCTTTCAGTAAACACCCACTCCTACTACTTTCATATTGATTATAAGCTGTTATATCATGAACCACTTTATTAAAAGGCTAAATATCAGATATTGTTATCATTAAACTTTCATTTTGTGATATACGCAAATATGTTCTGTTGACCCCCCCCCCTTGGTTCTTGAATTACTAAACTTTAAGTGGTTGCGATAAAACTAATTCTGATTCATTACAAATTACAGCACTAGCTCTAGTAAATTGTTTTCAATAAAATTAATATGTTATATTCGAATATATTTCGTTAATTGTTTGTCTTTCCGGTCTATCTACCTATTCAGCACTACGATGTTGGCTAGCCTGTTTTTACATTTCAGCCACTTTCAAAGATAATTAACGTGTATAGTAAATTGACTGAAAGATTTCTCATTACCGTTTGTATTTATTCACCTGTATGTATATTTATCTATTGTAAACCTTCGCGTGGAAAATCTGCTTAGTTTACGCAGCCCCTGCGTGACGGACTTTTTCTTATATATATATATATAAGGAAAAAAAACGTTGATAGGATCTGAGAATCAAGATTTATGCCTCGTGTATCTGGACTTGTCATCGACTTTTCTAGTTCTGTAATGGCTTTCACTTCCTTCACGTTAAAAGCCATTTGTTGTCCTCCAGTCAGAAACCAACTCACAATACCGTTAATAATGGTTAGCCGCGCGACTCTTATTTAAATTTAGTGACCAATAAGTGGCCTATTATAATTTATGGAAAATTTCGCTTTATCTCCTTTGACATTTCCTGCTCTTGTATATAAGTTAATACGATTCTACTGTGCATCCGTATGAGTGGTATTCTTTATATCTTTGGTCATAAATTTTTAACTCTTAAGATTTACACAGGGGAATTTAGCCCTGATCTATTTTATGAATGGTCTCTTTATAGCCGCGTTATTGAAAACAACAAAGATGCATTCACAATAGTGGTCATAGAAGAACAAGTCATTTTTGAACATGGAACTGTCAAACTTTTGTTCAATCTTCGAATTACATCGCATTATATATATATATATATATATATATATATATATATATATATATATATATATATATATTATGGGGGAGGTTTATACTCAGTGAAAACTTGAGTAAAATCCATATCGGGGGAAAATCCAACTGATATGGAGTTCGTGATTGTGACATGTTATGGGGAATTTAAAAATTTTTGCACGATTCTGGCAGTATCAAGAATTACCCCTTGCTGTGCTTCTTTTATAATTGTTGTTAGTAGATTTAAATTTTCGGTGCTTGCTATTGTAGTTTTTGGCACTAGTCCATTTGAACTTACAATAATAGGCGTAACTATGGCAGATTTCAGTTTGTATACCACTTTGAGCTCGATAACCAATTCTTGATATTTTCTTAATTTGTCGGCAAGGGATTTTCGAATATTCTCATCATTGGGTTCTGCAATGTCAATAATATCAGCAGTTTTATTGATCTTGTCAATAATGAGAATATCCGGTTTGTTATGGTGTACAGTATGGTCAGTTATCATCTCTGCGTTTCAATACATCTTTATATTATCATTTTCCATTAATTTTTTGAGGATTATAGCGATAATAAGCGACCTTCCTGTCTACCATACCGAATTTCTCTGCTAGAGCTTGATGGTATACTTTTGCCACGTTATTGTGCCTTTATAAGTACTCAGATCCAGCAAGTATTTCATATCCAGCCGTAATATGTTGAATGGACTCAAACGCTTTGTTGCATAACCTACATTTATCTAAGACACTACTGTCCTTGAGGATATGACGTCTGTATGACCTGGTGACAATCACTTGGTCTAGGACAGCTGTAATGAATCGTTCTGTTTCTGAAAACAGCTTTCCAGTCGTCAGCCACGCGACAGAATAAGCCAAGTCTACCTCCGAGTCATAAACGACCATGAAGTTCCTTACTTTGCCATTCTGAAAGAAAATGGGATTCATCTGTAACTTCAGGATTGTTACTACATTTCAAGTTCAAGGCCATAAACCCATCATCAAGTTTTACAATTTCTTTAAAGACGTGGCTATCATTCGATTTTATGTAATGTCTCAGGTTAACTTCTTGAGACCGACATAGGTTTCGGATGTTGGGAAGGTCTCGTCCTCCTTGTTTCCTCGATAAATACAGCCTGGCCATAGATGAAATCGGATGGTGCATTCTGGCTTTTGTCATTTCCGTTCTTATGAGTCTATTCATCTCATCAAGAGTAGTGTCAGACCATTTTATTATGCCAAAACTATAGATAAGAGATGGTATCGCCCACGTATTAACTGCTTTTATTTTATAGCGGCTTGAAAGCTAGCTTTTAAAAATAGGTCGCAAGCGTTTAATAAATTCATTTTTTAATTGGTCTTTTACATCCTTTTTCGCTATTTTCAGATGCTGTTGAAAACCAAGATATTTGTACTATTCAGTTCTTTTTAGTTCGTGAATATAGGTTTCATCAGAAACTATGATATTAGCTGTAGTCATTTTCTAAGCTCGTGAAATATGCCAGACAGCACATTTATCTAGCCCAAAAGACATACCAACAGAATCACTATAATTCTTTATTATGCCTATCATGCTTTGCAACTGGGTTGGTGTCTTTGAATATAACTTCAGGTCATTGATATAAAGGCTATGACTTACTTGAGTTTCTTTTTTTACCAATAGAAATTTCGTAACCGTATTCACTGTCTCGAATTATTTGGCTTATGAGATTTATAGCTAAGCAAAACCATAAGGGTCTGAGACTGTCACCTTGGTGAATACCTCTTTTTATTTTAATTGTCTCGCTCTGGAATTTTGTTTTCCCCTTTCCAATGCTAAGCGAAGTTTTCCATGTTGCCATTAAACGTGACAATAAATTGGTTACACTTGGAGCAACTTTATAAACCTTTAAAACTTCAATTAGCCAACTATGAGGTACTGAGACATACGCTTTCTTGTAGTCATTCAATGCTATAGAAATATTACGCTGTTATTTCGAGACCTGAGACGCTATAACTATAACCTGAGAAATGAATCTATAACTAGTAACTCTTCACATCCCTTAGCACCACTTTTACAGCCTAGCTGTTCTGGAGCAAGAAGCCCGTTGGAAACAAGATGTCTATTTATTTTAGCACTAATTATAGATGTAAAAAGTTTATAGATTCCATTTAAGCAAGTAATGAGTCTGTAATATTTAAGTTCTAAGTGACGTTCCTTTTTCGGAATCATATAGGTCACACCTCAGCGAAATCTTCAGGTATTGTAACATGGCCTGTCAATAAATCTGAATAACATCTAGCTAGGATGTGATGTAGGCATGTAAAATGCTTGAACCAATAATTCTGAATTCTATCTCGACCGGGGCATTTCCAGTTATAATGTATTTTTTCACTTGTTTCACTTCTTTAGCCGATATGCTGTCATCTGCCATTTCAGGAACACTTTTTAATCAGTTTGTGAGATCTTTAATCCATTGTTCGCTTCTATGAGTCACAGGTACTTCCCAAATATTTGCCCAATAGTTGGACAATTCGATGACATGACAATCTATTTGCTTCTTAACCATGCCTATACTCAGTGAAAACTGGAGTAAAATCCATATCGGGGGAAAATCCAACCGATATGGAGTTTGTGATTGTGACATGTTATGGGGAATTTAAAAATTTTCTCACGATTGGCAATATCAAGAAGTACCCCTGGCTGTGCTTCTTTTATAATTGTTGTTGGCAGATTTAAGTTCTTGGTGCCTGCTATCGTTGTTTTTGGCACGAGTCCATTTGAACTTACTATAATAGGCGTAACTATGGCAGATATTATTATCCGTCCAACTTCCTATCTTGTGTCTCTCAGAAAAAATATCACTCACGTCTGAAATAGGCTGTCAGAAGTCTGTTTTAGCATTGACAGCATGGTGTGGTATATTCAGTTACTTTTAGACAGGAGATTAACTGGAATTTAAATAAATTTCTTCTTTTTTTTAAAATTTTATACAGCTTCTTTTTTTCTCGAGCAACATCGCCACAGTTGCGAAGCTCCAAATAAATAAATAAAAATAAAATAAAGTCTTACTGATTAAAAATTGTCGAATCAAATCGATTTACACTATTGATCCATTTAAAGTTGTGGTGTGATTATGCTAAAGGTTCAGGCATAAATTAAAAGTCTGAGCACGTATACATAGGTGAATCAAATGAAACCTTAAAAGTGCTGAGAAAGTTATGCTCAACTTCTAAGGTTTTCATTTGATTCACCCTCGTATTTTATACCACCTGCACTTTGTTTATACTTTTGCCTGAAGTTCAAATGTTTCTACAAATTCGTAATTGGTTTGAAGTAGTAATTGTTGCGACTTCCATTCATATACCTTCATCTCATTCCATAACTGAACATATAACTAGTAGTAGATATAACTAGTTCTCCCATAAGCGAAAGGCATGATTTTGAATATACCTGCTACTTTCATATATCTGCACAGGGTAAAATTTGACGGAACATTACAAAGCTATCATTATTTATTTTCTTATTTTCGCCAAATGACCTGCTATTTGAGGCTTTTGAATTTGTTCTAACTTCAAAAATGGAAAGTAAGCGTCAGTTATTGGCCATATCATATATGCCCTATTTGATGAAACGATAAGCTAAGGACTGGGAGGGAATGTGTTAAAAGAAAAGTAGTGTAGTAATGGCTAACAATAGTAGCGGAGGTAAGTAGGTCGGTGGCGTTACACTTGGCCCCACTGACCCAGGGGCTTACTTGGCACTCAGTCATGTCGCTCTAGTACGCATCCGCCTCTCCACAGCTTCTCACCTCCCTTTTTTTTCTCTCTTTCCCATGCTTTTTCGCAAACGTTTTGCTCGCTATAGAATGGAGAAACTTCCATATGAAATCTCTTTTTAAAGCACATGGACCAGATTTTTTTACTATAGTGTTTCCCTCCCAATTATAACAAAAGAAAATTTTTTGTATACATAATAATGCCCCCCCCTCTATACCGGAGGCAGGCCAACTTCAGAATTAAGGGAAATAATTTTATTTATGACTATCTAAGGCCTCCATCAGGAAATCATTAGAGGCAGAGTGATGACGGTATTTTTTTTTTTTTGGCAAGGCTTTTATGTGCACAATATTTTTACATTTTCCCATCTCTGTGTTTAGGTCATATACCTGAATATTTGGCAACTAAAGTGAGCTTATAGAATTGTTTAGACCTAAAGATTAAAAAGAAAAATTTATTTTCTGATCAAACCGTCTGCAGTGGAAAATATCGTGAACAATATTAAACATAATCATGAATTCCATTCATTCATAGTTATTATGAACCATTACTGAGGTAGCTTTGCTAGGGAAATATTTGGGCAAAATCATGAGTATGAATGTTATTTAATATAATTCTTTCCCAGCCGGATTTTAATATTGCATGCGAAATAATCTACTAAGCTCGAACGCAGCTTGGTATTATCCATGTTTGGTGAATCAGTTTAGGCTAGAAATACTGTTAGATCGACTATTAATGAGTGACCAAAAGCCATCACAATTTCTTCGCCATATATTCTTAAAACATTATGAGAGGGCTTCTAGAATCTATGAAAGGCTTCGTAAACAGCAGATTTCCCACTTGCTGGTGTAACATGCGTGATCTCATCTCAGCACATATTCTCTATTTACATGAAAAAAACCCCGATGAGTAAAGGGAGGGGGGCGGGTGGTTACTCAAGGCTGAAAACAAGAAAATACAAAAAACTCGCTTAGTACTTGAGTTACGAAAAAATACATAGAACAAAAATTGTAGAGCGTCAATAGTATAACAATATTGATTCTATAACATTTTACGATCCGCCTACTAATAAAGGAGGTATTTGAATTTGCGTATTCTCGCTCCCCTCTGAACCCCATACTCCTAGTCCAATTTATGCAAATCACAAATACTATCTTTAGTGTTGAATAAAATAGTTAAATATCGAGTATCATATAGATCAACTGAACATTTTCAGACAAAATCGTAAAACCTAAATTGATGACGCCATCACACAACGAATTCGCATATTAATGATAATAATAATAAAGGTCGCATGTAAACTATATTTGGTGTTCAAGCTTAGAATAGACAGGATCATGTTATGACAGCTTATTGTTATTAGGACATGATTAGGAATCCTCGAGGCTGAAAACTAAAAATTCCATATATGCCGGTTATTATTAATCTTAAAGTATAATAAGATGCGTATATATATAATTAGATTTCCCTTAAAATGGCTCAGTGCAACATCTGATAGAATCATGGCTATAAAACAGCCTGTTTCAGCTATTTCTATTAGATAACAAGCCGTGTTGGTCCCAAGAAAATTTATATGCAACTCTCGAACGGGTGACATGATAAGTTATTGTGTGGAAATCACAAACTTTTTGACTTCATTAAAATCAAAATGTTCCATATCACAGAGCGAGTTCCTCTAACACGAGTAATGTCAATGGAATACGTTTCTATCTCAATCGGTTTCGTGAAATGGCCTGAAAATGTCGGAAACCATGTTTTTGGAAGATTCCTGTAAACTGTGAAAAGCGGCGAACACCGTTCCTGAAATACAGAACCAGTTTATTATTGTTCGGGACAGGTACTAAATATTTAATAGATGGAGGTGCTACGATATCTGTCTATCCTACAAAGAGCCTATATCAATCTCTGCCCTCCTGAGTCTCCCTGTACGCAGGAAACGGTACTACTATTCTCACTATGCGGTGGAGTAGAATTGGATTTAGGCTTCCAAAGAATATTTTCAGGGGCGAAAGTTACACAACCAAATATTACAGAAGAGCTTCTCTAACACAATAATCTAATAGTAGATTTAGCTTATTAATAAAACGACAAGGCTTACTTCATGTAGACTTATATATTACTACTATATGTTACTAATATCCCTGTACCATCTGTTTAGGCTGTTCCAAATGGAGAATGGTACAATGATTTGTTAGGGAAATACCCAAGCATAACCAGGCCAAGACCATTCATCAAAGCCCCTATGTTCGGCGTATTTCACCATATTGAGACTAATGGAACGACAGTCACCACCATGGCCGATTAGCATCCAAACGTTACAATGCTGCAAAGGAATCCTGCGTTTTTTAGATACCGTGTTTAGCGGCCTTGACTTCGTCTATTGATTTTGGATGACATGTGCACAAAATACATCTTGAATTTTTTCGGCGTCTCCAGGAGTACGGTCTTACAATTAATCGTTCAAAATGTGCGTTAGCCAAACCATCTGACAAATGCCTGAGTTAAATGGTAATTGCCGATAGTACCACTCCACTTCATGCCAAGATTGAAGCCATAATAATCTTCCCGCATCCAGTCGGAGTTAATGAGTTGTGAAGGTTCTTGGGAATGTTTAACTTCTATAGAAGGTGCACCCCCAACGCAGACCAACTTCAGTCACACCTCATTAAATATGTCTCTTGGCCCAAGAAGAATGGACCGGTCTCCGATTCATTGGACTAGTGGTTCTCTTAAAGTATTCATGGGCTGTAAAACGGCTATCAAGAATGCACTTGTTATCGGCCATCCTAAACTTCATGCAAACCTCGTACTGGTTTACGATACCTCAAACACGGTTGTGGTTGCAGTGTTGCAGCAGAAGAAAAATAACTCTTGGAAACCTCTCGGATTCTTCGCCATGCTGGCGATGAAGCGGATTACATGCGCAGAAGAAGGTGTATCTGTCCTTTAAGAAACATTGGAAGGACGAAATCGTCGGGCATACCCAAATGTTTGGGAAAAGAAATATTCAGGAACATCCATGGGCTTAGTATCCGAGGAATTAAGTCTTCCCGTCACCTCATTGCAGCTGATGTAGGATAATGGGGTCGATGTTGCGTCTCATGTCAACGTTCGAAAGTGAATCGCCATACTATTCCTCCACCTGGAGCATTTCCTGCTTCTGATCGGTTTGAACACATTCATATTGATATAATAGGGTCGTTTCCACCATCTAATGGAAACCGTTACCTTGTTACTATGGAGAACCGCTTTACCAGATGCCTGAAGCTCAACCACTCAGAGACATTTTCACAGAATCCGTGGGATCAGCACTTGTGACACTTGGATCTCAGGGTATGGAGTTCCATCCAGAACTACCACAGCCCCAGGAAGGTAATTTGAGTTTCACTTATTCACTGACTCGAATCCTTATAGTAAAAGGCTGCAGAAGAACTGCACCCTCAGACTAACGGTTGTGTTGAACAGTGGCATTATTCATTGAAAGCACCTATGATCTTTGGACAGAACTTCTCCCCAAAGTTGTCCTGTGGACAGCCCTTGAGCTGATAATGGTTCCAGTGCGGCGAAAATGATTTGTGGGCAAGCTCTTCGTCTACCCGGGGAGTCCCTAGAGCATTCTGCCCTAAAAGAGGATTCCACGCAATTTCTTCAACAATTACTGAAAATATGCAGAGAATGCGCCCACCGCTGTTCATCGAAATAGTTCAATGTAGATGTTTGTTTCAAAAAATCTTAAGAAATGTAGCCAGGTTTTCCTCCTAGATGACATGGTAACTAAAGGGCTGATCCCACCTATTACTGAACCACATCTTGTCCTGAATCGAAAGAACAAGGCAGATCATACAGCTTCCCCTTCAGGACCAAAAACGAGTCTCTATCGATCGGCTGAAACCAACCTATATACTTGAAGAACTGACGCGCCACCCAGAAAAGAAGACGTTATTAAATGACACTAATCCAGCAGCTCTTAATGACTAGCCAATTAGAAACCGAAGAGGACGTCAAACTGCCTGTGATCTTCTTTGACGCCGTCATTAGGGGGATTATTGCAGCCGATCAGCGGCTTGCCAAAATAATTTAATTAATCCTATGTTGTTATCATTATTATTTTAGGTGAGGTTATGCTTTCTAGAAATTTGCGTTATAATAAAATAAATTGTGTTCTTCAAGCTAAAAAAAGAGTTAGTCCCTCTGCAATTAGGCCCAGTAACACAACCTTCAGCAAATTAGTTCATAAATCGTATATCTGTCTACAGTGACAAATGGACTTTGTCACCTCTATTATATCATGTCAATTACCTTTCTATGGCCTTATAAGAATTATAGACACTTCAACGTTGAACAACTGGTGTAAAAAATACCTCGAATAAAAATATATGACTCCACCTTGAGAGGAAAGATTGATTGAATGGAGTAAGGTTGAGGGGAAGAGTATCGTGTAATAAAGAGGAAAGTGTATGAGTGGGATGGAATATTATATAATAGAGGGAATGAGAGAGAAGTAATAAGTGACGGCATCTTGTTGGCGGTCTAATGTCGGAACGCTGTTCGAACCAGTTTATCGGGTTGCTCTTGCTAATTTTTCATTTATTATTCGGTCCTATCTAACTCCAACATCAGAGATTCTATCCTAGTCTCTTCCTCTTGTTCATGTCTTTATTTGTCATAAAAGAAGTCACTGTTTTTGCACCGGAAGCACTAAAATACCGGAATGTCCTTTCATCTATTTGCGCAAAAATAAAATGTACATAATAGAATATGATCTGGTCTTGACTGAAATGCTACAAATAGCATACTTGGTAAATGGCTGAGTTCGCCTACTGTGACGCTTCCTACTACAGGTGGTGGGCATCCACGGCTGATGTTTACAAAACATGGATGGTGAGTTTTCAATACTCTTGTCTTTTTTAACTAACCTGAGTTTAAGGAGAGAAGGATTTCAATGCAAACCTTAATAACCCTACAAGATACAGCCACAATAATTTGCTATGGTGTGTCATTGTAACGAATTATTCAGAAAAATTTATAGTCTCTCTTTTTTACTTGTTTTATTCACATCACTTATAAAGAATGAAGAAGCATTATATAAAGAAAGAAATGACTTGAAATAATTAACATACATTAAGCTACTTTTACCCCTTAAAATATTCTGAAACGTATATTTTTGAACTTAATAATAATAATCTATTATTTTTTTTTCCTTTCTGTATGAAAGCTATTGGAAAATTTATTCTGATTTTTAAAAATTCATTTAATATACATTTTAGCTCTACCTTCGTTGTATAAGATGGACAAAAATGTTAGAAAAACAATAATTTAAATGTGTTATTATTAGCTCACCTACATGTGAGGCCTCACACGCCTATTGGCTTCACGATCCATATCGGGCCAAGAACTCCATCGGCAGAACCCCCAGCATCCCTTTGGTCCACTCATCTCCGCCAATTCCTAGGGGGCGTAATGCTATAGCCACCTGCTGTCTGAAAGACCAGGTCACTACAACTGAATGATTAGCCGCAACGATATCAGTCTGCTTAAATGAATGAATTAGGCCTTTATTATAAATAATAAACCAAATTAATGGATTACAAAGTTAATAAGTAACTTTAATAGTACAGTAATATGGGACTATTGAAACAATAATATACAAAATCCTTCTAAAAGAGAGTATGGTCTGACTTCCCTGATTTACTCATTATTCAAGTGTGATCAAATAAGCGAACAGCAAAGAAAAAAGGAACGGATAAAGAGTGAACTATGGCATTCGGTGATTTTTAAAACGATTCATTGGTATGCCAGTCTTATATGAAGCAAACGATATTGTGTATGGAAACATCAGGTGATGAAAATAATATAAATGAAAATATAAGTATAGAAGGTAGAAAATAGAATGAAAAAAGAAAAAAAAGGAACAGGGAAAAAAGAATAAATAAAATAAAATAATAAAAAAAAAAGGGGAAAGAAAATAATAAATGTAGGAAAGAAGGAAAGAGTAGTGTGTAGAAATTGTAGATTATAGTGTTTTGTATATATTAATGTATTTTAGATGTAATTACTGTTATTGGTCAAAAGTTCCTGTAAGTATGTGAAATGCCTAACCATCTCTATTGGGAAGTGAAGTTGGTCATTTATGCGTGCCTCTTACTTTATCTTCTGTAAATGGCGTACAGATCGGCGGCCAACACGGCAATACTCACAGAGGAGTCGACCCCATCATACCTACTCAGGGACTATATAAAGCAATCGCAGTACAAATGCTTACTGGGCTTGTTCTGAATGGAACCTCACCTGAAAGTCATTATCACAGGAGACCTGAAAGCTAGACGTACTGCTTGGCAGAACACTAGACGGAACAACCTTGGTAATTTGATAAGTATACATCCATGTGGTCACTGGCAAAGAGAGAATCTCGACCACTCAATAGTAGGTCTATTGTACAAAAATACTTCACCCATCACTCAAATACTAGATACAGAAGAACTATACGCAGTTCACAAAATTCATTATTTTTTTTAAACCCTGACTGGTGTGACCCTTTTCCTCTATCAACAGTGGCGATGTATAGCCTGAATAAGGGAACAGTAGAGCTTCCGAAAATTCGCACAATGAAGTCTGACGAGAAGACCGCAGCAGCAGAAAGCCAAATTACCGGGTTCGAAGCTACAGGCAAATTTGGGCCAGTTCCGGAGAATTCCTTTTGGCCCACTTAATGCAGTAGCTTGCTTTCAACGGACGATCCATAAAATTATTACATAAGAAGGACTCACGGGAGTCTATGAATATTTCGACGACATAACGGAGTGCAGGAAGGATCAAGCGGAGAATGACGCAAACTAGAGAAAATTCTTAAAAGCTATGGATAAATATGGTCTAACAATCAATGAACAAAAAAGTCTTTTCTCTGTCCATTTAATAAAACTGCCCTGGTTTGTCGTAAGTAATAAAACAATATGCTAATGAGTTGTTCAAAGACAGAAATGCCCCAAATTTGGCAGGTGCTGTGGAAAAGAGGGCATATGCAGTGTTATGAGTGATTCCAAAAAATAATAAAGACAATAAAATAGCCTTGAGATGTGTCGGGGAGACAGGTGATACAAAGTTGGGGCATGTGTAAGTACAAGAAAAGATTAGTAACAAATAGTAGTCTGAAATCAGAAGTAAAGCAAGAATGATTGCAGAAACCAGGAGTACTCTCCTATTTAAAAATCTCTTCTAGAAGACCGAAGTTAAATTTAAAAATTGGTATTAGTCAACTATGTACGAATGAAAGAGAAATGTGAACTATCAAGAAAATCTTGGGGAGGATAAAGGTCAGCAATTTATGGATCCTAGCTGCTATCTGCATTCTACGTATTGCTACAAGGGTGAAAGAGTCCTAAAAGGCTGCAAGGAATGTAGCTTCTGTTGGTTTTTGTGTTAGTAACGAGACCACAAAAGACATTTTCTATTTCGATAAGGGTATTCATTAAGGGAGATAACATGCAGTTTGGTTGTTACTGAATTAATAGTTCTTCCCAGCCGTCTTCAGAAATTTAAAGTGATGAGTAAACACCTCTAAGTCGCACTTAAATATTTTACGTGGGCCTTCTCATTAGTCAGGGGTGATTTAAATTAAAAGGAAGGTAATTTTTACGTTGATTATTTCTCAGCTGCTCGCGTGAAGATGTGCGTGGGCTCGTGCGTTAAGTATATGGGCAAGTGATTAGTGGCTTGGTCTTCCAAGAAAGGTCCGCTAATGTGCTTCTTCGGAACTGGGAAAGTATATTCAGCGGAACGGTTCATCACTCCAATAGAGGGACTGCGGTAGCTAGACAACTCCGTGGACGTCCAAAACCAAACCAGTTCATCGTTTCATTCAGGGATACGTTTCCTGACAATAAGAGTACAGATCAATGGTCTTAAAAGTGCATGATATGTGGAAAGAGTGCACGAACAATTAGGAGTGATAGTGTATGTGTACTGCTTAAACTATTCTAACTAAAATCAGGACTATGTAACAAAATAAACCAACCCGTTGATGCCGTTATCCCGAATTCAATTCACAACAATGAGCGTATGTAAAAATAATTTGAAATTCAGATGTTTATTAATCCAGATGTTTAGCACAAATCGTAAGAAGTGTTAAATTCGAGTAGAAGTAAGGGTCAAGACCAACTATTGTAAAATATTACTTTACAACAAATTAAGTTCCCCAACATTTTCCAAAATTAGTGCTATTTTGAAGTTTTTTTTAATTTACGCCTTCTCTTAACGCGTTCAAAAAAAATATTGGCTAATTCCATTTATTAAGATGATTACCACTTATGACAGAATTGGTGGTAGACCGATAACTAAACAAATCAAATATCTGAATTATTATTAGAGTTAGCGAGATATATAAACAATTATTGAAGAAAAATATATTTTCACTAAGATTATATATACCTTATTTTTCAATCCTACTTATTATAATGGACATGAACTTGTTCATTAGTATACGATGCTATATACTCACATACTACATACTACTACATTTTACATAAACGCTTAAATATCGCCTTTAGTATCGATTGAATAAAAATTGCGATCAGTAGCGCGTTAACATACAAATAGGTTGACAACATGTCCCACCCTTTTTAACCTCTTAGTTTATATGTCATGTGTAGTCGACTGTCTCGTTTCAAATATAATCTCTCTTGTCTTCCTTCTCCAAAGTTTAAAGTCACCACTCTGGGTCTGTTATGGATCGAAGAAACTTACGCTCAAAACATTCAACCTTTGTTTCCAGAGTACCCGTTAATGCCCATACGGGAGAGTTAACGGAGTTAATAGACCCTTAGTTTCAAAATTCGTGAGATTTTCCTAGATCTTAAGACTCATAAAACCGAGAAGAAAGCGCACTAGTTAATCTTTGGTCAGTAAACTGGCCATAGGTAGAGGTAACTGCAGCTCCGAGGTATTTCAAGCTTTCTGCTGTTCGGAAAAATAGATGTTCTACCCTCAAGCTGCTTTCGAGATTTAGGTTACGCCTCACTATCATGTACTTCGCATTTTCTCCGTTTACTTGCAAGCCTCTTTTGCTGCTGATGTGAATTAATTCGTCCGGGATGAGTTTCTCCATCCAGATCTTCAGGATTGCCTCATGTATCCAGCTCATCAATTGCTCACCTCCATCTTTGAACAGTTCGCCTGGCAAACCGTCAATAGCAGGGGCTTTTGCCTTTTGATTTTGTTGAATACCATCTCCACATCTGGCTGCTCAACCATATTGTCTTACCGGTCCTCAGCTTATTCCATGTCCTCACCCACTGTAAAGCTTATAATTACGGAAGCTGTAAGCTCCCTATCAGCTGCTGCATGTAGTACTTCCAAATCTCCAGCTATTCCTCCTTTACCGCATACAGTTATCTATCTTTCCTTTTTCTTTCAGTGTTTTTCTCTTTATTACTCGTTCTTTATTTTCTTCTATCAGCGTTACTCTTAGTTGCAAGAAGTGGTCGTTAATAAATAATTTAATTTTTATGGCAGCGTAGAACTCACAGGCCTTACTACTCTGCCAATTGTCGTCTATGTCTTTGAGTCGCAGAGACAGAAATAGTCTCTTAGCTTTTCGAAGACTTGTATTAGCAGTTTTTTGAGCAGATTCGTACATATCTCTTGATTCGGTGCATCTATTGCCTAGGCTGAGGATCTTTAACCTCCTTTCTTTCAAAGCCTTCCGGCATTTTTCTGAGGACAATATCTCTTCGGCTGAAGTCTTTCTTGTACCCCAATCAGTTCATATATTTATTTAGAAAGAGAGAATACATGGTGAGATAAGATCTACATCGTGTGGTCACTGCTTAGTTTAGACAGGCACGTTTTGCGTGAATTTTACTAATGCCAAAGTAGAATCATTTTGTTCTCCTTTTGAGCTTTAGCGTTTTTTAACTTATTCCTAACCGTTGAATTTTTAAATATCCACTAGATTGTATGTTGGAGTTGGGAAGAGATCCATTGAGAGTTAGGATGTGTAATGTATAAATTAAAAAATGTGTTAGGTGAATGGGGTGAGGTGGGGGTTCACGATTTTCGTGCCTGGCCGCCACGACCTCCCTCCAGTAATCGCCTCTCATTTCCGCCGCGCCCTCTACACAGCTTACTCCCTATTCTCTCTTTCACCACTCCCATACTAAATTACTCACTCCCTATCTCCTCTTTCTTATTTACTTTCCCAATTTTACCTTATATATTTTAGCACATTTCCCTAAAAGCAAATCAGCCATTTGCGGCTGTACTCATGGCGTAACATTTGAAAAAGTATTCAAATGTCCATCGCACTTACTCGGGACAAAAAATGAAGTCCTTTCAAAAAATCTAGGTCCTTTTAAGACTATATGTATACTAACAAAGGTGCTCGGCTTCGCTCGGGAAATCATTTGAGGTTGAATGATGGTATTTTGTTTTTGACAGGGCTTCAAGTGTACAACAACCACACTTCCCGAAAATTTTTGAAACTCGCGTCATGAGTACGATCTCAATAGCTGATTTCCCTTAAGGGAAATCTGCTAATATAAGAACACTATGCATATACTGATAACATTGCAGCAAACCTAACCCTCCTCCTTGGAGAAAGGAATAGATCACTCTGGTGAACAGTTCGGAGTTGTGAAGAAAATGTTAATTCAAATACTAAGTTTGGTTTAGTTTGGCTCAGAACCATTTGCTAATGAAATTGTTGACTCGCGCTGCAGTTTTTAGCGTATATCTCGTTTATACTTCGGCATACATAAAAGTTTATATAACAAACAATGCTTTTAATAACAAAATAAAACCCTTTTGCAATGTGCATGATTTTCAAGAAACCAATAGGAAACGAAATGACACGATTGTTCATTTCACGCCTCCATTAAAACCCCTGTTGTTCGTTGCTAACAAAGAAATTTTAATCCAGCTTCTAATCATAGAGAAGTTAATGCTAAGTCAAATATCGAGTTTTGTTCTGTTCGGATTAGTCGGATGAGTCTAATAAAACTGTTGACTCCCGCTATTGTTTTTAGCGTACATCTCAATTATGGTTCGTTATAAGACAGAAAGATACAAAACAAAAATTGCTCTAAAAAAAACAACTTCTGTTATGTGCATGTTTGCCGAGAAACGAATAGTAAATGAAATGTGTTGATTTTTTTTCAGTTGGCGCTCAGACACCAAAGCAAAAAAAAATGGCTGAAATCTTTTCAATTCCAGGTGAAAAAAATAAGTCCGTCACGCAGGAGGTGCGTAAACTAAGCAGATTTCCCACGTGAAGTTTTACAATAGAGAAATCTGCCTAATAAACAGTAGTAGGAAGGTATCTTAGACCTATTCACAAGGGACGAATAGTTACGGAATCGTATAGAACAATATTTATAGTAAATTTAATTTGCAATAAGATCGATTTTATACAATTTTTCGATCCGACGCATAATTACGGAGATATTTTGAATTTTCAAAAATCCCCCCTCTAAACCCCATCCCCCTCCCACTGGTCCGATTTCATCCATTAACGAGCATGATCTTTCTTGTTACATAAAACGCTTAAATATGAAGTTTGGTAACGATCAAACAAAAATTGCGACCGCTAGAGCGTTAACAGACAAATATATATATATATATATATATATATATATATATATATATATATATATATATATATATACAGTATGGACCCGATTAACCGAGGTTCGATTAACCGAGGTCCCGATTAACCGAGGTGCCAAACATTTAAAAAAAAAAAAAAAAAAAAAAAAAGTAGGTGCGGTAACCTTTGGAAGTGATTATGAACCTTTTTAAACCCCTCAAAACCCTAGGTCGGATGCAGGTGTTCAGCAAGCAATTTATTGAAAAGGAAGCTCTAAGACAGTCGTTAATTGCCTTCTGAGAAATGCATCTCTAGCACCACGTCCAACCCTCCTTCTCCTGTTCCGGGAATACTGTATTTACATCTCTACTTGTCACAACCATCCTAGCTCATTGATTCTCAGTTTATGTCCGGTCACACCATGGATCACATCGCCCAGACACGAAATCTGCGACCAGATTTATTATTAATAGTTTTTCTTTATTAGTAAAGTCCCATAGTCTATGCGCGGACCAAATTTACAATGCTGATGAGACCGGTTTGTGGTATAAAGTGTTGCCCCAAAAAACTCTAGCGACGAATATGGAATAATCTGTTAAGTGGTTTCAAGGGTGTTAAAGATAGGGTCACTGTTTTGGTTTGCGCGAATGCAAGTGGAGAGGATAAACTAAAGTTAGTTTTAATCGGAAAATCAGCCAAACCTAGAGCCCTCAAACACGTCAATTTTAAACTTATAGGTACTAGTTTTTATTCTAAACACCTTACATTTTCAGCTGGTATTATTAGTAGGTTCCGATTAACCGAGAATTTCGATTAACCGAGGTAACAGCGGTCCCGACCGACTCGGTTAATCGGGTCCCTACTGTATATATATATATATATATATATATATATATATATATATATATATATATATATAGATGTACATAGATATATATAAATAATTTTGAACGGACCTCATTTTCGTCATCTCCTGGGTAGGATCGATGGACATTTGAGGAAATTTTTCGAAAATCGCGTCATGAGTACGACCTCAATAGCTGATTTCCCTTAAGGAAAATCTGCTAAAAGTAACATGGAATTTAAAAAAAAAAGAAAGTGTATTTTGTAATGAAGGTTATTTGAGCATAAAATAGCTGTCATCGCAATGCTTTGGCAAAGGAGTTTTTTCAATCATAGTTTGAATTATATATATATATAATATATAAAACGGGCCTCATTTCGTCATCTAGTAGGTAGAATCGATAGACATTTGAAGATATTTTTCGAATTTGCATGTTTGTCCAAAAACAAATAGGAAATTTTCATTTCAGACAATCGTTACAGCCACCATTCGTTTTCTTCTCTAAGAATATTAGTATAGGCAAAAGTTTAAGATGAGTTAACAGCAGCTATAATGTTCCGTTCTATTCGGTGCTGTTGTTTCGGCTTAAAAAATGACAAACAAGCAGTCATCAGATATAATATAATGCTGAAGTAATTAAAATTCCATGTGTGATTTGAACGGACCTCATTTTTGGCTCCTCCAGATACAATCGATGAGTATTTGCAGAAATGTATCGATAATCGCATAGTGGGTTCAACCTCAATAGCCGATTCCGCTTACGAGAAATCTCTTAAAATGTCTTGCTTAGAATAGACAAGTACATTGTATATTATTACCAATATACATTCTAGCCTAAAAATTGACAAAGAAATGCTTTGAAGTATATTTAGAAAGTGCTTCCTGATTCTACTTCCGGACAAGGAAGATACGTCTGGAAATTGTAACGGAATTCTAGGTAACAGTGAAATACTTAACCAGAAGTAATTAGCCTTCACAAATTGTTAAAATAGCTAATTATTAATACATTTTCCCTCATTTTATTTTTTTCTAAACATACAGAAAGCAGTAATTAGTGTCAAAGTCACACTAACTTAATTTATGTTAATTGGGAGAAGACTTACCCGGCGGATTGTTACTCAGAAACGATTAAAGCAATTTGCACCTCAAGCAGTTATAGACATCTTACTTTTTAGCACCATAGGTCAAATGAATTTACCATCTCTATAAGACCAATATTTATTCTTTCTTGTATAAAGTGAATTTTATGTTACTTTTTTTTTTAAATTATAAAACTGCATACTTACCGTTCCTTGGAGTTCTTGCGGGTTACTTTATAAAGAAACAGTTATTGTTTCACTGAATAGGGAAATAATTAGGGATTATTTATATAAAAAAGCCCGTACAATGACGACAGTTCAGCATAAAAAAATAAAACAAGATAAATAGTAATAATGAATAGAGTAACGACAAACAAGTAAATAGTTCAAAAACCCCCCGACAAATTGAGCATTGCCAAGCAGAGAATTAGAGTGAATACTTAGTTATCCACTTGATCTGCTGGCGGGTTTATCGGATCTGACCAGTGAGCACTTTGTTATTATTATTAAAGTCCAATTTTTGCTACCATGGCTAATTGGGACGGGTTATCTACAGGTTACCATCATTTTCTAGCAAGGGTGGGACTAAGGATTTTATTTAACGAGTGCGTCACTACATAAATGTCTATTGCCCGGGCGGGAATCGAACTCGCCACTTCAGGTAGCACATTGTTAATTATACATTAGTCACAGATGTTTAGAAGCATCCTTAACAATTAGAAAGCTCTATTTTAATAATATGTAAATTACAGAATATTTATTTATGAAGTAGTGACTTATGTCATAGTTATTGAAATTACTATTCTTTAATAGTTTATCCCAAAAACCTTATTTACAAGTTGTTTATTTTATTTTATCGTGTTTATCTTTCTTGAGATTGGGCCACCTTATCAGTATATCACGTTGTTGTATTGATTTGACAAGGCAACTAACCAGATTCCTAAGCAAGACAAATGACGTCATACTTGCAAACTATTGTTTTAAGAATAATGTGTCTAGTCGAAATCATCAATCGGGGCTATACTCGAGGAGTGATTTTTCAAAGCGTCCTTAAATACCTTGTGATCATATGCATGAAAATGAAATCCCTTCAAATCGATATATTATAAAATAATTTATAATCTATAATTATTTTTGGTATATCGTTACATAACTCAATATTTGAAAGTTTTATGTAAAACTAAAGGTCAAGCTCGTTTATGTTCGTAATCAGATCAGAGGATGTCTAGCGTTAGTGAAGATGTAAAATATCAAATGTTTTCAGCATTATGGCTAAGACCAAAAATTATCATTTGCCCAGTCTTATTGGCAAAGCAATGTCCTCTTTATGAATGAACTTTAACATTAACGGACTTATTCATATATTTTCGAATTCAGGCTTCAGTATACCCTTCCTTCTACTCGCAACACTTTGACTTTAACCGATTATATCACTAATCATTTGATCCCAGTTTAAATTTTTAGTCTTACTTCTTCGACGGCCCTTACTAACGGAGAAATGGTAAATAGTATTTACGAATTACTTCATCTGGGAAAGAATAACATCTATTTAACATTAGACCATTTGGGAATCTGCTTGTTTTACACAGTCTGTGAATGGAAGAATATCCAGGTATCATTATAATTACGTGACCTTAGGGGATTATTATTTAAAGACTTTTGTGTTCTATATATATTTATGAAATTAAGTTGAAATAAAATGCATAAGATTAGAGACTTTGGCATCGCTTACTTCATTAAAACCATTGGCAATGTTAAATGAGTATAAAAGTAAGTTTGATATTTTAAATAGCTTATGTTTCATTATGCCAATAAATATAACAAACAAAAAAAAAAATCATTTTCTCAAAAAATCTGCAGTGTGATGGGAGTACTGGACCGACACCCCCCCCTCTCTCCTTATTTCATGAAAGTTTGTTTAATAATTCATATTTTACAGTACTGAATTGAAATGATATGTATAACAGTAGAATAAATTATGATATTACAGTTAAAAAGAATAACTTACCACGTATTATGAGCACAAATGTAAATTTTATCCTTTTATATCGTATTTAGCTTTTATTCAATATCTATATATCTGTCTTTCAACATTTGAAGTTCGGCGTTTGTTCTAAATTTTCACTCTTGGTTTATACACACTTGACCAAATATTCAACAACAGAGTAATAAAAGTATCCCTCATGGCCTCGAATTATCTTCATATTCTTATGCCCATATCGTCAGTGAAACCCAAGATTTAATAATACTGCCACCTACTTGCACTCCAGATCTTCTCTCAGCAATCACTAATTATAAGACAAGTATTTTCTAGTATTGCTCTTAGAGAAAAAAATCTGATCAGTGCTGGCTTTTCTTTCATAAAGCCGGCTTGGAAGGGCCGATTTCCCTCTCCACATAAGGAATAAATTAGGGACATCTTGTACAGGAGAAGTGGCATACCCCTATAGTTACCACATTCAAGGCAGTCTCTCTTCTTATGGATGGAGATTATGGCTGTTTCATATCAAACTTCAGGGATTTCCTTCGCTTCCCTTATGCCCAGAATTAGGTTGTAGGCAACCTTCTTAGTTGATTACCACCATTATTGAACAGCTCAGCTCGCAGTCCATCGACAATTGGAACCTTGTTGTTTTTTAACTTATCAATCGCTTCAGGAATTTCATCATCAGGTAGCTAAAGGTCTTGCACTCTTTCCTTGAGCTCCCCTTCATTCAGTAGGATGTCAAAGTGGTTACTGCGTCCAAAATGAAGTAGTACAAGACAGACCAGAGAACCAGAAGAACCTGTCGTTTTAGGGTAGCATACGTTGCTACGTCATTTAGTTCAATGGAGAAATGACACAGCAATAGCATAGAAGTTGGCATTACTGTTAGAATGATTTCCGGGACCAAATGCTTCTATGCTCCATAAATCGTTCTCCGATTCAAAAAAACTTATTTCGGAATGAAAAATGAGATGACATTCAATACGGCGTATTCATTCGTGCTCATAGCAGTAAAACGAGGGGTCTTACAAAAGAAGATCACTCCAAAAGTATTAGGAACTAAAATTTCTCCTGTGTTATCATAAGAAATAGCGCTGGTTTGGATATAGCTAATATTTGGTATACGCTTATATACTCCATCTTAGAGCAATGAGAATGTTTCGCTTACGTAGTCTTCTTTTTCTGTGAATAATGCATTATTGATGACTTGGACATGGCGAATGGATATAGTATACACATGGTGGATAGAACTATTGAACGTAAATAATTGTGAAGACTAAAGGAAAGCTTGAGGCTTACTGTGGTACTCTCCCCTTATCTAATATCCAATATGGTGTCATCAAATACTAATATAATTAATAATACTTCTTCCTGAAAATTTGTAGTCAAATTGAACCAAGAAAAATAAATATGATTATAAAAAACAATATATCCCCATTGTTGTTTCTATTAAGATTGCAGAATAAATGATCAGCTTATGTGAATATACAATTTCTGGTAGCTGTTTACAGTTCTCTTTCACAGTGGTTAGGCATCTGAACGTTTTCAAACACTATGTATTGAGGGTATAATTTCTAGGCAAGGCGGTGGTTGGGTACGTCCTAATTATAATGTTTTGCTCAGTGACATCCCTTTAGCCTCATAATGACCCATCTCGGGCCTTCATATGGCGATGGTATATATAGAGGGAGAAACTGAACACGATGGTAGTAGTTTGTATTCCATTGCTGCAAATTCACCGTACACGTAAGTCACATTTCCAGGGTTGATGGGTTTAATTGTAAATCAATTAATTTTAAACAATCAGGGTTATATCTGTGGATGAATTATATCTTAATATATTCCTAAGTCTTTGCGTTTATATCAGTCGCCTAAAATTTTCAGTCTGACCATCATGGTCATGTATTGGGAATAATCATTCCGGTGCTTTTAGCATTTAAATAGATAAAATTAACTTTTATAGGTGCTTTTACAAGAACAATAAATATTTTAGTAGAGCTATTTTATTTCTGAAAACCTCAGAACAAAAGTTAAAAAAAAAAATTATATTCCAACGCAACTATGTGACCCAATTATTTGGGTATTTTATACTTATCGATTATCAATATACTTTACCTAATACTTAATTAGCCTTAGTAACATAAAATGGAAATTAATAAATAAATCATTTTTAGCAGTACCATGATCACTAGATGTGATTACGCTCTTAGGTGATTTCTTTTAAGAAGTACCTCAGGCTAGCCTAGGCATGTGAGTTAAAGCGTTGATCTTAATCTCGCATGGTAAACCTAGAGTGGCGAGTTCGATTCCCGCCTGGGCAAAGGGATTTATTTAGTGACGGAATTCATTTAATAAAATCCTTAGTCTCGCCCTGGCTAGAAAAGGGTGGTAACCTGTAGATAACCCGTCCCAATTAGCCTTAGTTGCAAAAAGTGGACGTTAATAAATAATTTAATTTTAAGAAGTTACTGAGATTGGAGAAACATGATATATGATTGGATATACACGGAACACGAAGACAGTACTTATTAAAAATTTTAAATAATTAGAAAAAATTATAAAGTATTTTTTCTCCATTTATTTATTTAAACTAGCGATGCAACCCGCCTTGGGTTGTTATAGAAATGATTTCCCGTTGGAATATAAAACATAGATTCACAAAACCGATATGAGCGAATTTATTATCGTTCTAGGGATCGTATAAATTTAGTAACCCATAAAAACAAAATGGCTGAAGCATCCGTAAAAAACGTGATAAAAGTTTGTTCAGTCACTCCACTGAACGTAATACGATAGAAGAATGCATGAGGTAAAAAATATTAAAGTATAATAAGTACTGTATCAAATCACTCATAATAATAATAATACTCATTCCCTTAATATATATAGAAACAATTTCCCAATACTATTCAGGCATTTTCAGAGCGGGACTAGGACCCCAGTAAGGGCGCTGCCTTTGACTTAAGAATGGACGGACGGTCCTCGGGCCTGTAAACAAAAACGTCCGTCACGCATGGGCTGCGTAAACTAAGCAGTTTTTGTACGTGACGTTTTACAGTAGAGAAATCCGCATACTAGTAACAGTAGTAGTGACGAGTCTCTAAACCAATTTCACGAGACCCGAACAGTTACGAAACGGCCAAATTAGCTTTCGGCAGTCACGAATAGACATCAACCGATCTCTATAAAATTTACTTAAGATAATTAAACAAATTCACATTCCTGAGAACAACAGTATATTGCTAAAAGTATAAGCATTAACTAATATATAAACATAGACCAACATGAAGTCGGCCGGGGTGCTTGCTATTCTTAGGATATCAATCCTGTAATACATATAATTAAATTTAAAAAATCTGATTACATTATTAGATTAACTTTTACAATAAATAAAGTAAAGTAATAAATAAAGTATTAAATATATTTAGATAACTAGAGTTTAGCTTGATTTTCTGTTTGAGTGAATTGAAAGGGGGGGGGCACAGTATACTTTACTTGGTGAAATCTGTTACTGGCGTTAAAAAAATAACATAGATTTGAATTATTAAGGATAAAATATTAACATAGATTTGAATTAATTTATCCAGGTGAGGTACCTGGTAGTTCATATTGGAAAGAATTGTTGAGCATATCAATATTTCTACGCAAATTACTTGCTTCATACATTGTTATAGGACAAAATGTATAAAACAAAAGCTACTTTTAATAACACAAAAACAACTATGTGCCTTAACAAATAGAAAATGAAATATCGCGAATGTTTTATTCAGGCCTCCCTTATAACCCCCAATCCCGTTTGAACCTTAAATTTTTAATATAGCTTATAATCATGGAAGAATTAATGCTAATTTACATATATAGTTTTGTTAAGTTAGTGCACAATAACATTGTTGGCTCCGGCTTTAGGTTTCCGTGTATATCTTGTTTATACTTTGTTATACGACAAAATTGAATACAACAAAAGTTACTCTAAATAACAAAATAAACAGCGCTTGTCAAGTGCATATTTGCCGAAAAGCCAATAGAAAACGAAATATCGCTATTTTTATTTCAGTACTTCCTTACAACCGCCACTCCTGCTCGTCCCCGAAATGTTGGTACTGCTTATTAACATGGAGAAGTTAGTGCTAATACATATACTGGGTTTTGTTTAGTTCGGTTAAGTCTTTTGGGCCAAATAAAATTGTTGACTCCTGCTATAGTTTTTAGCGTATAACTCATTTATACTTCGGTATACGACAAAAGTGTATATGTGCTAAATAACAAAAAAATTACTTTGGTTGTGTGCATATTTCCCAAAAGCAATAAGAAACGAAATATCGCTATTTTTAATTTCCGTCCTCCCTTATAACCCCCACTCCTGTTCGTCTCGGAGAATATTAATATGGCCTACAGTCTTAGTTAGGTTAGTAGTAATATACATACCTAGTTTCATAAAATTCGGTTCAGCCGTTTATGCGTGAGAAGATAACAAATAAATAGACACTGAAGAAACAAAATGCAGTTATGGTGTCCGTGACATGTGAAAATATCGTGAAATTTCTAGAAAAAAGATTCTACAGACAGAGGTTACAATCTTATGTATACTAGCTAAGGTATCCGGCTTCGCTCGAGAAATCATTAGAGGCTGAATATTGAGGGTATTTTTATAGCAAGACTTCCATGTCAACACAAAACTTCAATTACTCTTCCCTCCACGACGTATTGTTTTTTCCGAAGGGGCCTGGTAACTTTAGGGGACTAATAGAATAGAAATTATAGATTTGAAGAATAAATGAAAATGTGTTCCTAATCAATCACTCTCCACTGTTTGACACACCGTTTTTCAATAATTTGAACCGTTTCTCAATAATTTGCATTATGATATGATGCTATCATGGATAGTATTTATTATAATTAAATATCGTCTATAATGTATATATTTCCCGTCAAAAAGCAATCCGAGCACATATAGTTTAAGCATAGTTTTGTACAAAAGATTATATTCGTAACAGTAAATCTAAGTAGAAATCACTTCCAGTAATGGCAGCATTTTACAAGAAATAAGTTAACTCAATTAACTGTTTTAGCCTCCCGTCAACTTCCGCTCCCGCATGAGGATTATCAACATTGTTTTCCATGAATTATTCATTCAAAATATTAAACGCTTACAATGTTTTAATAATTTATATACCGGATGGAATTAAGTAATAGTGGTAGCCTAAAAATAATTGCATTTATATTGAAATAACTAGGTGAGGGGAAGAGATTGTAGCCCTTCCTGCAACATAAGTAATACTTTAAACAACCATATCAAATTTAAACGCATATTGTCTTTTGTCATAATGACATTACCATAAACGTTTAATTGCTGATAGTACATATTTATTTCAATAACATCAAGTTATCGTAAATAAGATAATATATTACAGAACCAAAGAGTTTGATTCCCTATAACTTCCGCCATCACTCCTTGTGCAAATTCAGCATAACTTTGTTTAAATAATACATTATACAAATGAACTAAAGTAAATGCTCTTATAGTTTACATTTCTATTGGAAATAAATAACAAAGTTATTGTCTAGGGAAAACAAATAAATGAGATAGGGGCGACGGAGATTTATAACCTCACCAATCAGAATCATTCTTAGAACAATCATAGAAGACTAAAACATAACATAATTTGTCATAATATGCATTTATTAAAAACATTAAATAAGTACAAATAAAATGAATGACTCCCGGTATAGTTTTAGCGTATATCACGTGTTTACTTCATTTCATGACAAAAGTGAATGCTATAAAAGTTACTCTAAATAACAAAATAAACAAATTTTGTTATGATCATGTTTGCCAAGAAACTAATACGAAACGAAATATCGCTATTTTAGCAGATTTCCCTCAAGGGAAATCACCTATTGAGGTCGTACTCATGACCTAATTTTCGAAATTTTTCTTCAAATGTCTCTCGATCCTATCTAGTTGATGACGAAAATGAGGTCCGTTCAAAACTGTATATGTATATGTATATATATATATATATATATATATATATATATATATATATATATATACACATGTTTGTCTCTAGCGGTCGCAATTTTTGTTTAATCCTTACCAAACTCGATATTTAGTATATATATACATGTTTGTCTCTAGCGGTCGCATTTTTTGTTTAATCCTTACCAAACTCGATATTTAGTCGTTTTATGTAAAAAGAAAGATCAAGTTCGTTAACGGCTGGAATCGGACTAGGTGGGGGGGGGGGGTTATAGGGGGAGAATATTGAAAATTCAAAATATCTCCGTTACTATAAGTCGGATTGGAAAAGTGTATAGTATAAATCTTGTTGCAAATTAAATGTACTGTAAATATTGTTATATATATTTAGTCTCTATCTTGAATATTAACCGAGATATTTCTATAATTTAGTTTTCAGCCTTCAGTAAACCCCCACTTCTACTAGTGTTACATAAACCATATTCTGTTATATAATAAACCATATTGTTCGAAGCCTAAATACCAAATATTGTTTTCATTAAACTGCTACGTTGTGAGATATATGCAAATACATTCTGTTGACCCCCCCCCCCTTCTTTTGTTTTTGGATTACTAAAATTTGAGTAATTGAGATAAAACTTATTCTGATTCATTACAAATTACACCACTAGCTTTAGTAAATTGTTTTTAATAAAATATTATGTTATATTTAGATATAGTTCATTAATTGTTTGTCTTTCCTGTCTATCTATGCAGTGCTATGAGGCTGGCTGGCCAGTTTGTTTACTATTCAGCCGTTTTCCGCTTTAGAGATTATTAACTTGTATTTTAAATTGAATGAGCATTCGCGGTAGTGTTACCGCATGTATACCTACTTATGTATTGTAAACCTTCACGTGGGAAATCTGCTTAGTTTACGCAGCCCCCGTGTGACGGACTTTTTTTAATTTCAGTCCTTCCTTATAAACGCCACTCCTGTGGTCTCAGAGATTATTATTATAGCCTAAAGTCTAAGTTGGGTTAGGAGTAATATACATACCAAGTTTCATAAAATTCAGTTTAGCCATTTATGCGTGGAAAGGTAATAAACAAACAGGCACTAATTGCAGATATTTTTTGCAGAGCTTCACTAATGGGAGCTGGAAATAGCAGATCTCTCCAAACCAGGTAAATCAAAGAATTATTATTCTAACCTCAGTTTGAATTCATAGTATTTAATGAGAATTATTTTTTTCCTTCTATAATTTAAAAATAATTACTACAACTGTTATTTATAGTCATTGATATCATCAGAATTTAATTAATTTTCACTTCATGTTTTTGAAAGACATTCTTCATCCTTTCTAAAAGATGTTGCGTGAAGACGTCATCAACTAAGATCTTACATTCTTGGCTCAAAAATGTTTATTTGATCTATACCAGTCTACATTTAACAGTTTCATTCAACATTCGTTAATCTGAGCTTGAATGAGGGGGGGGGCAGTGAGGAGGGAGAATTCGAAATATCTTAGTTCTAATATAATTATTATAATATTATAATTCGATATAATGTAAAATTAGGTAAGATTAAGGCAGCTTTCTTTAGGAGTTGAGTGACAATTTTAGACTATTAAATCATATCCTAGAGATTTTTGTAATGATTGGATAAAATATTGGATTCCTGGAGGGTATAAGGGTTTAAATAGCATGGAAAGAGGAGGAATTTCTTCAATGGCTGATCCTTCCCAACTATTGTAGAACTAACTTATTATTTAAATCATATCCTGCAATAGACAGTTCATTTAAGAATTTAACCTAAATATCGTTTTTAGTAAAGTTACTAAAAGGAGTGGAAGGAATTAGTTTTTGAAGAGGTGATAATGTAAACATGAAATAGATTTTGGTAAATATAAAAATATGTTAAATGCAATCTGTGTATGTTATAAATCAACTGTATCTGAATAGCCATAATCTACATAAAGATCATAATAAAATACTCATTTTTGGGTATAATAGATTTAGATTAGTAATTAAATTTTATCTTCTCTTTTTTTCAGGAATCTGGGAAGGGAAGTCAATATTACAATTAATGGAAAAAGTTACAAAGGTATTTTGATTTCTTTACTCTCTGGAAGTACAGTGTTTATTCCATCATAGAAATTTACCTGAATCATGTATGCCTTTGAATGCAAAATATATTTTTCAGTTATTTATTTTTTGCTCTATATGTTTAAAATACTTTACACCATCTCTACAGGAGTTGTGTATAAAATGAATCGGCTTTACTTCTGAGACAGTCTTGTCAAGACAAACAAGATGGAGACAGACAATACAAATCAGATGATTACATCAACACATTAAAAATGACTGCATGAGAAAACATTCCTCACATGGGAAGCAGATTTCCCATGTTATGGAATGACATACTACTGATCTCATCTCACCATATACACTCTATTTCTCAGTAAAAATCCGATTAGTAGAAGTGGGGGTTTACTGAAGGCTGAATTTTCATTTGATCAACACCACACTTGAGCTTTAGCTGTTTCATAGAAAACTAAAGATTGTGTAATGGCTGAAATTGGCCACGGGGGGAATAATATGAATTATACCTTCCTTGTCTAAATTCTCACTAACAACATAAAATAGAAAAAGACTGGAGGATACATTATAAGTTGTAGTCTCCATACTCAAACTGGTTAATGCCTAACACTAGTAAGTGAATATAGGCTGAGGGCTATGGAGGAATGGCTTTCAAGGAACTCTCAAGTAGAATTTTCATGAGTCATGCTTTTTTGGGTATGAATTTCAGTTTCTACAAGATCCCTTTATCGTTGGACAGTCTTATACAGAAGGCAACAGGAAACCATTATTTACATCGTCATTCTCTTATTCGTTCCTTTGGTTATCAAGATTTCCAGATATCGGGAAAGCAAATATTGGTTCCATTTTTTTTTTATTTATTTATTTATTCATACAATAATCGCATTTCACAACTGGGGCGATTTAGCGACGAATCAGTTATTTAACATATATAATCACTTATTATAATTATTTCACATATATAATTATTATAACATACAACAATATTATTATAACACATAATAATATAATTATTTAACATATATAATCACTTTATTATATTTATGTAAGTATGCCCATTTCTACAAATATTTTCAGTATTGTCCTACATTATAATTTTTTGAAAATGTTGTTGTTTCAAGTAGTGTAATACATGGTCTATATAAAGGCTACAGTCATGTAGTAATTCAGTCAAAGTGTATGGTAGGTCTATGTGAGTCCTTAGATAGCAGTCAGTTACAATGCTGGCAGTAGGGTTTGTCTTCTCCAGTAAGTAGTAAAGTGTGAGTCAGTTGTGAATGGCCAATTCTTAACCTCGTTAAAACTACTTCTTCTCTTCTAATTATCCTTTTTGAGTAAGGCCATACACCAAGTATATGTTTAAGTTCTCGAAGTTTGTTATCATTTGTGGTATATGTTGGTTCCAATTGACTTTCCTTATACACATAATTTTTACATAAACCCACTTAATAATAAGTTATACCACATAGATCTGATTAAAAAAAATGACAAGTTCTAATTTTAAATTTTATTTTTATAATTTTTAATCGGTAAAGCAATGGAGACCCTGTAAGCGGGCTGAGTGTCACACTTGTAGTACTACTGAAATCTGGTTCTATTATAAAGTGGCAAAGGGTGATACTGGGTAGGTTGACATATGCTTGTACCACGAGGCCATCAATGTTCATTTGTAAAACCTAACTTTAAATGTGAGAGTTATTAATAAATCCTATAACTGTTTTGTTTGTTCAAAAGAGTTTATTAAAAAATTGATAATTTTTACTATATTGTTGTTGATGATTTTTTTTTTATATTTACAGTTGCAAGTGATATACCTTCAGACACATCTCTTAATGTATATATTAGGGAGCATGCCCATCTAAAGGGAACCAAATTTATGTGTTTGGAAGGAGGTTGTGGAGCATGCATTGTGGCAGTAACATTTGCCCATCCTGCAACAGGAACGATTCAAACTCATGCAGTTAACTCTGTGAGGATTATTTTTTAATAAACATAATTTTATGTCAGACTAGCTGAAGTATCTCAGGACATCTTAACAATAACAGTATTTGTTATGTAAAGCTTCACTATCCACAATATTTTTATATTTACTGCCTCCTGCAGTAATTATATTTTTTTCAAAACATCGGGGATCATATAATCCATAATCATGGATAGCATTCTGTATTCCAAATCGCATAAGAATAGAAGCTTCTTTCCCCACAAACAGCCCAGGGCACAATGATGAAACCCATTTTATATACACAGTAACCTTTATTAAAAATACTCTTTTGTTTGTCTGGAGAGTAAATTTTGTGTTCATAAAAAATATTATCGTTTATATTATCGTTTCTGCTCTCAAGTACTACCCCCACTTCTGTTTGTACTAAATCCATACATATATATGTTTACTCATTCAGAGTGAATCTTTTAAACTAATGGTCCCCAAACTTTTAGGAATAATTTCATTGTACTCAGTCATGGTACAAATTCATCTCTAATGTTCATGGATATACATACATTTTACTATGTTATTTTTCACTCTTGATGTCATGTCCAGTAATATTGTTAGAATATCCTCTATTAGCTAAGATTATCCGGCTTCTCTCGGGAAATCATTTGAGGCTGAGTGATGATGGTATCTTTTTTTTTGGCAAGGCTACAATGTGTACAACTACACTTCCTGTCTGAGCGGGATTGTTTTCCAGTACAGGTCAGGTAGGGGCATAAAGAAAAGAAATTTTAGTTTTGAAGAATATATGAAAATAAGTCCCTAATCAATCCCTCTCCACTGTAGAACACACTATGAATAATTCAAATCATAATCATGTATAGCATTTATTATAATTAAATATCATCTATAATGAGCATATTTCCTGTCAAAAACCAATCTGAGCTTAGTTATATTCATACCATTATATACATAATGGTAAATGTGAGTAGAAAGAAAATACATTTTGCAGGAAATAAGTTAACACAATTAACTGTGTTAACCCTCCCGACAACTTTCACTCCAGCTTGAGTGTCATCAACATTGCTTTACTTAAATTATTTATACAAAACATTAAAAAGTTGGTATTTTCTAGTAATTTATACAACTGGTGTAAATAAATAACAGTTGTACCCTAAAAATAATAAATTTTATATTGTAAAAGTGAGGTGAGGGGAAAAGATTTTACCCCCCCCCCAATGCTCAAATCATATTGAGTTTAAACGCATATTGTCTTTTTTTATGATGACATTGCCAAGTAACATTTAATAGTTATGGATGGTACATTGTCATTTCAATATCATTAACATATCAGAGGAAATCAGATATATACCACAATATAAGAGTTTCATTCCACTACAACACGTACAAATCCAGCATGACTTTGTTTAAATAATACATTACACAAATTAAATAATCAAAATATTCTTATAGTTTAAATTTCTATTGGAAATCAATATCAAAGTTGTTTTCTAATTAAAATAAGTAACAAATGAGGAGGGTAGGGACAGGAGTTTATATCTTCCCTAATCTGAATCATAATTAGAAGAAGACTAAAAACATAACATCATCTGTCATAATATGCCTATATTCAAAAACACTTTAATGAGTACTAATAAAATTGTTGACTCCCACTATAGTTTTTAGTGTATATCTTGTATATTTTTTGTTATACGATAAAAGTGTATATATCAAAAGTTACTCTAAATAACAAAATAAACTTTTGTAATGTGGATATTTGCTATAAAACCAATAGAAAACGAAATATCGCTATTTTTAGTTTCAGGACTCCCTTATAACCCCTACTCCTGTTCGTCTCAGAGAATATTTCTATAGCATCTAGTCTAAGTTGAGTAAGTATATATATATAAAATTGTAACCTCTGTCTGTACATTGATTTTTTTCGCGAAATTTCACGATAACTTTTCGTTTCACATGTCATAGACACCATAACTGCATTTTGTTTCTTTCGTGTATGTTTGTTTGTTTGTTACCTTTTCACGCATAAACAGCTGAACCGAATTTTATGAAACTTGGTATGTATATTACTACTAACCCAACTTAGACTTTAGGCTATATTAATATCCTCTGAGACGAACAGGAGTGGGGGTTATAAGGGAAGCCTGAAATTAAAAATAGCGATATTTCGATTCCTATTGGTTTTTCGGCAAATATAAAAATGACAAAACTTGTTTATTTTGTTATTTAGAGTAACTTTTGTTATATACACTTTTTTCGTATACCGAATTATAAACGAGATATACGCAAAAACCTATAACGAATGTGAACAATTTTATTTGAGACGAAAGACCCAATCGAAATGAATAAAACTCGGTATGTGTATTAGCACTAACGCTTTCATTATAATAAGCCATACTAACATTTCTAGGGACGGACAGGAGTGGGGGTTGTAAGGGAGGCCTGAATTTAAAATAGCGGTATTTTGTTTTCTATTCGCTTTTCGGCAAATATGAACGTAACAAAAGTTGTTTATTTTGTTATTTAGAATAACTTTTGTGATATTCATTTTTGACTTTTAACGAAGTATAATACACTATAAACTAAAGCGGGAGTCAACTATTTTATTGGGCGCTAACGATTGAACCGAACTTAACAAAACTCGGTATGTCAATTAGCATTAATTCTCCCATGTTTATAAGCTATATTAAAATTTTTAGGTTCGAACGGGAGTGGGAGTTATAAGGGAGGCCTGAAGTAAAAATTCACGATATTTCATTTTCTATTTGTTTTTCGGCGAAGGTGCACATAACAAAAGTTGTTTACTTTGTTATTTAGAGCAACTTTTGTTTCATTCACTTATGTCATAAAATGAAGTAAATACGGGATATAAGCTAAATCTATAGCGGGAGTCGACGATTTTCTTAGTACTTATTTAAATAAGTTTATAACACTTAAGTGTTTTTAATATAGGCATATTATGACAAATGATGTTATGTTTTAGCCTTATCTATTTCGATTATTTAGTACTAAGTATGATTCGGATTAGTGAGTTTATAAATCCCCCTCCCCCTTCGCCTCATTTATTTATTTTCCCTAGAAAATAACTTTATTATTTATTTCCAATAGAAATTTAAACTATAAGAGCATTTCCATTATTTAAATTGTATAATGTATAATTAAAAAAAAATCGTGCTGAATTTCCTCAAGGAGTGATAGGGGAAGTAGTAGGGAATCAAACTCTTTGATTTTGGTTATATACTATCTTATTTCCGATATCTTCATGTTATTGAAACAAATATGTACTATCATAACAATTAAACGTTAATGTCATTATGAAAAAAGACAAAATGCTGCTCTTAAACTCAATATGATTGTTTAAAGTATTACTTAGGTTGCAGGGACGACTACGATCTCTTCCTCTCGACTAGCTTTTTGAATATAATATAAATTATTTTTAGGGTAACACTATTATTTAATGCCATCAGGTAGATAAATTATTACAATAATATTTTGAATTAATAATTTAAGGAGAAGAGTGTTGATAGCTCTAATGCGAGAGAGGAAATAGACCGAGGCTAATAGAGTTAATTGAGTTTACTAATTTCCTGTGAAATGCTGGGCATTACGGGAAGTGATTACCACTGAGATCTACTATTATGAATATAACCTTACGTGCTAAACTATGCTTAAACTATATGTGCTTGGATTGGTTTTTGACTCAATAAGTTTCATTATAGACGATATTTAATTGTAATAAATACTATCCATGATTATGGTTTGAAGTATTCAAAAAGGTGAGGTAAAAATGGCAAGGGATAGATTAGGAACACATTTTTATTTATTCTTCAAATATAAAATTTCTCATTTATAAGTCGCCTGCCTGACCCTCACAGCAAAACAATGCGCGCCGACAGGAAGTGTAGTTGTAAACATTGAAGCCTTGCCCAAAAAAATACTATCATCATTTAGCCTTAAATGATTTCCCGAGCGAAGCCGGGTACCTTAGCTAGTATATATATATATATATATATATATATATATATATATATATATATATATATAAATAAATACGTTTCATAAAATTCGGTTCAGTGGTTTAGGCGTGAATATAATTACTCCATCAGCTTTGTGTAATCTCTACCTGAAGTAAAATTATGTTGATGATACATGACTCCAAATACTCTGGTGTGTTCATTTCAGTTATTTAATTGGTTTAATTACAGATATTATAGGACTGATTATTTCTTCTGAAGTTCTGTTTTATATGGGTCACTGAAAAATTAATAATTCGGGAATGAAGGAAAAGTTATCTTACCGAACATGACATTCCTGAATTTGGAAACATGCACTTCTATCATTCTTTAAAATATAGTCAATAATTTAACCAATATGAGACACCATAGGTTATTAAAACGCTTAGGGAAGATACTCAGGAAATGATTTGAGTGAAAATGATAACTATTTATTTATACTGAACATTTTTCTCTACAACAAAAAAAAAATTTCAAATGATTTTCGAAAATATGAT
Organism: Riptortus pedestris; assembly: GCA_019009955.1. Taxonomy (NCBI): domain Eukaryota; kingdom Metazoa; phylum Arthropoda; class Insecta; order Hemiptera; family Alydidae; genus Riptortus; species Riptortus pedestris. The sequence continues at coordinate 140,000,537 of CM032228.1, forward strand.
CTCAGGTAGAATTAGGATATGTGAATTGAGTCATTTGGTGCTTGAGAAAGATGTTTGAGAAATAATTGACTTATGTAGCTTGTAAATTTGTTGTTTGATTGTTACTTTGTGTCCATATCAATGATTATGAGATGGTCACATAATAACTTTAATCTACTTATAAATGACTATTTCTGTTCCATATGTACATGTATCCTGTCATGTTTCTCACAATATGGAGTACATCTTCAGGAGCTATGTGCTGCCAACTTAAACATTAAGAACACTAGTGTTTAGAAGAGTGTTTTACTGTGACAAATATGTACAAGTGAACATAAATAAATTTATTTTTAGTAGACGAGTGTTATTACTTGCATTTTGCATTATTGTCATAAAATTTTGTATTAGGCAAGTTTTTAATTTTTTTCAGTGTCTTGTTCCCATTTTTGCTTGCCACGGTTGGTCCATTACGACCATTGAGGGTATTGGCTCTAAGAGAAATGGATATAATAAATTGACAAAGAGGCTAGCAGCAGCAAATGGTACACAGTGCGGTTACTGCAGTCCAGGAATGGTGATGAACATGCATTGGTAAAAAATGCCTCTTAAAAGATATTGTTACGTTTTTATTACAAAACCAGTAATAAACGTTGTTAATAAGAGTTCTTTTGGATTGCAAAATTAAACACACACACAAGTTTCACAGTTTAACACTGCACGATTTATTTCACAATGCACAATACTCTTGGTTAATTATTACTACTCACAGAATTACACTGATAGTGTCACTGTTCTTCAGATTACACAGTCCAATAATTCATTCGTGGTCACTGAACTTCACATAAAACGACGGCACTGCACTGTCCTTTACTTTGCGACACTGCACTGTCTTAAACACGGCACTAAACTGTTACTTACAGTCACGGCACAACACTGTTCTTCACGGCACAACACTTTACCGCACTGCACTAAGTCGCACTGAAGTGCTGAACATGCACTATGGGTCGAGCGTCCACTGAACTGAGGTACTGGCAGGGTCTCTTATAAATGCCTGGAGAAGGGACTAGGCAGGAAGGTCTAAACTAGAAGTTCCAGAACTTCCTAGAAGGCCCTAATTAGATTCTGTAGGTGGCCCTATTTAGATCGATTAGATCAAATGCAGGATTAGATCAAATGCATGCTCCCTCTCCTTCAGGCAATCTTCCACATATTAATTTTTCGCAACAGTATATATATGTATATATATATATATATATATATATATATATATATATATATATATATATCTTCTTTTTATTGTAGCTTCAATATTATTAAATAATTTTTGTCCTTTTTATATTGTATTTTAAGTTTGGATTAGTTTTATGTCTAGAGACTTTGTTAAATTCAGTTTAATTGTTCTTCTTTATATTTACAGTCTCCTTGAATCAAACCCAAAGCTCACTATGGCAGAGATAGAGAATTCCTTTGGAGGAAATATTTGTAGGTGCACAGGTTATCGGCCAATACTAGATGCATTTAAATCAATGGCTGTTGATGCACCAAATGATCTAAAGAAAAACCTTCAGGATATTGAGGTAGTAACTTCTTACCTAATGCACAAGAAGAAAGTGTCATTCAACAAATAAGCAGTCAACTTTAAACTATTAAAGTTTAATTACTGAAAATAATTAGATAGCATGTTTTACTTACTTCAAGAAAAAATTTTTTTTAGGAGTTTCGTGTTTTCAATTTGCTTAAAGAGGCTCAGGTTAGCTATGTGAGTTAAAGCATTGGTCTTAATCTCACATGATGTTAACCTTGAGTGGCAAGTTCGATTCTCACCTGGGCTTTAGGAATTTATTTAGTGACGGAATTCATTAAATAAAATCCTTAGTCTCATCAAACTTCTTGCCACTCTAGGTTTACCATGTGAGATTAAGGCTAATGCGTTAACCCACATGGCTAACCTGAGCCCAAACTTATGTCAGTGTTCATTCATTTAGTTAATTTGTTTAGCAAATTACTCTTGTTAAATTGTTAGTTAACTTAATATGACTGAACTGATAATACTGGGAATTCTTACTGTCATGCTCCAGGTAACAATGCACTACTTCTAAAACTAATATAATTATAATAATAAGTCCATTTTACAAGTATGTTTCAACTGTGGGCCTCCCCTCTTACACAAGGGAAGGGTTATGGTCTAACTTCTCGCAGGGACCTGCTGTACTGGGAAGTGTGGAACTCAAACTCGTAACCTTTGACTTTGCAGTCCATTGTTTTAACCACTCAGCTATGCTGACCCACATAATAGGATAGATAGTAAAATTTAAATTATTATTTATTAACGTCCACTTTCTGCAACTAACGCTAATTGGGACGGGTTATCTACAGGTTACCACCCTTTTCTAGCCAAGGTGGGACTAAGGATTTTATTTAATGAATTCCATCACTAAATAAACTCCTATTCCCCAGACGAGAATTGAACTCGATAGATAATAAGGAACATAATAGGACTCATCAAATATTTTGTTTATTTTTCTATAACTATGTTAGTAATAATAAGTCCATTAAATTCTTTACATATTATTAAATTGTACAATTAAATAATACATACATCATAAAAAATAAAAAAAAATTCAATAAAAAAATTTGTATACAACTTTCACATTTTCTCAATGGAAAACTTACAAAAAATAATTGGTTCATAGGACTTGATGTGTAAACGTGATGGCAAGCCTTGTCTAAATGGAAACTGCTCAGAGGGATTCTGTCATTTGCCATACTTAAATAAAGAAGGTTTATACTTTCAGTTGAAAGGTGGCAGTTCTTGGTTTAGGCCAGCAGATAAAAAGGAAGTATTTGAAATTTTAGACATGATAGGTGACAAAAGCTATCGCTTCATTGCAGGCAATACTGGGCAAGGTAAGTAAAACTTTCAAAGTACAAATCTTAGATTAAATGATGATCTCCCTGCTTTACTCCAGTGATAAGACTGAAGCTATAATGTTTACCATCTAAGAACTTATATCATCGCTTTTGCTGACAAAATTTTACTGATTGTTATTGTAAAAACATAGGATGACTAACAAAAATTACTTTGTCCATGATAAATGAATGGGTCATGAGAAACAAATTAAAATTAAATTTGGAAAAGACTTCTTTCACACTATTTCCAAGCCAAAGAAATCTACAAACATACATTAGACATTAAACTAAGTGGGCAAAGGATATATCAAAAAAGTATTTTAAAATATAAATATCTAGGCACTCACAATCATAAAAAATTGAAATGAAACCATTACATTACTAACTTAACAAGCAAGGCTGCTCTTAAGTAATAAATGTACTTTTGGTCCTACTCCAGGAGATGAGGAAAATGAAGTCCATTCAAAATTGTATATATATATATATATATATATATATATATATATATATATTTATTTATTTATTTGTCTCTTAGTCTCTTAATGCTCTAATGGTCACAATTTTTGTTTAGTCGTTACAAAACTCGATATTTAAACTTTTTTTTTTGTTTTTTTTTTTTTTGGAAAATTAGAGTTCAAGTTCTTTAATGGCTGAAATCCTACCAGGGGAAGAGGGGGTTTAGAGGTGCAAATTTTGAAAACTCAAAATACCTCTATTTTTATTCGTGTGATTTGAAAAATTATATATAATCAATCTTATATTCTATAAATGCTGTTATGTTCATTTTTTCATTATCTTGAATATTAAGCATGATAATTGCATATTTTAGTTTTTGGTCTTCAGTAAACCTCCCCCCCCCTCCTCCTACTCAAGTTAACAATAAGCTGTTATATCATGAACCTTAGTTTACACAGCCCTTGCAAAAGGACTTTCTGACTCTCAGGTTACTGGAAATCCTCATAGCGAGGGCCCTAACCAACCTCAATAAGAATTTATTTATTGTTTTTTTTTCTCTCTTTTTTAATGGAAATTTAAACATTTGAAAACAATGCTAAGTGTCTAATAGAACTGCTTCCTGGGACACTATTATTAATTGCTCAGGTAAATTTAAAGATTTTTCGTGGAATTAATTGTGGTTTTTGGAATCAAGCCTTTTGTTGATATTACAATTGTAGTGGCAGCAACAGAACCTAGCTTGTGAAGGGCTTTTATATTGGTTCCTAAATCCTGGTACTTTCTTATTTTCTTGACACAATGCCTACGGATATTCTCATAATTTTGGACATCATAATCAACGATGTCAGCTGATTTTTTCCACTTGTCAATGGCAAGAATACCAGCTTATTATGATGGATAGTATGATACTTCATCATTGCTTCATCCCAAAACATTTTTACATTATGATGTAATGATAATAAGAGACCTCATTATCCAGCGTACCGAATTTATTTTACTATAAATAGCAAACTAATATAATACAATTATTTTAACTTATTAATAAGAAGGTTTTTTTTTAATATTTAACCTTTTCCTATTGCTATTATTCTTACCTCAATAACAGTATTTGCTCCCTATTATATGGTATTATTATTATTATTTGTCTACTTTTTGCTACTGTGGCTAATTGGGGCAGATTATCTACAGGTTACCATCTTTTTTTCAAGGGTTGGACTAAGAATTTTATTTAGTGAGTTTGTCACTAAATCAATTCTTATTTGCCCAGATGGGAATCAAATTCACCACTCTAGGTTTGCCATGTGAGATTAAGGCCAACTCTTTAATTCACATGGTTAACCTGAGCCCCTAAATGGTATTATATATTTGTTCAGTCTCCAACTTAACTTTTGTTCATAGGTGTGTATAGAATCAAAACTGAGCCAGAGGTATACATTGACTTAAATGGAATAGCAGAGCTGCATAGTATTGGAATTACATCTGATGGTATTACACTAGGAGGGAATGTCAACCTTACAGAAGCTATGAATTTTTTCTATAAGCATGCCCAAGACATGCCTGATAAATATGCCTACTGTCGATCTCTTGCTGACCACATTGATCTCATAGCTAATGTTCCTGTTAGAAATGTAAGTTTAAACTTTATAAAATAAACGTATCTTGCCAGAAACAAGTTATGCCTTTTTAGTCAAAATCCATTATCCTTTTTATTGTTAGCGTAGATGCTATTTCCATTCATCTTCAATCAGTTAAAATATCCGTGAGGTCCTCTCTCACACTAGCATTAAAATATTTGTGTACTGCTCAGTTATTGAATGTTGATTCTTTTAAATGGTTTGTAATGCTTTTTATACAGCTACATTTTTTGGAAGTTGGTGGTTGTTAGGTGGATGCCTGGATTATGTAATTTGCTTCCACTGTGCCATACTGCGGCATATATTAAACATTGGCTTACTATATTTATAATAAACAACAAGTCAAAATATAAATCCTCATTCAAATACTAAAACCACATATTTTAGACAGGTACATTCGCTGGAAATTTGTACATGAAACATGTTCACCATGAATTCCCATCTGATATTTTCCTCATACTGAAAATGGTTGATGCTCTCCTTACTATTGGTATATTAAAGTCTTTAATTTACAATTTCCTTAATAATTACATCCTTTTTAGTATTAATTATTGACAGTAATTATTAATTTGATATTATTTTTTTTTTTAGTTGACCCAACAGGAATGGAAAACCAAATTGGGCTTTTGGAGTTTCTGCAAACAGATATGAACAAGAAGTTAATTGTAAAAATTCTCCTCCCTCCTCTTGATGATAAACATTACGTTACACATACGTTTAAAGTAAGTATTATTAAAATGTATATTTTTATTTTAAATAACATGGGGCCCAATCAAATGTAATTTGTTTATTTGTATAAATATTGTGGACTAGGTCTTTATTCATAGTTGACAATCTAAAATATAAATAACTTTCTACTCAAATGGAAAAATCTAATATTTACTTAAATGATGAACGATTCTATTTATGAGCTTATAGCCAGACAGCTACCCTGAATAATGTTATAATGAAGGGCCTTTTGTTTGTATGGCCATCTTAATTCTGGTTGTATTCTTCTTGTCTGTTTCTTTAAGATATAAACAGGACTGGAAAAAACCTGCTGTCACATGATTTTTTCCTTGGTCCGGATATTAAATGATATTTCATAACACAAATGTTTTATTAAACTTCTTTTAATTGTTAATATTTTTCAGTGAAGCCAAAACTAACTAAAACAATGTAAAATTCCCTCTTCTAATCCTCATATATAAAATATAAATTTTCATTCAAAAATGTTTTAACATTCGGATTTATTATTTTTTTGAAATAAGCCATTACTGAGGTTGCCATGAAAAGAATTCAAGGACCAACATAAAGTTTTATTTGAAGCTCCCAATACAAAAACAGTATTCATTCAAATTTGTGTTTGTAGGAGAGCATTCTGTGTGTATGTATGTGTGTGTGTGCATGCGTGCGTGCGTGTGTGTGAGAGAGTGTGTGTGTGTGTGAGAGAGAGAGAGAGAGAGAGAGAGAGAGAGAGAGAGAGAGAGATGTTGAATTAGATAAACTTTGCCCCTAAAAGATGTACAAGTTCAGAAAAAATTCATTTTGTAGGCAATATAATGCTATTGACAGATTTACACAGAAATATTCAAATATTAAAAGTTGTGAATCCCCTAAGACTGGTTAGGTGGTAATTCCTTTTTTTTTTTTTTTTTTTTTTTTTTTTTCTTTGTTTTTTTAACTACTATGTTTTGATTCCCATGTAAACTCCTACTTCCATTTATGTTAATAAAATAGCCATTCCCCATGTTACCTCCCTCCTTATAAAGAGATGTTTGTGTTTCAAAACCCTATTTTATGGCTAAACTAATTTTTATTGCATGGGTGTATAGCAGATATAAAGTTGAACTTAATGTAATACCTCTAAAAAGGGTCTTTAGCAAACCTAAAGACCTTCATCAAATAATGATTAATATGTAAAAAAAATGTATTTTTGTTGGCTCCAAAAACAGCATATTTCCCACTTGCTGGAATAAAATTTTGGTAATCTTGTCTCATCATATATTCTCCATTTTTCTAAAAAAAAAGAAGCCTAAGTTAACAGGTATTGAAACGTAACTTATACATGGGATGCTTAGTGACTCAGTTACAGACAAAGTAAAAATCAGATGAGTAGAAGTCATGTATATATGTATGTATGTATGTATGTACGTGTGTATGTATGTATGTACGTATGTATGTATATATCCTAGCTCAGATACCCGGCTTCGCCCGGGAATTCATTTGAGGCTGAATGGTAATCGTATTTTTTAGCAGGCTTTACATTGCACAATATTTTGACATTTACCCGTCCCAGTGTTTAGGATTGATACCCATCTTTGTCATGGATTTGCTAATAATAGAATTATTTGTTCGATAAGGCTTCACAGTCTTCAATATTTTTATATTTCCCGTCTCTTATACATGTAAATATGGTGAATTTTTATTTCAGGCCTCCCTTTTAACCCCCCAACCCCTTCGAACCTAAAAATTTTAATATAATTTATAATCATGGAAGAATTAATGCTAATTGACATACCGAGTTTTGTTAAGTTCGGTTCAGCCGTTAGTGCCCGCATAAGTTTTAACGTATAACTCATTTATAATTAGGTATACGACAAAAGTGTATATAACAAAAGTTACTCCAAATAACAAAATAAACAACTTTTGTTATTTTTATATTTGCGGAAAAACCAATAGGAAACGAAATATCGCTATTTTTAATTTCAGGCTTCCCTTATAACCCCCACTCCTGCCCGTCCATAGAAATGTTGGTATGGCTTATTATAATGAAGGCCTCACTGCTAATACACATACCGAGTTTTATTTAGTTCGGTTGAGTCTTTATTGGCAAATAATATTGTTGACTCCCGCTATAATTTTTAGCATATAACGCATTTAAACTTCGGTATATGACAAAAGTGTATATAACAAAAGTTACTCTAAATAACAAAATAAACAACTTTTGTTATGTGCATATTTGCTGAAAAAGCAATAGGAAACGAAATATCGCTATTTTTAATTTCAGGCCTCCCTTATAACCCCCACTCCTGTTCGTCTGAGAGAATATTATTATAGCCTAAAGTCTAAGTTGGGCTAGTAGTAATATACATACCAAGTTTCATAAAATTCGGTTCAGCCGTTTATGCGTGAAAAGGTAACAAACAAACAAACAAACAGACACCAAAGAAACAAAATGCAGTTATGGTGTCTATGACATGTGAAACGAAAAGTTATCGTGAAATTTCACGAAAAAAATCAATGTACAGACAGAGGTTACAATTTTATATATATATATATATATATATATATATATATATATATATATATATATATATATATACATATATTACTTGAATTAGTTCATAGTGTTTTCTCATAGATGGTGCTACTAGTGGAGTTTTTTGTTTGATGGTGTGACTTCTCTCTGTGTAATCCTACTGTCATTGGGCTTTGTTCTTAGTGTAAGTCATTTGGGTCAAACATAAATAACTAATCGTTTTATTTTATCAAATATGTCTGACTTTAAAAAAGATAAAGTGCTTTTGCAGAAAGTTCTTTATTACTTTAACATGAAGAAAAATTGTTGCCGAAAGCCATAGAATTTTAATGGATGTTTATTTGTCTGAACCATTGGGAGTTAAATATCAAAAGCCAGGAAATGCCTGAAAGCCATAGGAATCATACAAAAGCAGGGAAATTGGGTCCCATATGAATTGAAATCAAGACACGTGGAGAAGCATTTTTTTTTTTTTTTCGTGAATGAACAGTAGTAGAAGACGGGATTTTGGCATCAAACGGTGACTGGAGACAAAAATTGGATCCATTACGACAATCCAAATGGAGAAAGTTTTGGGATAAGCACAGTGTACCATCATCATCAACAGCAAAATGAAATATCCATGGAACCAAGTTTGTGATTTATATTTGGTTAGTTTAGCGTGTACTATGAGCAGCTCAGAACCAATGAAACAATCATGGGGAAGCATTACCATGATCAATTAATGCATCTGACCCATGCATTAAAGGGGAAACGGCTGGAAGATGGTGATAGGCATGATAAACTCATTTTCCTCCATGACAATGCTTGCCCGTACTGGTTAAAACGTATATCGGTATGACTAAACATGACATCCTACCCCATCTGCCATATTCTTCAGTTATTGCTTGATCTGATTATCACTTGATTTGATCGATGGCCCATGGCCTGTCAGATCAATGTTTCATTTTTTATGAAGATTGCAAAAAATGGTTCAACTCTTCGATGGCCTCGAAAGACAAATCATTTTTCCCTCCTGGAATACACATGCTGCCAGAAAGATGGGAAATGGTAGTAGCTAATGATGGACAATACTTTGGATAATATTCTTAAAATCAATTTTACCAAACTCAATATTTTAAAATTCTATATAAAACTATAGATTAACTTCATGAACTCATGAAATCAGTCCAGGGTGATGTGAATCAACAATCAAAATATTAACCTATTTTATTGCAGCTTTAGCTTTCTATAAATGTTGTTTTTTACTTTTTTCCTTATCTTGAATATTAACCGAGATATTTGCATATTTCAGTTTTCAGTAATCTCCCACTCATCCTCATATTATATTAACATTAAGCTGTTATATCATATAATGTTTTATTCATAAGAATACAAATATCAAATAATGTTTTCATTGAACTTTTTTAATAAGTGAGATATATGGAAATGTATGTAAAGCTTGTGAATAGTACTTTAAGAGCTAAATTTTACAGCAATATAAGATTACAAAGGTTTTGTTTCTTATCTCCCATTAAGCTATTTCTATCCATTTTATTTTACATTTTCCTATATTACAGATCATGCCAAGAGCACAAAATGCACATGCTTATGTGAATGCAGGATTTAAATTTAAACTAGATCCAAAGACTCATAAAATATTGGAGAAGCCAACTGTCCTTTTTGGTGGTATTCATCCTGAATTTGTAAGTAATAAATTATAGAGTTAGATATTTTTTCTAATGAGCTAATCAAATTTATTTTGCTATTCTTTGACTCGAATCTTGTTCTTCCATTCACTTGTTTTGCATGCTACCATTTAGCTGTGACCAAGAACAGAAATTACAAAGTTTTAATTCTTCTGTCTACTTATTCATTCAAATATTTTATTCATATTAGATTTGTATAATTTATTTATGTATCATTATTTTTTTTTTTTTTTATAGCTACATGCCACAAAGACTGAAGAGTATTTGAAAGGTAATTCAATTAGCACCATATACATTTTTTATTTGTCATTTAATTTGTTTAACCATGCCTTCATATTTTGTCACTGATCACATTTAACTCAATGAACATCTTCTCTAATTTTCATACATTTACTGAATTTATTGAGGTCAAACATTGTCTACAAATTTCATCTATAGAGGATCAGGCTGAGGTTTTTCGAACCAACTCCATATTCACTTTACTATGGGAAGGTTGACAGAAAGATATGACTGATAAATTCATGTGGAGCCTGACAACTAATACTAAGATCATAATCGAGACGAGCAGGGTTTGTGAGGGCAGTACTTCGACATCTGAGGCCACCTCGGTGGTGAGGAGGTCCCTCCACTGCCCAAGCCTAGATCAGTTTTAAGGAGTCCTTATATTCTTCTGTTTTGGCAGAGAGAGTGAGCAGGGTTTTGGTTGCCCCTGATACTGGCTCAAAAATATCTTTGGCTGAGGAAGTTTGTTGCAAGCTAAAGGAAGGTGCAACTCCCCGTGACCGGGGTTGGGAAGTATTACGCCTTAGGAAAAGAAAGGATAATAAGGTGGTCATAGTTACTCCCAACTCTGAAGCAACGTGTACGTTATGCTGGATCGCTCAATCGACAACTAGCAGAAACGTTGCCTAATAGAACATTTAAAGCCATAGAGTTAGCTGGATACAAAATGGAGTAAAGCTATATTTGAACCCCGGGAGTTGGCTGGCATACTATCACGCTGGAGGAGACTGATAAGCATTTACTCGAAAGCGATACAGCAGCTGGGTTGGGTGGTATCGCCTTTGCTAAGTGGAGAGGGACTCCAGGTGTGCTGCGCGAGGCTGTTCTCAACTCCATTTTAGTAGTAGGAAAGGTTCCTGCAAGGCAGCTTCATGCACGCATCATGATGATCCCTAAATCGGACAGTCAGACTGACTAGTCCTGGTGACTATCGGTCACTGTCATAGTTCATGGATTTGCATAAAATCTTGGCATTTAGTGATGTCCATCTTCCGGCATGTTCCGGAGCAAAAGAGGTTTATAATGGGTGTTCATGGTACTGCCACAAATATCTTTTTGCTTGACTCGGTGCTCCGGTATGCATGGAGGAAGATAAGGGACTTATGTCAGCTGTTCTGGATGTCAAGTAGGCATGTGACTATATCAGTCATCATGTAATCCTGACGGTTGCCTGGGAGAGGGGTCTGCCTGTGCGATTCTGTAAATACCTTGAAGGTGACTATTTGGAAAAAACTCAGTAATTTGGGCCAGAGAGCGGTGTTAGGGGGACATTCTGCCTGGACGTGGTGTCAGGCAGGGTGACCTTATATAGCCCATCTTGTTTAATATGGTCATGGGCCACTTAATCGAGGCTTCCAGGACACGAGTTGGATACCTTTTAGGCAGCGTCAGGGTATCGGTGATAGCTTATGCAGGTGACTTGATCCTTGTTGCATCCACAGTACATGGTGTCAATGTTGCCTTAAATCAGCTAGAAGTGGTGCTTCGGGATTGTGGCTTGTAGCTAAATCCAGAGAAGTTTGTCGGCCTGGAGCTTAGATCCTTGGGGCGACGGAGGGTCGAGCGTGAGGATCACGAAACATCTTGTTCACGCCCTTATTGTTGATGATGTTAGGGTCTACCTTGGCGTTCCTTTCTCCATTAATGGTGCGGAGGCAATGGTACCTGATTGGAGAACTGTAACATCTAATTTTGACAGGGCCCCATTGAAACCGCAGCAGAAGTTACAGACTCTGAAGACCTACGTATTGCCCTGGTGCTTCATGGGTTGGTGCTAGTAAAGCCTGTCCCAGTGGAGCTCTGCCGGATGGTTATAAGTAAGGGCTTCAGTATGTAAGTGGGTGCATCTCCCGCATACATCTTGCAATGCATTTATTCATGCTTTTAGACATGAAGGGGGTCTGGGGATCCCTTGCTTAGCTCGCACTGTTCCATTCTTTAGAGCTACAGAAATTACAGAATGATTTGGATAGCCTAGGAGCATTGCTTTGGGTGAGGTGGAAAGTATTGTAATGTGTGTGAGCTTTACTTGAATGAATTGCATGCGAGTGTAGACTGCAAGGATATGTGTGAATGTGGTAAGGTTCCAGCTTCTATAGTATGGACACGTTTAACACGTTAAGGACGGCACGGGGTCAATTGACCCCGTACGTAACTGTCTCCCAGGACGGGTCGGTTTTGAAGATAAATGTTCAAAAAATACTTTGACGGTTTTTGCTTTGTACTAGTAAATATAATTAAAAATAGTGCGTTTATGCATTTCAAATCCAAAAAATACGTCGTATATCATTGAAAAAATGCACGGGGCTTTACGACCCCGTGCTGGCCTGGGGAGAGGTATTTGTGCTCTAGTTCGCCCCGGGCTCATATAACCCCGTGTTATTTCCCGTGCTTTTCCTGTGAACCGCTTGTTCTGTTATTTACAAAGGCTTATGTAAATGACAGAACGCGTCCCTCCCCTTTCAGTTTACTTTTTGATTTCATTTCGAAACATTAATCTGTATAATGAGCAAATCACGTGGCCAACAATTAGTGGATTTAGCTTTATTAAAAAAGTGTTCCGGGTGTTTCGAAAAATTAAGAAAAACATTGTCCTCTAAAGAAGCAGACAAAAAAGTTAGAACGTATTGTGAAGAGTGCAACATGAAATCACTTTGTCTACAATGTTTCAACAACTGCCATACATCTATGTCCTAACCATTGTGATAATGAACAATTGTTAATTACAAAATAATTATTTGCTTATTCATATTTTTTCTTTATTATGTTTATTTTCCAATTATTTGTTTAAACTAAACTCCTAGTTTCTAGTTTGTTTTACTCGTTTTGTAATTTTATCTTTATAAATTAATAAATTTTGATTGTAATGTGTCGTAATTTAAAGTTAAATCATATTCACCCATTTTAAAATATAAACAAAATTAAAATCCTTTGTTGATCACCAAAATTATCACACAAAGGAGAAAAAAAGTTCCCGACAAGGTGAAAAATGTAAGGTAAATATTCATTTCTAAGTCACGTAACAAAAAATTGATGGCCTGCGACTGCAATATATTTTTTGATGTCCAAAGAGTAAAAAAATGTTTGAATATAGCAATTTAGTTCATTTTTCGAGTTGTAGTAGCGCATTAAAAGGGGACATAAGTACGGGGTCGATTGACCCCGTGCCGTCCTTGTGGATAGTTGCACCACGGGGTCAATTGACCCCGTGCCGTACTTGTGGATAGACCACATTTTTGATGTCCGTCCTGAACGTGTTAAGAGCAGAGGATTTAACTGGAAGGCAATTTTGTGGCCTTTACTAAAATTTTAGGAGGGGCTATTCCTACCCGGGTGAAGACATCTCATGGTAAGCCGGAGAGTACTAGCCATTTGCCGATATGGCTGTGAAGCATTGGAAACGGCTTGTCATGTTTTAGGGAACTGTATTAATACCAAGAGACTACGAATCCGCCGGCATAATGAAGTGGTTCGCTTTGTTAGGCAGGGCTTTATAATGCAAGGATGAAGTACCTGGTACAAGAATTTATTTTTCACCGCTATTGGATTCTTTCGGCCAGACTTGGTTGTGAAGTAGAGGACAAATGTGGCAATTATTGATATTCATATCATTACTGCAGCAAGACCATTGGAAGATATATTTCAAAGGAAGAAAGAGAAATATGATACGTTGGGGCTGAAGAGAGCGGTTGCCCAGCTCGCTGAAGTTACGCCAGGCATGGTCTGAGTACTCCTAGTGACCCTGTCTTACAAAGGTGTCTGGTGTAAGAAGAGTGCGGACGGATTGTGGGATTTTGGCATGAGCAGTACATCAATGCAGTGGATCAGCATCCTGGTTCTTCATGGTCCCTGGACAGTCTGCAGTTTGCAGCAAAGAATAGACAGCTGTGTGGAAGATAAGGCATTGGCTGAGGTTGGAAGAGGAACTCCCCTTGACGAACGATTTCCAAGGCCAAGATGTGTGGTGGCATTTGTTATTCTTTATGTATTATATTATTTTTTTTATTTTTGGCTAATAGACAGGCTGAACTCCTTCTCAGGGTGTTTGCACCTTTATTAATAATGTTCCCTTGGGGCAATGTTGGGGTTAGGGAGCCCACAGTTTATGTAAGTTGTTTTGAGCCTCAAAATGTTGCTTGAGAAAGATAATGGTTTATTGTAAATATTCTGTATTTATTTTTTGTCTGAAAACCCAAATAAATGGTTATATGTATAATACTTAGATCATAATTGAAGCATTTCACCAGGAAATAAATTCAGACTTTTATATCAATGATTTAATTTCAGATAAGTTGTTAGTAAATCAAGCAACTTTGGATGGAGCTCTGGCAATTTTAGAAGAAGAATTAAAACCAGACCATGTTCTCCCTGATTCTAGTCCTGAGTACCGAAAAGGGCTTGCACTTTCACTGTTTTATAAGGTATGTTCCCTTATACTTTTTTAGCCCTTTGTGTGATCTGTCAGAGCAGCATAGACCTGAACAAGTATTCTACAATTATCACTGTCATAAGACTGTAATTAAAACCAGGCGAGAAGGAGAGGGAGACAAAGAAAGAGAGAGGGGGAGAGGAAGAGGGAGAGGGAATGGGTGAGGAAGAGGGAGAGGGATAGGGAATGGGAGAGGAAGAGGGACAGGGAATGGGTGAGGAAGAGGGAGAGGGAATGGGTGAGGAAGAGGGAGAGGGAATGGGTGAGGAAGAGGGAGAGGGAATGGGTGAGGAAGAGGGACAGGGAATGGGAGACGAAGAGGGAGAGAGAATGGGAGAGGAAGAGGGACAGGGAATGGGAGAGGAAGAAGGACAGGGAATGGGAGAGGAAGAGGGAATGGGTGAGGAAGAGGTAGAGGGAATGGGAGAGGAAGAGGTAGAGGGAATGGGAAAGGAAGAGGGACAGGGAATGGGAGAGGAAGAGGAAGAGGTAGAGGAAATGGGAGAGGAAGAGGGAATGGGTGAGGAAGAGGTAGAGGGAATGGGAGAGGAAGAGGGGGAGAGAGAATGATTTATTCCAATACTCATTATATCACAAGTATTCTATGTTGAATTATCACACTGAAGATGCCTTGAACTGAGGGTTAGAACTTGTGTTCTATATCTATTGATCAAAGTGTATCTATTTATCATTATAGTAAAAGTACAGAATATTAATTAATATTATTTGTTTTAGTTTGTTCTTTCAATTGCTCCTAATGAAGTAAATCAAAAATATAGAAGTGGTGGTTCTCTTCTCCAACGTCCTCTATCCTCAGGAACTCAAGATTTCGAGACAGATCCCAGTAAATGGCCTCTGAATAAACCAATACCCAAGATAGAAGCGCTTATACAATGTTCAGGTATTGACTAATGGATTTGTCTTCAATTTACTACTTTTTCTTTGGAAAATCAATCATATATTCATTTTAAAATATAAATTTCAACATTCTGCAGTTTAATTTTTTAATATATATATAAATATATATATATATATATATATATACTAGCTAAGGTACCCGGCGATGCCCGGGAAATCATTGCTGACTGACTAATGATGGTATTTTTATAGCAAGACTTCAATGTGTACAATTGCACTTCCCTCCACGATGTATTGTTTTTTCAAAACAGCCAATCCTAAAGTGTAACTTTCAGGGTTAATAGAATAGAAATATTAGTTTTGAAGAATATATGAAAATGGGTTCCTAATCTATCCCTCACGACTTTTTGACTCTCGGTTTTTGAATAATTCAAACCATAATCATGGGTAGCATTTATTACAATTAAATATTATCTATAATGAACATATTTCCTGCCGAAAATCAATGCAAGCACATATAGTTTTAGCATAGTTTTATTCATTAGATTATATTCGTATTAGTAAGCCTCATTGGAAATCACTTCCTGTCATGCCAGCATTCCACAGGAAATAAGTAAACTCAATTAACTCCCGTCAATTTCCGCTCTCGCAGGAGCATTATCATCATTGTTTTCCTTAGAATATTGCTCCAGAATATTATTTTAATAATTTATCTACCTGATGGAACTAAATAATAGATCCCTAACTCATAATTTCATTTATGTTCAAAAAGCTAGATGAGGAGAAGAGAGCCCCCCCTGCAACCTAGTAATACTTTAAACATTCATATCGAGCATATATTAAATACCAGAAATGCTCTTATAGTATATATTTCTATTGGAAATAAATAACAAAGTTATTGGGAAAATAAATAAATAAATGAGGAGGCGACGGAGATTTATAAGCTCACTAATCCGAATCATACTTACAACTATCATATAAGACTAAATCATAACATATTTTGTCATAATATGCATTTATTAAAAACACTTAAATAAGCACTAATAAAATTAATGACTCCCGCAATGGTTTTAGCGTATATGCCGTGTTAACTTCATTTATGGCAAAAGTGAATACAACAAAAGTTACTTTAAATAACAAAAGTAAACAACTTTTGCTATGTGCACGTTTGCCGAAAAAAAAATAGAAAATGAAAATTGCGAATTTTTACCTCAGGCCTGTCTTATAACCCCCACTCCCGTTTGAACCTAAACATTTTAATATAGCTTATAATCATGGAAGAATTAATGCTAATTCGCATACCAAGTTTCGTTAAATTCGGTTCAATCGTTTGAGCTCAACAAAATTGTTGGCTTCAGCTTTAGTTTTTAACTTATATCTCGTTTATACTTTGTTATACAGCAAAAGTGAATATAACCAAAGTTACTTTAAATAACAAAATAAACAACTTTTGTCATGTGCATATTTGCATAAAAACCAGTAGAAAAAGAAATATCGCTATTTTTAATTTCAGGCCTCCCTTATAACCCCCACTTCTGCCCGTCCCTAGAAATATTGGTATGGCTTATGAGAATTAAGGCGTCAGAGATAATACACATACCGAGTTTTATTTAGTTCGGTGGAGTCTTTTGTGCCAAATAATATTGTTGACTCCCGCTATAATTTTTAGCGTATAACGCCTTTATAATTCGGTATTCGACGATAGTGTATATAACAAAAGTTTCTCTAAATAACAAAATAAACAACATTTCTTATGTGCATATTTGCCGAAACTCCAATAGGAAACGAAATATTACTATTTGTAATTTCAGGCCTCCCTTATAACCCCCACTCCTGCCCGTCCCTAGAAATCTTAGTATAGCTTACTATAATGAAGGCGTTAGTACTAATTCACATACCGAGTTTGGTTTAATTCGGTTGAGTCTTTAGTGCCAAATAAAATTGTGGATTCCCGCTTTAGTTTATAGCGTGTAACTCATTTATGCTCTAAATAACAAAATAAACAACTTTTGTTATGTGCATATTTGCTGAAAAAGCAATAGGAAACGAAATATCACTATTTTTAATTTCATGCCTCCCTTATAACCCCCACTCCTGTTCGTCTTAGAGAATATTAATATAGCCTAAAGTCTAAGTTGGGCTAGTAGTAATATACATACCAAGTTTCATAAAATTCGGTTCAGCCATTTATGCGTGAAAAGGTAACAAACAAACAAACAGACACCAAAGAAACAAAATGCAGTTATGGTGTCTATGACATGTGAAACGAAAAGTTATCGTGAAATTTCGCGAAAAAAATCAATGTACAGACAGAAACGACGGGTATTAACCCGGGTATTAACTCTGGGACGGGGAAATGTCAAAATATTGTGCAAAGTCTAGCCTTGCCAAAAAAATATCATCACCATTCAGCCTCAAATGAATTCCCGGGTGAAGCCGGGTTTCTGAGCTAGTATATATATATATATATATATATATATATATATATATATATATATATATATATATATATATATAATTGTAACCCTTACAATTTTATATATATATAGATACTAGAGGGGGGACTTTTGAAAATTCAAAATATCTCCGTTATTATGCGTCGGATCGAAACATTGTATAGAATGAATCTTATTGCAAATTACATCTACTATAAATATTGTTCTATACATCTATTCTGTATCTTGAATATTAACCGAGATATTTGTATTTGTATTCTGCGTGTGGTCGGCAAGAGTCGGCTATGTTCGGACTTTCCGCCGAGAGCTCTGGCGGCCGTTTCCGTAACTATTCGTCCCTCGTGAATAGGTTTAGAGGTTTCTTACAACTACTGTTGTTATTCGGCAGATTTCTCTATTGTAAATCGTCACATGGGAAATCTGTTTAGTTTACGCAGCCCCTGCGTGACGGACTTTTATTTTTCTGTTTAAAGTAACTTTAGTTATATTTACTTTTGTCGTTTAACAAAGTATAAACGTGATATACACTAAAATCTAAAACGGGAGCCAACAATTTTGTTGGGCACTAACGACTGAACCAAACTTAGCAAAACTCGGTATGTCAATTAGCATTAATTCTTCCATGATTATAAGCTATATTAAAAATTTTAGGTCCAAACAGGAGTGGGGATTATAAGAGAGGCTGAAATGCGAGAAGTCTAATGCGGGAGCGGAAGATGACGGGAGCCTTACCAGTTAATTGAGTTTACTTATTTTCCGTCTGGCATTGCTGGAAGTGATTTCCAGTGAGATTCACTATTACAAATATAATCTTACGTGCAAAACTTTGCCTAAACTATTTGAGCTCGGGTTGGCTTTTGAAAGAAAATATGTTCATTATAGATGATATTTATGTAATAAATGCTACCCATGATTATGGTTTGAATTATTGAAAAACGGTGAGTCATAAAGTGTAGAAGGATAAATTAGGAACACATTTTCATTTATCCTTCAAAAAAAAAAAAAATTCTATTCTATTAATCCCCAAAAGTTACCCTTCAGGGTTGGCTATTTCGGAAAATCATTACGTCGTGGAGGGAAGTGTAATTGTACACATTGAAGTCTTACTATCAAAATACCATCATTAGTCAGTCAACAATATTTTCCCGGGCATCGCCGGGTACCTTAGCTAATGTACAGGTATTGACTGATGGATTTGTCTTCAATTTACTACTTTTTCTATGGAAAATCAATCATATATTCATTTTAAAACATAAATTTCAACATTCTACAGTTTAATTTTTTTAATATATAAATAATTGTTTTAAAAAGACATCATTTTCGTCATTTCCTGGTTAGGATTGACAGATATTTGAAGACATTTTTCAAAAATCTCATTGAGTACAACTTGGATAGCTAATTCTCTTTAAGGGAAATCTGCTAAATATTAGCACATTGTTAGGAAGAGTGGGAGGATACCCTTTACAGCTTTGGCAGTTTTAAGAAGGTTTATTTTTGTATGTGCTTTGGTATGGATTCATCCTTATTTTACAGATTTTAGTTTGTTTAAACCCTTTTATGCCTCCAACATTTGCGTCTTTTACTTTAGAAATGATGATTGTAATCAATAATAATGCCATTGATAAAATATTAATAGTTATTTAAACGTATTTTCATAATTTTAGGTGAAGCAGAATATGTTAATGACATTCCTTTCATGCATGGGCAGCTATGGGCTCAGCTAGTTATTTGTGATAGAGCAAGAGCTGTTGTAGCTAAGATTGATCCCTCAGAAGCTTTGGTACCTATATATTATTTTCAAAGTCTTGGAAAATTTGGTTAGTAATTGCAGTTCTTTGTATAATGATTTTGGATCTTTAGAAGTTGGATGGAGTGGTAGCCTTCTATTCAGCTGAAGATATACCTGGAAAGAACAACTTCTTTGGACCAAGAACAGTTTTTGTAGAAAATGAGCTGGTAATTAATTTTTAAACATATCCATTACTTCTATAATAAAATTTATTTAATTAGTAGAAAACAAGGTGGTAATCAATCATACAAACACTTTTGATTACAATAACATTGATACTTTTTTTTATTTTATTTGCTAAATGTAGATATTTACTGAAGGAAGAACAAATTATGCTGGAGAAGCTGTTGGAGTTATTGTTGCTGAAAGTAATGCATTAGCAATAAAGGCTGCTAAACTTGTTAAAATAGAATACACAGATCAGCTTAAGCCTATTATCTCTGCTAGAGAAATAATAAGTAACAAAGTAAGTGAAAGAATATCAGATGGTCCTACAACTCTTGAGCCAACTCGACAGGGAAGTAAGTAATAAATAAATACCTTGATATAATCTTAATACAAATATTTTCAACTTTTATGGACATTGTGGACAAATGACAGAATCTTTTTATGTATTCTTCATAGTTTTATGGCAAGGGCCACCAATAAAAAACATTTATTCGTGTAAACTTTATTGAAACTGCCCTACATGTTTTATGGCTTACATACCTCTTCAGGGGCTATACATTTCTGAAGTTCTCGTTCATTCTGTCTGTTTCTTACCCACACTGAGATTCCCAAAGCAGGTTAGTTATCTGGCTACTGATCGATTATTTACACATAAACCTTAAACTCGATAATTAAAATAGATTACTTTAAGATAAAATGTTATAGAATATATGATTGAGGTATTTAATTTCTTTTCTTATGTTTACTGTTTTTTTCTATTTTTTATTATGTGAATATTCTCTTTTATTTTTCGTTTAGTATTATTTATTTATTTATGAATTATTTGAACTTTTTCAAAATTTAAGGTTTGTTTCTTGGAGATGGAATATTCTGTCAAAGCAGTTTTATTTTCATTATTGTCAATACTTTTTACATGTTGCTTTAACCTTTTATTCAGCAGCTGCGAGGTTTCACCAATAAGTTCCATTGCAGGTGTTACAGCTTATTTCGTATTTATTATATTAAGTTTTTGATTCTATTAGTTTATCTTTAATTCTACTAAATTTTGTTTGTATTTTATTGTTTATTTCCAGACTATATTACATACCCCATTACAAATTAGTTTCAATTTTCTATATATTAATACTATACATAATAATATTCACTTCACTAAAGAGGTTGAAGCAGGTGGTACAATAGGATTTTTACACTTGGATTTAATAAAAAACAAAGACAACAATTTTATTAATTTTAAGTGGTTTACCAAAATGTATCATTCAACAAGAATGATTTATTTTTAGTCTAACCACCCATTGAGCTTTAAAAAAATTTTGGTTTATAATAGATCATTGACAGCATTAAAGAGAGCATCCGCACAATATTTTCAGGAGATAAAAAATAAACTTAGATTGCTGTTTAAAGAAAATAGCTATCCCAGCAAAATAATAGAGTGGAATTAAAATATGAGTGTATCCCTGTGTGTTTGTGTGTGTGTGTGTGTGTGTGTGTGTGTGTGTGTGTGTGTGTGTGTGTGTGTGTGTGTGTGTGTGTGTGTGTGTGTGTGCGTGCGTGTGTGCGTGTATCCCTGTGTGTGAGTGATGTATCACTCTGAGACTCTTAGAGATAGCCCTGAGGAAGCTAGAACCATGTCTAGCGAAACATTGGCAACAAAAATGAAGACACGGTCAATACCCGAAGACCTTAATAGTATTATACAAGTTATTTGTTTTTTTTATGTTTTAAGACTTGAGTTAATCCCAACTAACAATCCTCTGAGTTTTACTTAAAGTAACTAAAATTAGTCACTACAACCTCAATCCCAGCATACATTTCAGTTTTTCTTTACTCAGGCATCTTTCTAGAGAAAAATAGAGAATATCTAATGATATGAGATGACCAAGGTACCATTCTAGCATCCATTTCATGTGGGAAATCTGTTTAGTTTATGTAGCCCTGCTTGACAGACTTTTTTTTTAATGATTTGAATGACTGATGAGGAAGAAAATCTAAATGACAAAACATTCATAAGTGATATTATTGTCTTGAGTTTTGTATTTAATACATATAGTATTTTCTAAAAATAAAATAAAAATAACATCAAGAGAAGAAAAAATACTTTTGTGGATCTACACTCCTATTGAGGATATTTCTTGAAGGAAGTAAGTTAAAATGGGAAATTGGTGACTTTAGCAGTGGTTAATTTAGACTTCACAGTGTGTGGAATTGAGATCTCTGTAACATACATCCACACAAATATATAATATACTTTTTCAGTTTGAACTGTTATTGTATTTTAATAGGTAGATTGATGTTTTATTTACTGAATCCTTGTGTTGGAGATATAAAGCTGTATTTAATCAAAAAATATTATTAATATTCCTTTTTAATTTATGAATCATTTTTTTAGAGGATGTTAAATTCAAAATAAATGGGAGAATAGACCTTAAAACACAATACCACTATATGATGGAAGCTTTAACTTGCCTGACTGTTCCACATGAAAATGAATTAGATGTATATCCTTCAACTCAATGGCCAAGTTCAGTTCATGAAGTGCTTTCAGATGTTTTAAAAATTCCACAGAACAAGTAAGTTAATAAACTTTATATAAAATCTTGTAATTAGTTGTTACTTATCATACTTGAAAAAAAAATTAATTATAATTTAATGATTACTTGTTATTTATGAATGCCCTCTTTATGCAACTAGCCTAATTGGGACAAGTTATCTACAAGTTACCACACTTTTCTAGCGATGGTTAGACTAGAGATATAGATTAAACACAATATTAAACTCATCGGCAAGGCATTATTTTAGGCACTAATTAAGCTGTTGCTTGAATAAAGCTGTTAAATCTGCATATATATTTCAGAAGCTTGCACAAATTTGTGCACTTTGGGGTTTACAAGTTAGTGAATTGTCAGAAAGAACTATAAGCAACATATGAGTAAATTACGAAGTTTTGGAATTTAAAATAGATTTTTTTTTTGCTTCATTTTAAAACAGTACTATCATTAGATAAGAAAAGTAAATACTAATTTAATTATAAAAGAAATAGTTTCAGCATATTTTACAACTTTTGTAATTTGCAAAATACTTTATTCTCATTTTACAATATAACAGCATTTATTTATTTAAAACTGTCTGTTTTATAAACATCAAGATAATACCCCTAAGTTATATTTTGTTGTTCACAGTATAAATGTTCATGTGCGGCGAATAGGTGGTGCTTACGGAGCTAAAATTTCAAGATGTCTTCACTCAGCATGTGTTGCGAGTATTGCTGCAGTCCACCTCCAGAAACCTGTTAGATTGGTACTAAATCTTGAAACTATGATGGAGTGGATAGGAAAAAGATTTCCTATATTGGCTGACTATGAGGTTTGTGAACTCACTGTTAATTGATTCAAGTCATTCAGCGAATGATGTATAAAAATAAATTATGTCATTTTAATTTCATCAATATAATGATTTTTGAACCAGAACTAGATCATGAATAAGTAATATGCATCATGTTTGTGTTGTTTACTTAAACAACTAATAAAAGGCAGGACATTCTTCCACGTAGTTTACCACTCTTTCTTCAATCTTCACTCTAGTGAAAGGAATCCAAGAGGCAGGGAAACTCACTGCAGATCAACCTCAAGAGAATCCATTATATTCATAATCTGTTTGTTATAAATGTTTAGTTACTAATCCCAACCTACAAGTGAGTGATTTAATCATGTCTTAACCTTAACATAGTCCTGGCCATTCTCTGTTACTGGGGAGATCATTGACTTCTGGCCAGCCATCCCATTCTCAGTCTTTCATGAGAGCAATCTGTAGTTAGTTGATGTGTCTTTTGCACTATAAGAGCAGATCATATCAAACTGAATATATTATTTTTTTAACCTCTGTGCCGATTCCATATTATTATCTACAATTGAGAATAAGCTCACACCACCAAATTCTTCTTAGCATTACTTTGCTTCCCATTTAGCAGATTTCCCTTAAGGGAAGTCAGTTACTGAGGTTGTACTCATGAGCTGATTATCGACATTTTTCTTCAAATATCCATCAATCCTACCTAGAAGATGATGAAAACGGACGGATGAGGTCCGTTCAAAAATGTATATGTATAAAATTGTAACCTCTGACTGTACATTGATTTTTTTTCTTGAAATTTCATGATACTTTTTCGTTTCACGTCCCATAGATACGATATCTGTAATTTGTGGCTTTGGTGTTTGTTTATTTGTTACCTTAAATAAATGGCTGAACCGAATTTTATGAAACTTGCTACTTATATTACAATTAACCCAACTTAGACTATAGGCTATACTAATATTCTCTGAGACGAATAGGAGTGCGGGTTGTAAGGGAGGACTGAAATTAAAAATAGCGATATTTCGTTTCCTATTTGTTTTTCGGCAAATATGCACTTAACAAAAGTTGTTTACTTTGTTATTTAGAGTAACTTTTGTAATATATCCTTCTGTCGTAAAAGTATAAACGAGATATACACTAAAAACTAAAGCGGGAAACAACAATTTTATTGGCCACTAATTACTGAACTGAACTTAACAAAACTCAGTATGTGAATTAGTATTAACTCCTTTATGATTACAAGGCATATTATAATTTTTAGGAACAGGCAGGAGTGGGGGTTATAAGGGTTACCAGGGGGGCCCCCGTCTTAAGTTCTAGGACTAATAAAATTTGAGTAATTGAGATAAAAATTATTTTGATAAATTACAGTATTATATATAGTTTCAATAAAATTAATATGTTATAATCAGATATATTTCAGTAATTGTTTTTCTTTCTGGTGGAGGTTGGCAAACCTTTTTTCTATAATTCAGACACATTCCGCGGAAGATTATTAAAATTTACTGAATTATTTCTCATTACTGTTTGTATTTATTCACTTAATATTCACAGTGGAGTTGTGTTACCAGTATGTAGGTTTATCTATGGCAAAACTTCACTAGGGAAATCTGCTTAGTTTATGCAGCCCCTGTGTGACGGACTTTTTAAAACTGTCTCTTACTCTAGGCCACTCAGTAAAGAATTGTGAGTATTCATTTTGTCATTCATATGTTTTATCTATTAGTCGTCTCATCTAATTCTCTTTTTTTCATTCTAATTACAACTTGAGGAATTTTAGTACTCCTGAAATAAATTTTTTATTCAATCCTCATCCTATGGATTTATGTCACACTTAAAATCACTTCATTATTTTGATAATAGGTTGGTATTGATAGTGATGGTGTGATACAGTACATGAATTTGATGGTTTATGAAGATGCAGGATCTTCTAAGAATAACTCTTCTATGTATTCTACAATAGACCATATCTGTAACTGCTATGACTTCTCTGCATGGAATATCAAGACTTATTCTGTTAAAACTGATAATGCTGGGAATTCTTACTGTCGTGCACCAGGTAACAATGCACTACTTTTAAAATGAATATAATAATAATAAGCTCTTTTTGACAAGTATGTTTCAATCTGTGGCCTCCCCTACATAAGGGGGTAATTGCTTGGAAGCTCTGGGCCAGCTGTACTGGGAAGTGGGGACCAGTTCTTGAACTCGCAACCTTTGACTTTACAGTCCAGCACTCTAAACACCCTGCCACACCGGTCCAAAATGAATGTATAAGAGAATATTGTGTGTACTTTTAATTAGCAATAAGAGAATATGTTGTGTACTTTTACTTAGCAATAAGAGAATATGTTGTGTACTTTTACTTAACAATATAGGTATCAGGTGTTTGTGAAAAACTATACTATTAGGGGTCCTGTAAATAAAATAACTTCATCAGTTCACTTCATAAATAGCAGCCCTACAAGTTTCATCATCTCTTCATGGGTCAATTACTTTGCACTATGTAGGATTTGCCTTCACAAACTAATATAGTGTTGCAAAAATTAAATACATGAAGGATTAGCAGAAAGAGCCGCGTATTTGGGAGGTGCGAGGGAGATGAAAGGCGCCGACCAAGGGACTGCTGGCACCCGAAGGTTCTAAACTAAAGAGTCCAGTACCTTCGAGGCCACGCCCTTTGATGTTTCGCCCCTCTATATAAGCATGTGCAAATCGGCCGACAGTTCAGTTGGTGCTCAGCTGGCTTCAAGTGATGTTCAGTGCTACAATGCGACTTAGTGCAGTGCGGTAAAGTGTTTTCATGTGAAGAACAGTGTTGTGCTCTGACTGTAAGTAACAGTTTAGTGCCGTGTTTAAGACAGTGCAGTGACGTAAACTTCGTGAAGTAAAGGACAGTGCAGTGCCGTCTTTTTGTGTACTTCAGTGGCCGTGAGTGAATTATGGGACTGTGTAATAACAAGAATAGTGACGCTATCAAGCGGATTACGTGAGTAGTAATTAAGAATAATTAACCTAGTGTATTGTACATTGTTAAATAAATTGTGCAGTGATAAAAACTGTAAAACTTGTGTGTGTTTTATTTTGCAATCCAAAAGGCCTCTTATAAACAACGTTTATTACTGATTTTGTAATAAATTATAACAATTGGTGTCACAAGTGGGATTGCAAAATTAAAATTAACAAAAATTAAGTTTGAAGAGCTAAAAGTGGAACATCTGAAGAAGGAGCTGGCTAAACTGGACCTACCAACAACAGGAAATAAGGCTGAACTACAAAGGCGGTTGACAGATGAATTCCAAAGACGAGGAATCGATATAAGTACACACGAGCTTAAGGATAAAGAAGACATTGATGTAAGTACTCCTATCTCAAGTAGCAATTTGGACTTAAATGCAATTTCAGCCGCTGTGATGGAAAATAACCAGAAACTCTTGGAAGCTTCTAGAACTAATTGTGAGAGGTTAGAAGAAAAATTCCAGGAAGCTTCTAGAGCTAATTGTGAGAGACTGGAGGAACTTCAGGAAGCTTCTAGAACAACAAACCAAAAACTCCACGAAATATCAGAGGTATTGGGCAAACGAGTAGAAGCAATAAATAAAACGTAACAATATAGAAATTGTGATATTGCCAGGTCAATATATAGCAAGATACTATTACAGGATTCCTGGATAGTATTAGTTTGTGAATGAAAAGCTAGTGTGAAGGAGTCGGAACCCTGAAGTGAATTAAAAAGGTGTTCTATTTTCTGGTAAATCCCCCCTCTTAACCCACCCCCTTCCCACTGGTCTGATTGCAACCATTAACAAACTTGATCTTTCTCTTTGCATAAAATGAGTAAATATCGAATTTGGTAACAATCAAACAAAAATTACGACAGCTAGAGCGTTAACAGACAAATATATATATATATATAGATATAGATATAATTTTGAGTGGACCTCATTTTTGTCATCTGTGTAGGATTAATGGACATTTGAAGAAATTTTTCAAAAGTCGCATCATGAGTACGACCTCAAAAGCTGATTTCCCTGAAGGGAAATCTGCTAAAAATATTATACACCATACACACGCACACCTTCTCAAAAACTATCATATCATGCTATTAGTGTGAGTAGTAATTTTGTAAACTTCTTTACTTTAAATATAACTATGATTCTAGGTTCTACTGAAGGAATATGTATAATTGAAACTATAATGGAACATATTGCTAATGCTACTGGGAAATGTCCAGTTCAAGTCAGAATAGGAAATTTGAGGAAGGAAGATAACCTCACTCTAGAACTCATTCAGGAAATGATGAAAATTTCTGATTATAAGAATAGAGTAAAGGAAATAGATGATTTTAATAAAGTAAGTAGTAAATTAAAAGGTACAAATATAGCGTCTATGAACTATGTAACAATTATATTATATAGTAAATGAATGAAACGACAGGATAGAACTACAATCTACAAGTTGTGGGATACTATTTTCCATGATTAGTCATCAACTAAATTTTTAATGTATTTTTCTCTTGAATCTGAATACATTAAATTATAATTATAATTATATTTATCTGTTGTTAGGGACACCTTCTGTGAAGCGGGTATGCAGTTAATCGAGTGGTCACTAAATGTGTGAAAATTTTCCAAGAATTCCATATATGCTTTAGTTACCTTCTTCCAAGTAAAGGAGTAAAGAATCAATGCCATGACACCCCCTACTAATATGTTTTTATGGATTCCTAAAAGATACCCTCCTAGCCTCTGAGATGAGTGTTCATGTAGACACACCACAATCCTCCCTCTGGGGCTCTGGTTGGCCGTGCGAGTTAGGGCGTTGGTCTTGATCTCGCATGATAGACCTAGAGTGGTGGGTTCGATTCCCACCCTGGGCAGTAGAAATTTATTTTGTGATGGACTCATTAAATAAACTCCTTAGGCCCACTCAGGCTAGAAAAGGGTGGTCACCTGTAGATAACCTGTCCCGATTAGCCATAGTAGCATAAAGTAGACGTAAATAAAAATAAAATAATAATAATCCTCCCTCCAGAGTTTCCACATTCCAAGATAGGCAATACAAATTCTTATATTCCCAATTAAGTAGATTTATAGATTTCAGTATGCGAAAATGATTCAAAGGTTGAAAATACTGATTTCTTCGAGGAAAAGGATCCATTAAAAGAGGAAGGAGATCAATTTGATGAGTCTTCTTAGTATTCAGGGAAAGAGAAAAAGAACAAAAAACAGTCCAACTTATAGTCAAGTAGGAGTGTGCTGAACTTAAAAGATTCCTTGGTATATACATGCAGTGGCTCCATAGGTTAACTAATGGAGAGAAACTTCTTTTGCCTATCTAGCTGTTCATGTCCTAATTAATACTTTTATTTGGTGGCTATGTGAAGCTACGGTTTCATGGTTAAGAAAAATGTCTGGAACATTGCAAAAACATCTGGTGTGCATGCGTGGATAGGCACATTGAAGAGAAAGAAACCTCAGTCCCATCAAGAGGTTTGATGAAATACCAAAGTATTCTTCCGAGATATTACGCAACTTCATTGTCATGGTGGATAGTGAGGAGTACTAAAGAACAACATCAGGGCAGCATAGAAAAAAATGAATTAACCATACAAATATTTTGCTGTGTGCCAAATACATCTCTCATATTTCTGATACTCGGAGCTAATGGTGAGCTGACTGTGGATTAGAACATATCTTGTTGTTGTCTTTGTTTTGGCTAGGTACAAGAAGTTGTTGAAAATGAGGAAGAACCAAATAATACTAGCCCATTCCATTATATGAAATGTAAGTGTTTGAATGAGTCAGTAAAGGATATTTTTAAGAAAAGAATCCTATACCAGAATCAGAAATGGATGTATTTAATTTAGTATGGAAAATGGTGGGGGAGTTTGAGAAATGAGGTGAAATAAGTGGGCATTAGACGTTGTGTCAGCAAATAGTGATGAAATGGAAACCTTTGTTTAATAATGAAGCTACTTCTTTATTCAATCGCCCCCAAGATGCTGAGTGTGAAATGGGAAATCTGTAAGAAGCCAATACTCCAAACACGTTGACTGCTCAGTCAAATAAAATGTTGTTTATAGTCCTTAGTTTCAAGCCAGGGGCCTCTAGGGCAGTAATTTAGTGCCTTATATACTACACTTCCACTGCCCCATGTCCCTTAAACAATCATTAAAAATATTTTATATCAGTGACAGAAAATTGAAAGAAATTTACTTTTTTTAATGGCTAATGGATTCCAAAAGCAGTGCTATAAAGTGTAGAGTGGCTTTAGGTCACCATAGGTTTTAAGAAGTAGGTCTTACATGATTAGGAGAACTTACAGTTGTGGGTTCAATTTGTGAGTGGGAAATAGAAAATTATTTATCGACAAACTCACTAAATGAAATCTCTCTTCCCACTCATGTTAGGGTTGTAAACGTAAACTATATATATATATATATATATATATATATATATATATATATAGTTTACGTTTACAACCCTAACATAAGTGGAAGAGAGTTTTCAGTTAGTGATTTAGTAAGTTTCTCAATATATATATATATATATATATATATATATATATATATATATATATATATATATATATATATATATCATCTTGCCTAACTGTATGGCATGAAATAGGGTTGATTATAAATAAAAAATAAATGAAATAAATATTATCTGAGGAAATGTTGGTAGTCTTCCATAATCTATAAACAAATAAATTTATGAAATGAACCACATAATATTCCTAATGGTCAACTGTTATTCATTCTGAAAACAAAAGAGATGGTAGTAACAAATGCATTATTATTCCCAAACTACTAAAATTGTGTGGTTTAAAAAAGTTTATCCAGGTTTTGGATCTGAATATTTAGATTACATATTTTCTGTCTCATTTCATTCAAAATTATCTACTACAGTATTCCTTAAACATTTACGACTTTTTTTCTGTTATAAACTAAATTAAACAAGCCACTGTGGAATACCATTTACTACCAAAATAAATATATTTTTATTCATTTTAATATATGTCAATGATTGTTCAAAGACTAAAAAAGTCTTCAGTATCAGAAGAGAAGATGCCAACAAATTTTTAACTTAGGATCCAGCTATTTAAATTTTTTTTATGAATAAAAAACAAGATTTTTGTTTGGAGACATTAAAATAAAATATAGTCTTCTTCACATTTTGATGATTCAGCTACAAAACATCAATTTATGAATATCTTTAGTGATGCTTAAAGTGGTATTAGGCTGAACAAACAGTCTTGAGCAAATGTTTCTCTGTTTAATGTTATGAAGGTATCTCAAAAGCTATTTTTATTCTCAGAGATATTGCCTTTAGTTTGAAATATAAATGTTTTAAAATTTAAGGTAAACCGCTGGAAAAAGCGTGGAATCTCATTAGTGCCAATGTCTTTTCCTCTTGCATTCTATGGATTATTTTATGCAGATGTCTCAATTTTTGGGCCTGATGGAACTGTAGCTATAACCCACGCTGGGGTAGAAATGGGTCAAGGGCTTAACACAAAGGTAAGGCATTTGTTATTGAAAAAATGTATTACAATATAGTAAATCTCATCAATTTTTGTATTAAAAACAGGTTGTGCAAGTGGCAGCTCACAAATTGGGTATAGATATTTGGAAAATTTCTACCAAGCCTGTTAACACAAATATAGCACCTAATTCTGGCTGTACTGGAGGCAGCACTGGAAGTGAATGTGTTTGTTTTGTAAGTAATAATAATGCAATGTATTTGAACCCTAGAATTATTCATTATTTAATTATTAATCTAATAACACTATGAATTCCATTTCTTTGAGAAGGGCTAATTATCAAATGTTGTATGTTAGCAATAAGAATAATTGTAATTATTATTAGTAGTGCATAGTATTAGCAGGTTTTCCTTAACTGATATCAGCTATTGAGGTTGTACTAATGACATAATTTTCAAAGAAAGTCTTCAAATTTTGATCAATTCTACCCAGGAGGTGATGAATATGAGTTATTTTCCAAAATATCAATTCATGTTAAACTATTGATGCTATACAATGGTTGTCCCATAAATTTTTCTGTAACTGAAATATTAATCAAGCTATTCGTAATTATTCATTGTCAAACTTCGGTAAGCTCCCACATCGATTTATCAGATTTTTACTTAGAAATAGAAATATATGGTGAAAAGAGATCAATAGCAGGTTATGCCAGCAAGAGAATTGGAGTTTTAAAGTAGGAATGAAATCAAAAAAGGAATTTGAATTGCAGTATATACTCATGTGGCACAGACCTCTGTATTTTTACTCCTTTCTCATTCCATCATTATTAGTTCTTATATTCTTTATTAATACAGATCTCTGTTAGAACACATATGGTAGTTGTTAAAAAGTAACATATTTTTTATTTACCGTTGTAATGCACTTGTTTTATTACTCCTAAACATGGAAAATATTTGTTATAGGCAGTAATAAAGTGCTGTGAAGAGTTGAACAAAAGATTGGAACCAATAAAGAAAGAATTAGGGGAGAAAGCAACTTGGGAAGAAGTGTGTCTAAAAGCCTACTATTCAGGTGTTGTCCTTAAAGCATCCATGACGTAAGCAATCTTATATTATTATTTTATGAAGTTTTTAAGATGAGTTGATTTAAGTATTATAAAATTGATTAAAAATATATGCAAAGAAACACTTTGTAATATTTTTTTATAAAATTCTAATTGGGTTGCTAATAAAGGCCCGTAAGATGAGTTGCATAAACTAAGTAGATTTTTCAAGAGCTGGAACTAACACGTTGATGGTATCATCTCACTTTCTGTTTCTGTGCCTCTCTTAGAAAGAATGAAGAAGAAAAAATACAGCTAATAATATCCTAATTAAAGAGTCAAATCAATAATTGTAGAGAAATTCCATTACCAAAAAGATTGGTTATTTAGTATTTTCCTCCTTTTTTAAACACCCATCTCTCCTGCTCTAATAACAACAATTTTTTACTACTAATATGATTTATTTTCTTTACATTCAAAACTTAAACATATTTACTGATTTCAAAGTCATGGAATTGAACTTTTCTTAAATATTTTAAAAGGCACCAGCCAGGAGAAATTCCATACTATAATATTTATGGAGTTGCAGTTCTCGAAGTAGAAGTTGACATACTCACTGGTCAATATCAGGTATATTATTATATACAGTATTAAATATTGTTTAAACCTAGAAATACAAAGAATAATATAGTGGACAGTCGATATACTGTTTACTTATCTTATATATTTCTTGGTTATAGTCAAGAAGAGTGGACATATTAGAAGATGCTGGAGAATCCCTGAGTCCGGAAATCGATATTGGGCAGATAGAAGGATCATTTATTATGGGCCTTGGATATTACACTTGTGAAGAAGCAATATATGAGACAACTACTGGAAGACTTCTTACAAACAGAACCTGGGTAACTTGTAAATTTAAAGAAAAACTATATGAATCTAGAGAAACAGTGTGTTAAGAGATTGGTCTCTCAGATATGGAATCTGTCATTGGCTCAACTTCAATATTAGCATAGCTATTTATTTGCTGAAGGCTGAAAACAAAGCGTTTACAGTTTTTGTTAGGCTTGAAAAAGTACTTCTATAGATTACTTATCTCGAAGGGTCTGGGTACCACACAACCTGTATTAAAAAAATAAACAAATAAAATATACTGAAACTATATGGTCTATTATAACTTTTAAAAAATTACATTCTGTATTAACATCCACTTCATGCTGCTGTGGTTAATCAGGGCATGTTATCAACAGTAATAACTTTATAATTATATTATATTGTCATTATAACCTTGTTATTACCTAATATAAAACCTAAAATTCTTCTAGTTACTTTTGTTATTAACTTCTACTATTATTACTAATCAGGACATCCATAGGTTAGCACCTTTTTATAGCCAAGGGTAGACATCTCTAGATAAATTTCTAATGGGTTTGCGGGATATAAATCTAGACTAGATTTCCCCAGCGCATTAAGACCTACACCTTAACACACTTGGCTACCTAGAGATATCCCTAGTCACTAGGCATATCATTAGGTACTTATTAAATATACAAAATGATAAAATAATAGCATATACTCTATTTGACACTTGGAACAATGGAAATAAACCATTTGAAATTTGGAAAACTGATGATATTGTTTTTATCTCACGGAAAGCTGGAGAACTGATAATGATGAATGATCTCCTAAATCAATGCAAGAAAATAGTCCAAATTACACCAGGCTAGTGCTGATGGCGAACATTGTAAAAGCAGAAATTATAAAATAAAACAATAGTAGATTAACACTACAATATGTAGAGAACTTGTTTACCTGAGTCAGCCATTATATACCTATAATTATTTTACCTATAATAAAAGTGTGGCAAAGAAACCCCTTTCTCTTAAGCTAAAACCAACTAAGGAGAATCTCCAAAAGTTGGCAGAAATACTGATTCTGAATAGAAACAGTAAAATATAACTTTCACATGGGTAATGAGATACTCATTTTTGGAAACTCTGCTCTGATAGGTGGTATAAGTGCACCTAGCACTAGTAGTAGACTACTTAAAATTAAAAATAATATATTTTTGATTTTATAATAATACGATTTCAGAGACAATTCAATTTACTTATAAAATATTACTACAATATATAATTATACACCTCCACTATTGTTGGCCATATTTGTAATTCCCAGTTATGTTTCTCCAATTATGAATGCTCAATTCCCGAAATTCCTCCTCCAGGTCATCAATCCATCTTCTTCTTTTCCTTAAATAGAATTTAAAATATTTACTTAAAATATTTACCCGATCTTGTGGGTCCCAAATACTCTTATTTGAGAAGCCAATGAACTGCCTAGACTGTCTTCCTAAGAACAGAAGAGTTAAGTAAAATTTACAGATTCAAACATCTGCTCCTCCCACCCCCCCCCTTCTTTGACATTGTTATCCTGCATAAGATTGGTTTATGATCCTACACAATTTAGTAGTAATCTCGTCAAACGTTTCAGAACTATAAACCTCCTGGAGCAAAAGATATACCAATTGACTTCAGGATAGCACTAAGGAAGAAAGCACCAAACCCAGTTGGAGTTCTAAGATCAAAGGGTGAGATGAAATGTTTCTTAAATGTCTTTTATTTTTTAATTCTTTCTGATTCATGTATATTCTTTACATGTGTAAACCAATATAGCCCTATTCCTTTTTAAATTACATGTTTCGTTGCTTCGTAACTTTTGATTTATACTAGTAGAGTAGATTACCTATTAATAAAATTATTTTAAAACTAAAACGAAGGCTCCCCTTAAATAAAACTAAGCTATGTGATGCATATCAAACTAATAAAACCTATTGGATTTTTAATCCTCTGATAATCATTGACCACAATACATCAATGTAACTGCACTACATAGAAAAAGCCTTTCATGGAAACCATTATGTATTTAAGCGTAACATGCTATGTTGTCAAATACTCTGCTTAAATTTTTGAAATAATAATATTGATAATTGTTCTAATAATAATAATATTTGTACCAAAAAAAAAAAAAAACTATCAATGTGTTTATCAATTCCCTGCTATGTAAAATTTCAGTATATAAGTTTCATAATTGTTATTCCTTTCAAATATTTTATATCATTCGTCCAGGTACTACTTTAAAAATCTAAAGCTTTGAGCATACTTTCATTAAAACAATTAATCTCTCCAGGATTCAATATACATTCAATTTAAGTTTCACCTTTATTCAGTTTTTATTTATTTTGTATATTTTACCCATGTTTTTTAGTATAGTATTCAGGTTGAGGCAATAAAACTAATCCTGGTGGCACCAAATACATTTGCTGTACACAGCATGCACCAATAATGTATTTATCACTGGCAGAAAAATGATAGCTTTTGCTTGTACTTTGATAGAGAATTGGCATATAACTTAGGAGTTAGAATAAACTGAGAAAATACAAAGGAGATGAGTAAGCTCGTGTATGTGACATTTTGGGGAGTAAGCATTTCTCACTTGCACATCATTTAACAACCTCAATGGTATAATAAACAATATAAAATAACCCAGAGTTTGGCAGCAAAGCAGGAACCAGCTGGTCAAGGTTCACATGCACCAGATCCTTATGTGTCCTGCTAATTCCCCCCAATTCAACAACCTCCCCAAAATGCACTATTTGCTGTGTAAACCTACAATATATGGAACCTGGTTCCTTATTTTTTTGAACCACCATCTCTAGAACAGGGTGAGTTTTCTAGGCATAAACCATTGGTTATCTCAATATTATCAGAGACCTAACTCCTATTTTGATGTTACAATAATTCCCTTCCAGTGTCATCTCTGTCAACTGAGAATCTACTTTCTCAAATGGTCTTATGTCTCAAGGTTTGGCCAAAACAACATTTGATTTATTTTAGGATTTGTTTTATTTATTTATTTATTTTTAAATTTTCACTACCTATTTATACAGGAAATGTCTTAAAAATGTACACACCCACAAGAAAAAGGGAGAAATAGAAAACATAAAATAAAGTCCCATGATGAAATCATGCTAAAAATAAAATGTGCAATCGGCTTGAAGTTTAGGGGGGAAGTGCCAGTAACCAGTGTGGCGGGAAGAGCAAAGAGATAACACCTGTGTGGAGGATTGCCGACTAAATAATAATCAGAATGAAGCTATAAGACACATTTATATTTTTAAGTGTTAATATTTTCTAGGCTAATATTTTTTTAAATTTATATCCACAAAGATAAGAATTAATAAAATTCTATGAGCATTTTATAGTATTTAAAAATAAAAAAAATAGAGGACTAGAATAAAAAACTTTGTTTTGATGAATAATTTTATTTTATTTTAGCAACTGGAGAACCACCTTTATGTTTGTCTTGTTCTGTTCTCTTTTCAATCAGAAATGCACTTGAATCAGCAAGAAAAGATTCTGGAATAAAACAAGAAATTTGGTTTGACATAGGTAAGTGGATAGCACTAATTTATTAACATTTACAAATTGGTATGGCAATAAATTAGATTTTTTTTGTTTTCCAGATCAACCATACACTGCAGAAAGAATATGGTTAGCCACTCTGAACAAAAGAGAAATGTATAAATTATAAATATTTATGTGATATTTTTGAAATTTTACATTTGTAATAAATAAGCACAATTTGATTAAACACAAAATAATTTCTTTAATTGTATTATATAATTTTATATGAGTAGTTAAGCATTAATATTTTTAGGTATGTTATTAAAGTGATAATACGTATTGAAATTATTCGTAGTATTCTGAATTGTTTGTCTAGATTGTCCAAATTTCATTATTACTTTATATAAGCAAATGTAGTGTTTGTTGGATTCATTTAGTTTCTTCATATGAAAAGCAACTTTTCCATGCTTTCATATTTATAAATTTTTTATTGAAATCTTAGAAAAAGAGGGATAAGCTTTAAGGGAGAGGGAGAGACACTTTTATTTAAATATGAATAAACAATTTGTTACCATTTCATCATGTTCTCATATATTATATATTTTAAATTGATAATTTAACATTTTTGTCTTACTATTTATGGTCCATGATAAAAGAACCAAACAAAAAAATGGAAAAAAAAGTACAAAGCGATTACCTTTTACAATTTTTTTCTTCAGCATGCTAAATTTGAATAGGAATTGTTATTTTGTTTAAACTATAAAAATGGGTAAAGTCTTGGGTGAATAAATTAACAGTAATTTAAACTTCTATGGAATGTCAAGTAGAGTTTTGGTTCACCATTACATTGAATACTGTTTGTAATTTTGGTGGGTCGTTCCCATCATTACTGGCTGATGTGCTTTTGATGAGAGGGTATTATCTTCAACCTTGTCTTGATATGTGTAATTCACGATCAACCAGTAATGTCGGCATTCACTGACAGAATTTACAATATATAAACCTATATCTTTGAATAGCGTCAGAGGTTGCTTCAAAAATGGTATACATCAAAATATTTAATATAATTTTAACTGAAGTAAAAAGGCATAGATGTCGTGTTCATTCCCAATAACACTTGAAGAAATGTATATCATAATACACTATGTAGCTCTAAAATGTTTTTGGTATTGCCTACTATATTTTTGAAATTGATAGAGGTTTATTGAAACCTACCACCTCAAGGTACAGGTTAAAGTGAAAGATTATTGAAAGTGGGTGTTCTTGAAGGAGGAAAATAAAAGAAATGCAAAACTATTAATGTCTGGAAAAGAGAGAAATGTAACATAAAAATCCCTAACACTTTATTTCATTAAATGAATGGCTAAGTGAAATATTTGATCCAACATAGAGGGAGAAACCAAGACATTTACAAATTTAAATTTTATCCCTTCTGTAAACTGTCAGCTTGAATCGATCATATTATAATAGGAGCAGATGACCCAAATGAATCTTAAATGTCCAACTTAAAAAAAGTCTGTCGTCTAGAGGCTAAGCTAAGCAGACTTTCCATGTGCTTATATATAACACGATGCTGCTCTCATGTCACTGTCATTTTCTATGTCTACCATAGTATGAAGCCTATGTAAACAAAAATTAAGCTGAAAGTAGCACGTGAGATGTTCAGTGGGTCTGTTGCTCAAAGTCAAACCTACTATATACAACACTAACATGTCTTAATAAACTGGTAAATACAAAATAAAATAAACCTTAGCACACATACAAACACATTAGGTTTGTAACAAATTAACTCTTAAACAAGGAAACTACAGTAAAATATTTACAAATTCGTGTCTTATCTACTAAAACCACCAAAAATAATAAACAACACTGCTAACAAGTCAAAAATAAAATTATATACAGAAAAACACAAGTCTCGCCATCTCAGTAATTGAAAGCCCGTCCTGCCTCCAGACACCTATTCTGGGGACTCCCATCCTGCAGGGTCCACATCAGCAAAGACTTGCCGCTCCCACAGAGTCTATATCCGCATAACTTCTATTATCATCCGAGGGCACTATGGGAGACTCTGAGCTTGGCTAATTACCATAATACTGGACCATAGTCCCTTCCAAGAGAGGTTGGCGAGGAATGCGCACAGCTTATTTCTAGGAGCTCCAGTCAGCTCAGCAGCAGCTCTAAGGATCCATGGTCCATCATACTTCTGAAACATTATCAAGCCCGCTTCGTCGAGGCTGCCTCTGCCACTCCACCACCTGCACATCAATTAATGTGGTTTTTCTGAGTGCTAGCAGGCATCCTGGATTTTGACTGACGGGCCTTAGGACCAGACTGGCTATTCACCCAGACTAGCTGAGATAAGGAGGCTACTGGCACGAGCTAGAGATGCCATCCGTCTCCTGTAATATTAATATTTCTCTTCCACATAAGAAGATCCAATCGAATCTCAACTCTGTCCATTTTCTTTCCTTTAGGTAAGTGATGCAACACCTACACCTGTAACGAACCCTGGCAGTCGTTTTCCGCCATCAGGTGCTTCTTCATTTCACTTGCTTTTGTAGTGAAATGCTCTTTGACCCTTGTCTTCCTGCCACTCTGCCCTACGTATGCAGCTTCATAGGAAGGACAGGATATCCAGTAGACTCCTGGCCTTTCCAGAGCCGGAACTTGATCTTTAGGGTTGGGGAATAGATGTTTGAGAGTCACTTGCTCCTGTAACATCATTGACGGGTTGAAATAGAAATGGTTTCTCCTGGGTTATAAAGACTAGGTGCACTTAATCGTCCTTATTTCACATTCGTTTTCAACAATAACACAAATGCCCTATAACATGAGCAGCAAATCTGCAGAAATTCACAGATTATACACCAGGTTATACATCAGATATAAGCAGTTAAACGAATTTATGTGTAGACTTGTTATCCGTAAATGAATTATATTATGATAATGAATTATAATATAATGCTTTCCCCTCCAAATATTGATATTGGATTAGCCGAAGCTCTAAATAATCAATTCATTGCTATCTGTATTGTAGTTTTAAACATGAAGCGTGGAATGTCAGTTGAACGAATATTAACAGTAGATTTGACGTTCATGGGATCAAATAAAACTTTCAAATTTCCCGTCATTATAAAACGATTGTATCGTCCCAGAATTCAGAGAAGAAATGCAATGACTTTGTTCAGACAAAGAACGTAAAACCTTACTTGATGACGCCATCACACAACAAATTTGCTTGTATCTATACAAAGGTTTCTTGAAAACAATATTTGGTATTCAATCATAGAATGATTTGGTTCACATACAACAGATTCTTAATATGAAATTAGTAGAACTGGGGGTTTACTGAAGTTTGAAAACTATTATTTTATTATTATTTATTTAAATGAGTTCCGCAACAATGGCGATTTACTCATAACTAAATCGTGCACAAAAAAGCGAATAGCAAAAAAAAAAATAGAAAGAGGGGAAAGTAAAAGGAGTGAACAAAGGTGGTTTTGATAGGTTCACTGGAATACCATTTTCAAATGAAACAAACAATATTGTATGGAAACATCAGGGTGGTGAGAAAATAATATAAATGAAAATATAAGATCGACTGGGGGGGGGGAGAAATAACTAAAAATAACAATAATAAAATAAGGAAAAGAGAAAAGCAAAGAAATGAATACATACAAAAAAAATAGGAAAAAGAGAAAAAAAAATGAATAAATAAAAAAAAATGGGGGGAATGGAGAGGGATACCAAAACATAAAAATAAAATAATAATAAATAAAATTAATGTTTATACACCCTGCTAATGTAGGAAAGAAGTGAGGAGTAGTGTGTGTGTAAATTGTAGATTATAGTGTGTTGTATATATTAATGTCTTTTAGGTGTTTAATGATTGAGTCTAGGTAATTACTGTTATCGGTCAAAAGTTCCTGTAAGTCATGTGGAATGTCTAAATTGTCTCTTCGTGGACAGTTAGTCAATATGTGATGTACAGTTAATGTTTTGTTGCAATGTCTACAAGTCGGTGTGTCCTTGTTTGCCATTAAGTGTCCGTGGGTCAGCAAGGAATGGCCAATGCGTAGTCTGGTCAGCACAACTTCCTCTCTTCGTGTACTTCTGTTACTTGATGACCATTCCTTAACTGTTTGTTTTATTTGTCTTAGTTTCTTGTCGTTTGTGTTATCCCAAGATTGCTGCCACTGCTGTTGTAGTGCCTTAATGCATTCGGCTAGTACGTCTTGGTGGTCTGTACAGTTCATGTCAATGTCCGGTTTGTCTACAGTACACTTTGCTAATCTGTCGATGTCTGTACTTTCCTTAATGTCTGTATGTCCAGGTAGCTATAAAAGACTAATGTGTGTGTTACTAGAGTTTAGTCGATGAAATTGTTCAAAAATTTTGATAATTAATATAATTAATAATAATAATTTTGATTTGGATTTGTCGAGTAAATGTTGTCGAGTGTATGTAGTGAGCTTAATGAATCTGTGCACAGTACTATTTCATTTTGGCAGCATTGGACTCTTGACAAGGCTAATAGGATGGCTTGCAGCTCAGCTGTATAAGAGCTAGATACAGGCGTCATTTTTAGCTGGTAATTATTGGAGCCAACTATCGCAGCAGAGCCTGTACCATTTACTGTCTTTGAGCCATCAGTATAAGCAAACACACTATTAGCTTTGTCACCCAATACTGACCTAAAATAGGCACTGTACATGTGTTGTGATTTTGGGTTGGATTTTTTAAACTTTCCTAAAGATGTGTCTATTGTAAAATTTTGAATACGCCAAGGAGGATATGGAAGTAACTGGAGAGTGTATGCTAATGGTATTTGTGTAGTGTAAAATGTATATCTTATGGAAAGTGGCCTCGTTCTAGTTCGGTAAACCAAATATTTATTATAATATGTATTATGTAGGACTGACGTTGAGCATGGAGTATTTAAGAATTTAGATCTTAGGACATATTTTATACATAGTTTCTTCCTCCTAAGATCTAAGGGTGGTTCGCCAGCCTCCACATAAATGCTGTTTACCGGACTTGACCTAAATGCCCCTGTAGCCAGGCGAAGACCTGTGTTGTGGGCAGTATCTAACATTTTTAGAACTCTGGGACTATATACTATGCAGCCATAGTCCAGTAGAGACCTGGTGTAGGCATGATAGAGTTTTAGCATAGAGCATCTGTCCGCACCCCACTTAGTATTGCTTACAATTCTTAAAAGATTCAAGGATTTCTTGCATCTTGTAAGGAGATCTTTAATGTGGGTATCCAGGTTAATTTTTTATCAAATGTTAGACCTAAAATTTTAATGCTATCCACATTTAGAATAGGGGCATTATTGATGGTAAAATTAGGAGCTGGGGAATTTCTTCTTTTAGTAAATATTATACTCTTAGATTTCCCGGATGAGAACTTCATCCCAGTGTGAGATGACCAGCTCTCTAAATTTACTATCGTCTGTTGTACAATGGAATATGATTGGTCATAGGAACAAGAACAATGGTAAATAAACAAATCGTCAGCATACAGGCAGTATTTTACTGTTGGTGGAATATATTCATGAATTGAGTTCGTGGCAAATGTTAAAGAGGGTAGTACTTAGTACACCCCCTTGAGGCACTCCGTTTTCCTGTAGGAACCTATCAGAAAGAGTTGTTCCAATCCTGACTCTGAAATGTCTATTTCTTAAATAATTTTTAATGAAATTAAAAATATTTCCTTTAATTCCCCAGTCCTGTAAGGTTGTAAGAATTGTTCGACGCCAAACTGTGTCATAAGCCTTTTCTATGTCCAAGGCCACTGCTATTATTAACTCTCTATTTAGGAAAGTGTTGAGGATATCATTCTCCAGCTTTGTCAGATGATGCATGGTTGAATGGCGTTCTCTAAAGCCACATTGAAATGGAGACAACAACTCGGAATGATCTAGGAACCAGTGTAGACGTTTAATCAAAATTTTTTCAAGCAGCTTACAAATACAGCTGGTCAACGAAATGGGTCGATAATTGGATGCAATCGTTTTATCCTTGCCAACCTTAAGCACTGGAATAACAATGGATTCATTCCAAGAGTCAGGATATAGCCCATTCATAAATTTGATTATAATACCTCACAAGATGGTTAAGGGCAGAGTCGGGTAATTCTTTTAACATTTTGTAACTTATTCCGTCTTGTCATGGCGTGGACATTTTGAAGAAATGTGAGGTTAAAAGGTTACAAAGATGAGGAGTGTCCGTGATTGTGGTATCATTATCTTTTAAACCTGTCACCGGTGGTCTGTAATTCCTGTGCAAGATCTTGTTTATGTTCGTCCATAATGTAGTCGTCGTAGTATTACTGTTAATGTTAGAAAAAAATTCCGTCCATGTTTTCCTTTTACTAGTTTTAATTACCCACTGCGCCCTTGCCTTATGTTTTTTTATAATTTATGAGGTTTATTTCTGACGGGTTCCTAGAGAAGATACGAAGTGCTTTCTTTCTCTCAGTTGTTGCTTTTTTACATACCTCATTCCACCAAGGGGCCGGTGTTTTCTTATAACTGGTACTTGTTTTGGGAATACTACTGTCAGCAGCACGAACTATAATGTTACACAATTCGTCCATGTTAGTCACGTCGGAAGTCAAGTATTCACTGATTAATCTCTGAAATAAGTCCCAGTTCACTTTTTTTAAATTATATCTGCTTCAAGCTCTAAACTGAGGCTTTGGATTTTTCTTTAGAGAAATGACAATCGGGATATGATCACTTCCATACGAGTCATCAAAGACCATCCATGAAAATCGAATGAAAATGTTTGGCGGCATGCGGATATGTCTATGTGTGAGAGTGTTCCTATACGGGGGCATAAGTGAGTTGATGAAGTTGTGTTTAGAGGAATCAGATCGAATTTGTCCAGGATTGTCTGTAACTGTTGTCCTCTGTTGTTGTATTGAGATGCTCCCCACATTGGGCTTAAGGCGTTAACATCAGATAATAGTAAGTTTGGAGTTGGTAGTTGTATTATCAAGTCTTGTAGTGCAGGTACGTCAATCGGCTCCCTTGGTGGAAAGTAAAGTGAACATACTGTCATACGAATAGGGGAATGCACTCTAACAGCAACTGCTTGAACTGTAGTACGTATTGCTATCATGCTTCTATGAATAGTGTCCCTAACTAAGATAGCAACCCCACCTGAAGCTTTTCCTCCGTCACAGTAGTCCCTTCTGTACATATTATACCTGTACATTGACGCTTGTTTATTGCGAAGTAAGTGTGTTTCTTGGAGAGCAATGATGTTAGCAACATGTCTATCCAACAAACACTTCAAGTCATGTAAGTGTCTATGAAAGCCATTCATGTTCCATTGTATAACACTTTCCATAAGAATGTTTTAGTTTAGTGTGAAGATGTTTTTGGTATTTAACCTTTTACGTGTTTAGGTTTAATAGACTCTTTAGCAGGGGTATTTTTTCGTTTAGATAATTTAGTGTTTAAATTAGGGCAAGATTTACCTGATGTTTCCATACTACTTAATTTTGTGGTTTTTGAATGTTCGGCGCATTGCTCGTCATTCTCAGGTTTTACAGACTGCCGTGTTTGGATTTTTTTTGCTATTTCCGTTTTTGGCAACACTACATTTCCTTTCTCTTCGCACCCTTGAGATTCTTCATCTTTTCGTGGATGACTACATTCGGGATCTGGCGTAAGTATCAAATTGCCTTCATCCAAGGTTATTTTCATATTGGGAGCCATATATTCACTCGAAATGCTTGCTTGACTACTTTGAGGCAGGGGCTCTTTTAATACATAACTGCACAAACGTTCCAAAATATTTTCAATTTTAATAATCTTTTCGGAGAGCCTTCTGCAATACGTGCAATTTTTCTCTTGCTATGGTTGAATATAGTGGCTTACTGGCATCCTTCTTGTTAACAACGAACTTCTGTTTTGCTTCGTTGTATGTGATGTTTTCGTTTGCCATTTCTTTTAAAACTTGGACTTCTTTTTTATATGGTCGACACCCTTTGCCCCAAATAACATGATCTCCACCGCATTGACAACATTTTAGTTGAACTTTACAGTCCCCGTCATGCCTTGATCACTGCACATTTTGCATCTAGGTGGTTGCTTGCAGGATTGGGTAGTGTGAAATAATTCCCAACAATTGAAACAACGCAGTGGTAATGGAACGTAGGGCCTTACGGGTACTGACATATATCCCACTTTTATTTTTTGTGGCAGAATGAGCTCATTGAAAGTAGCAACGAACATTGTTCTTTGCGGCTTCTTTCTTGTTTGAAACCTTCGGAGATGAACAACATTCTGAGTTCTTAGTTCTTCCAGAATTTCTTTGTTCTCCAGTTCATTGATTTCTGGACACGTAAAAATCCCTTTACGAAAGTTCAAAGACTTGTGCGGAAAAACAACGATAGTATGCTCGTAAAAGGTGTTTTGTTTTAATAAGATATCACAAGTCTCTTTGTTGGGACAGGTTACCAATAGTGTCCCACTATTTCTCATTTTCTTGACCTGAATATCTTTTCCAAATTGAGCAATCCACCTTTGTATGAGAAATGGATTCATTCTATTGAATGAAACATCTACACTATCAATCTTTATAACAATATGTCGT
Organism: Riptortus pedestris; assembly: GCA_019009955.1. NCBI lineage: Eukaryota > Metazoa > Arthropoda > Insecta > Hemiptera > Alydidae > Riptortus > Riptortus pedestris. The sequence continues at coordinate 140,045,320 of CM032228.1, forward strand.
AGGTTAGGTAACGACGAAGTATTCCAATCTTCCGATTTGTTCGAATTAAGATTCATGGAGGAAGTTTCTTTGTTAGTGTTAGGCTTGTAGAGTGACTAGAGCTCTCTGTTTCTTCCATCTTCTTGATGCAGTAATCTTGTATTCTCCTATATTTTTGAATTTAGCAAACGACAATATTTTTATATGTGTTTTTTTACAGTTTGAAAACTAAGAAATCCGAATATCTCGATTAAATTTCATGATAGAGAAATTATGATGACAACTTCCATAGAACATTAAATTATCAATAAAATTGTTTTTATACACTTTTTCGTTCCGACGTATAACGGAGATGTTTGGTATTTTCGAAATTCTTCCATCTAAACCCTCACCCCACTGGTCCGATTCAAGCCTTTAACGGACTTGATCTTCATTTTTACATAAAATGTTTAATATTTAGTTTGGTAACGATCAAAAATAAATTATGACTGCTAGTACCTTAACAAACACCCGCACATAATATATATATATATATATATATATATATATATATATATAAATATATATATATAGAGAGAGAGAGAGAGAGAGAGAGAGAGAGAGAGAGAGAGAGACATAGATATAAAATTTTGAAGGCTATAAGCGCTTCATGAATAACTAAAGATAGAAAGTGACGGACTCATTAAATAAACTCCTTAGGAGCACCCTGGCTAGAAAAGGATGGTAACCTGAAGATAACCCGTCGCGATTAGCCCTAGTAGCATGAAGTGGACGTAAATAATAATAAACAAACAAACAATCTTATAAACAACGTTTATTATTTTTGTAATAAACGTAACAATAATAGTTGAGTTTGAATCGCCATTGTAAAGAATATTCTATAATAATAAGCTATGAATGAGAATAATATTCTAACATCAGACTATGGCTGTTACTGAACATCAAGGGATTACGAGTAATTATTGAATCGAATTAATAATTGCTTTTAATTTCCTCAGATGTTTCGTGCCTTATTTTAAATGGTTGTTTGTCAATATTGTCGAGGCTGCCTAAGAAAACTAACAAACGCCCAACCTTGATACAGGTCTTTGAAGTGAGCATCGAGCTTCTTCGTTTATTATTTAATAATGAACATCCAGTTATAGGTATTATCTATCAAAGCAGGCTGTAAAATACGTTTGAGTGAAGACAGGCGTTTAACACTCACAATATCAGCAAACATTGCGTAAACACTCCTACGTGTGTTTATCTAATGAGGTGAAAGAGAATACCAATTAGTCAAATATTTATTTATACGCTCTTCTTATTCTTTTGATGGCAGTGGCAGGTTACATATAGAATGGTTCAGGATTAACCTTATTCTTTAAGCGGTACAATGCACATTTTCGGTCCGTTTAACCTCAAGCAATATTTTTTTCAATTTAATAAATTCCTTATATAATTCATAACATCCCAGGGGCTCAGGTTAGTCTTGGGAGTTAAGGCGGTGGTTTTAATCTCATATGATAAACCTAGATTGGCGAGTTCGATTCCCGCCTGGGCAATAGGAGTTTATTTAGTGGTAAAATCATTAAATAAAATCCTTAGTCCCACCCTGGCTAGAAAAGGGTGGTAATCTGTAGATAACCCGTCCTGGCGATATATACCACGAGGAAAGCAGAGCTACCGAAAACTAGCACATGAAAGTGTGACGAAAAGACCGTTGGAGCAGAAAGCCGGGTTGGAGACGAAGAGCATTCAGCCCAGTGAGGAAGTCTACGACACGAAATATTGTTTTGTTTTTTCTAGAAAACGTAGAGAATAAATAGTGTTTTTTAAAATAGGCAGTACACAGGAGCTGCGTAAACTAAGCAGATTTCCCACTTCTTGGTAGGACACAATATACTCTTCTCGCAATATATTTTCTATTTCTAACTCAAAATTCGATGAAATATACCATAAGGGAAATTAGCTATTAACGATCACATAAGCTTCCGATCACTACAAAGAATTTATTAGTGCCTCAATAGAATTATGAAATTATTTGAATAAGTATCAAGGAGATGAATAATGTAAAAATATATGACTATAGTTTTAATAATGATGACGATAAACGTCCTAAAATGCAAAACAATTCTAGGATATCATAGTGAAAATAACCTTTAGTCATATAATGGATAAATTGAATTCAAACGATATCAAATATAATATATACAAAATCAACTGTATAGATTGTAATAAAAGTTACATAAGAGAATCATCACAATTACTCAAAAGAAGAATCGAACAAGTAATAAACGTTGATAATAAGGACGTGCCTAGACTAGGACGCTATAAATGCATCCATAATTTGATTTTTTTTATTAGCAGATTTCCATTAAGGGAAATCAGCTATTGAGGTCGTACTCATGACGCGATTTTCGAAAAATTTCTTCAAATGTCCATCGAACCTACCCAGGAGATGAAGAAAATGAGGTCCGTTCAAAATAATATTTATATATATTTGTCTGTTAACGCTCTAGCGGTCGCAATTTTTGTTTGATCGTTACCAAACTCGGTATTTAAACGTTTTATGCAAAAAGACACATCAAATTCGTTAATGGCTGAAATCGGACCAGTGGGAGGGGAGGATTTTGGAAAGTTCAAAATATCTCCGTTACCATACGTCGAATCAAACAATTGTATTAAACCAATCAGATTGCAAATTAAATGTGCTATAAATATTGTTCTATACATGCCTTCTCTATCTTGAATATTAACCGAGATATTTGCATTTTTATTAATTGTAACGGACGAAATGATATCGGCTAACTTCGGGTCTAGTCGTGAGTTTCCGTCAAAAGCTAGTTCGGTCGTTTCCTTAACTGTTGGACTTTCGTGAAATTTCTCTATTGTAAAACTTCATGTGGGAAATCTGTTTAGTTTACGCAGCCCCTGCGTGACAGACTTTTTTTTAAAAAAAAGTATACTATAAAAAGAAAGAAATATAAGCAAAAGGATAATGAAAGAGAATATGTATGTTATAAAAAACATAAAAAAGGTAATCAATAAGAAAACAGAAACTAAACCTGTGAATTTTATATATATATATATATTCATTTTAAAACACTGAAGCAATGTTGGTTCAATAAAAATTTTCTCCTTTAATATATAGTCTACACTTCATTCGAAATAATCGGCATTTTTCGGCAGCCAATGAAGTTGAACTGACTGATGACGATAAATCTTCTAATATTTGGTTTAGATGAGGGAATTCAGAAAATTAGAAATATCTCCGATAATTCAGACAAGAAAACAAAGGGCTCGTTCCTTCAAAGTAATTTAATTTATATGACAGGGCGCTTTCAAAGCATACGCTCCATCATAATGAATGCTCCCTTCACAAGAATGATACTGTAACCGAGAATTCTCTGTCGCGAATGGAAATTCTAAGCGCTGTATCCTATAGAATAAATAACTGAAAAAGAACAAGGCCTTTGTTTTCTTACCTGAGATACTAGCTTCCATCACAATCCTCAAAAATGGATCTCCGTTACTATACGTCGGATAGAAAAAGAGTGTATAGGCCAATCTTATTGCAAATTTAATTTCCTTAACCCTCCGTTAGGCGCGGGCCATTTCCAAACGACTCTAGGCGCGGGTCACCTGTGAGGTGACGATGGAGAAATATGTTGATAAAACTGCTTCTTAGGGCAAAAATAGAGTTAAACAAATATAAATACTTATCTGAACAAATAGTAGACCTATTTTATTTTAAAACTTAGCGAAGTAACACATGAATATATCTTACAACTATCAAAAATATTAATTCATTTCAGGTAACATGAAGCAATTTATGAACTATGAATTCTTTAGGTACTACTTACTTAGCTACTAGAAAACATATATAAATAAAGTGCAATAAGAATAGTTGAGAACTACTTATTCATTTGATTACAGCAGGAATAGCAAATAAAAGAAAACATTTATGATAAAAAAGGAAATTAAAACGTTTCACGTCGAATCTTTTAGTGCTTTTAAGTTCAACTCAGGTGAGTTTCTTGCCCAACATGTTTTACATAAAAGTCTTCTAAATTCATTCTCGCTCCTCTGTATGTGCGAGCTAAGTAAAGAAGGCTTATATAGCTTTTATTTCTGTGAAGTCCGTCACTTTGGCACCCCTCTGCCTAGAAAATTCTGGCTCAGCGATTTTTATAAATTCGTTTGTACAATGTACAATACTACTAATAATCGTCTTATCAAAGAGCCAGAACCAACAGTCAAGTTCATTAGTAACCTCCTTTGCCGCGCCCTTCCACTCCTGGAAGGTGTCAATACATTTTGGTTTCCTATTGTACGCAAAGGAAAAGGGTTTTTCCTCCACTCATAACGGTCAACAATCTTTCTGTTCACACTTCTCAATGCAACATATTTTTCGTGTGACTGCTCATTCTCCCCATCACTTTCCGATTCCACGTCACTTTGTACAGTCTCTGAGTCTATACCCCGTTCTTCCAAGCCGTCTTCAAATTCCGAATCTGTGTCGTTCTGTATGTTATCGTCTTCTTCTAAAGGATCCATTAATGGGTGGTGGAGTCTAACAATATCATTTTGATTACACAAGTCAAAAAATACGTATTTCCTGGTCCATTTTTTCTGAAAAATGTTTTAAAAATGCATTGTTAGTCGCGGCCACCTCAGAGGTGAATTCCCTATTTTGTAGGTATTTTTAACTATTCAAGAACAATCAAGGCACTACAAAAGTCAAATGATGAATATGTCTAAGGTAAATAGATTAAATATAGAAATAAAAGAAATTGAAAAACTTACAACTTTAGTCGCGGTGCACCTGTGGGGTGATTTTAACACTAGGAACGCACTGTGTACAAACTTCGAAGGTCAAACCTATACTGTTTTGAAGAGGAAGGAGGGAAGCTAGAAGCATTGCTGGAGGCGGAAGTCGTTAGGTTTATTCAATCGGAAGTTATTAGAAAAACACCTCAAAGATGCACCTGTCAGGACGCCGCGACTAACGGAGGGTTAAGTATTGTTCTATACATTTTTAGCAGATTTCCCTTAGGGGCAATCAGCTATTGAGGTCGTACTCATGACGCGATTTCCGAAAAATTTCTTTAAATGTCCATCGATCTTACGCAGGAGATGACGAAAATGAGGTCCGTTCAAAATTATATATATATATATATATATATATATATATATATATATATATATATTTGTCTGTTAACGCTCTAGCGGTCGCAATTTTTGTTTGATCGTTACGAAACTCGATATTTAACCGTTTTATGTAAAAAGACAGATCAAGTTCGTTAATGGGTGAAATCGGACCAGAGGGAGGGGGGGGTTTAGAGGGGGGGGATTTTCGAATATCTTCGTTATTATGCATTGGATCGAAAATGTGTATAGAACCACTCTTATTGAAAATTAAATTTACTATAAATATTGTTATATACATTTATTCTGTATCTTGAATATTAACCGAGATATTTGCATTTTTATGAAGTCAGTGGGACACGTGGTCGGGTATAGTTCGGATTAGGTCGGCCGTTTTCGTAACTCCTCGGCTCAGGTGGAAGCTTCTTCTAACCTTACCTGTCGTTTCTAACCTTACCTTTGTTACTTTGTGAGATTTATGCAAATACGTTCTGTTCATCCACCCCCCCCCTTCTTTAGTTCTTGGACTACTAAAATTTGAGTTATTAAAATATAAATTATTCTTTCAATTCAGAAGCCGTTTCAGTTGGGAATTTATTTTAATTAACTGAAAGATTTCTCATTACCGTTTGTATTTAATTACGGTGGTGTTGTGTTACCAGTATGCCGATTTCTCTATTGTAAAATTTCACATGGGAAATCTGCTTAGTTTACGCAGCCCTTGCGTGACGGTCTTTTTCTACTTCTGAGATATTAACCAAAATATTTGCATCTTTTCATTTAAAGCACTTCAGAAACCCCTAGATGATATATCTTGGAGTTAGTCAAACTGAGTATCTAAAACAAGGGGGGAGGGCAATTAAATTTCTGCACTTAATGGTATTGCTGGGCGGCCAGAGGATATAAGCCCAATCTACATCTGGATAAGTGATTTAATCAAAATTAGAGATCGAGTCAAATCAGATCGAAGTAGTTTCCCTTTGCAATAAATTTTAAAAAAAATTAAGAACTCTCTTTCTTGTTTCCTGGTTCCAATGACTAATGAACTTGGATTAGAACTTAAACACTCGAGTGGGATATTACCACAGAACTACAAATATTGTTCTCTATCTTGAATGTTAATCAAGATATTTGAATTTTTTAGTTTTCAGGTTCGAGTAAACGCTCATCCCTACCCATTTCATATTAATAATAAGCTTATATATCATAAAAAAGCTTAATTCTTACATTAAATATTGCATTCATCGAACCTTTACAATGTGTGATACATGCAAATATTTTCAATGTGACGCTAATAATAATACCAGTAATAATACAGAGCTAAAGATAAAAAAAAGTCCATCACGCAGGGGCTGCGATAACTAAAAAGATTAAACACTTGCGTCACGTATTTATCTCAAAACGTAAAAGTTCAATGAGAACAATATCTGGTATTTAGGTTTCAAATAGAGTGTTTCATGCTATTGGGTATGGGAATACGTTTTAATTGTTTTTCCATACACAGTATTGATGGCATCACATACATTTCATCTAACCTTTCGATAGATGAATTTAAAAGGTGGTGTGTATGTATGCTGCTAAACACAGTTTCAGACTTTTGTTTGGAGTCAAACAGCAGCTATTCATATCACATCGAAATACAGCGTTCGCGGGAAGTTCTCCTCTACAATCCTTCGAAGAAAAGTGCTGCGGAAATGGGCCATTTGCTTGGCAATGTTTATAGCAACCACGCTTCATCAGAGACAACTTGCAGATAATTTGTTTTTTCTTCGAAGGATCGTAGAGGAGAACTTCCCGCGAACGCTGTATTTCGATGTGATATGAATAGCTGCTGTTTGACTCCAAACAAAAGTCTGAAACTGTGTTTAGCAGCATACATACACACCACCTTTTAAATTCATCTATCGAAAGGTTAGATGAAATGTATGTGATGCCATCAATACTGTGTATGAAAAACAATTAAAACTTATTCCAATACCCAATATAACAGCTTATTGTTAATATGACATCAGTCGGAGTGGGGGGTTTACTGACGGTCGAAAACTAAAAAGTGAAAATATCTAGTATAACTATATAGTGAAAAAATGTATGTAAAAATATTTGCAGAACATTCAATTTACAATAAAGTTTGTTCTGTACATTTTTTCGATCCGACCCATAAGAACGGAGATATTTTGAATTTTCGAAATTCCCCTCTAATCTTCTCTCCCACTAGTCCGATTTTATCCTTTAACGAACTTGATCTTTCTTTTTAAATGTAGGAAGGATCTATGAACATTTGAAGCTATTTTTCGAAAATCCCTACATGAGTAGAACCTCAATAGCGGATTCCCTCTAAGGGAAATCTACTAAAAGATAAAATTTGATAATGGTTGTAATCAGACCAGGAGAATAACAGGTGGTTGGATGGGGGTTAATCCGGTCCAGTAGGTGGGAAATCTGCTTAGTTTAAGTAGCGGCTCCTGGGCGACCTTTTCTGATGGAACTACGAAACTTATCCCAGTCAAAAGAGTTGGCTTTCGTACTGTTTCAGCTACAGTTTGGATTGCACTCTTCTCGCTGAATGAAACCATCGGTAGCTTGAATACTGTGTTCGTTCACCAAGAGGGAACAGACATGTTGAAGTCTCTGCTCTACAATTTGGTACCGCAACTGCCTACTTGTGTCGTGGTCGTGTATTCTGATTCAGTGGACACAGCTCACCTCTTACCTGGCGACATTCTAGCTATGCGTGTTCATATAAACTCTCCTCATCTGAAAAAATCTCTTCTAGCTTCTTACAACATGAGATGCAATGGGTATGTAACAAATTATTACATAGGCATACGATATTAATATTTATGAGATAATCTATTGGGTAAGAAAAAAGCAATTTAATTTATTTATAAGATTAAGAAACTGTCAGTCTTTTAAGCATACATACCTTAAAAATTGTTTTAAAAATCCTTCTCTTACTTGAAATAAATTATTCAGATGTCCAACATATAAAATGAATTACTTCTCATGTTACGGAGTAACACCGAGTCGCAAGAAAAATTGATTGTGAAGATTGTAAGCTGAGGTCATTTTGAGCGAGTATTAATTCGGCAAAGAGATACATTTTTTTTCGTTTTCAGACCACTATATATATAGACTTCCTTTTACTCTTAGTTTTTAGGTAAATTATGAAATAAGTATGAGTTGATAATAATCCATCTAAGAACCTCCGTCGAAATTAAAAGCTATTAGAAGTAATAAATGCAAATTAAATTTAAAAGTACTTAAAACTGGTCCGTATTATAATTATATTATACCCTCTTAGTTGTGAACTTAAGAATGAATGGATTTCATCGAAAAAAAGAAGAAAGGTATAAAAAGTAGTTGGATTTTAAATATGACGCTCAACAATTATTTTTAAAAAATTTCATTTTAAGTTTAATTAAATCTGTAGCATATCTCAGGATGGGGAAATATAAGTTTTAAAAATTGGTATTTAAACCTCTAACTTTTCTTGGCTTTTCAATGACAACCAGGGGCTCAGGTTAGCTATGCGATTTAAATCATTGGTCTTAATCTCACCTGGTACACCTAGAATGCTAGGTTCGATTCACTCCTAGGCAATAGGAATTTATTTAGTAAAGAACTCATAAATAAAATCCTCAATCCCACCCTGGTTAAAAATGCGTGGTAACCTGTTGATAAACCGTCCCAATGGGCCTTAGTAAGAAAAAGTGGACGTTAATAAATATTAATAAAAAATAATAATTTTTAATTAAAATATGTATTTTTAGAATGGTAAATACCATTTTACATTACTTAAAACAAAAGAGAGTTTTAGTGAGACCTGAAGACCTCTTTTATTTTCTTAAAAAATTCCCAAGAATGTCGATTGTAAAATGGCAAATGAGAAATCTATTTAGTTTTTGTTACAACGTTTTCTTCTAACGAACAAAGTTGACTTTGGTTAATTATATTTTTCCATTCTAGGTACGTAACTGATTTAAGCAGTGCTAAACTGATGCTCAATGCGCTGGCTGAAGTCCGTCTTGAAGCTAAAGAAAGACATTTACCAAAAATCCTTATTGTTCCCAGCAGCAATGATTCTACAAACTCATTATGTGAAATCTTTGAACATCCTGAGGTTGATTATATCCCGGATATAATTCTTTCCACGTTTAAAAGTAAGCCAGTCGACTGTATTTCGGCCAAAAACATCATTTTTACAAATTGAACTATTCAATAAAAACAAACAACATATACCCAACACTCTTTTAATAATGAAATCAGTTTCCAGCTGTTCCAGATTCAAGCTAGGCAGAATCTTTCAACCTCTCTACTCAAAATATCTTGACTTCCCTTATGATCGATTGTACTTGAAAAGAACTTATGGATTCAACACTGTCTTCTCGTCCTTCAGTCACAGTTTTTTAAAACTTTCAACCAGAAAACGCTTAGTTGCGAAATTTGTACATTGTATTCTTCATCTTAATAGTGCCAAAATTCGTCTAGCCATATAATTGGGGTCTTAAGTGCGTACAAGGGGAATAGAAGCTCTTTTTCGATAGCCTCCTGATTATAAAACATTCAAAATTTATCTCTGAATGCCCTTTCAAAATAAATGTTTTGAATTTTTAAGTTGTGAAAATGAGGAACAGACGAATGAAGTTGGCTATACCTTCCGTATCGGTCGTATTATATATATACAAAGTCTGTAGAACATAAAATTCGCAATAATATTGGCAATTTTATATTTTTCAATGCGACTAATAACGGAAATTTTAAGTCTTCTCCTTCTCTAAAGCTCACTCAATCAATTTTTGTCATTAAGGAACTTGGCCTTTACTTTACAGCTGTTACTGGAGTTGGTAATGGGTCAAATAAAAGCCATCTCCCCTCCCTGGTAGTTAACTGAAAAAAAAAAAAAAAAAAAATATATATATATATATATATATATATATATATATATAATATTGAACACATCTTAATCTTGTTATTAAATAGATAGGAAGGATCGTGGGCACGACGAAAGTTTGAAAATGTATTTCCTGGGGCGGGGAAGCACCTAATTAAAATTTACTCATACTTGACTTTTAGTATACACACAGTTCATTTTAATTGTTATGTAATTTTTCAGAGAGCGTGAATGGATCGGTTGGGCTCCTTCTACTGGCAAACTCATTCAATAATAAAAATTCAGCAAACTGTGAGATTTTAGGTTTTTGGCCTTTAAACGTAGATGACTATTTTCCAGATAAAATTGAAAACCTTAAAGGCAAAGGTACTTTAAGAAAAATTAGTTTATTTCTGATAAAAAAACTTTCATGTGATATAACATATATTATAAGTGTAGAAATTAGAGTGGCTACCTTAGAATTTCCACCATACACTATCTTATCACCCGAATTTGAAGGAATGGAAACTAGACTTATTAAGGAGTTCTGCCGAATACACAATTGTACATTAACACTGGTTACTGATGATAACTTGTGGGGAGAAATATATGGAAATGGAACAGGAACAGGTAAAAACATAATAATTGTGTACAAGAATATTCGATAATATCGATTTATACGGTTAGAGTTTTAATTATATACGTTTGACATTGTAATTTAATTAATACCATTCAAAACTCCCTATCATATAGGGGTCGGTCATAACAGTTTTAAAGAAAAAAAAGTCCGTCACGCAGGGGCTGCGTAAACTAAGCAGATTTCCCACGTGAAGTTTTACAATAGACAAATCTGCCTAATACATTTTTTATGGTTTTTAGATACTGTTTTCTATTACTGAATGTATATCATTCATCAACCATGTTAGTTATGCGAAATTAAGTTTTTCTTACGTCAGTAGAAATATTTCTGATAAGTAAAAATTTAATGTTTTCTATGAATTTTCTACCAATGTAAGAAATTAATAAAAAGATTGAAATCAATTGTAAGAATATTTTCTAAGGCTATGCGTGCACTCGCATTTATTTTGACAAAAACGTTTCTGATAATACAAACCGGACATATGGAAATCTTGTTTTGTATATCATTATATTGGTATTTTACACGGCTCAAATATTTTTTCAAAAATTTTATAAATCTGAACAACTTTTGAGAACTTCATTATTTTCATTTTTTTTTTTTTGATAAACCTAATATTAAGAATGTTATTGAGGAATATATTTTTGAATTTGAAGTAAACCCCCACTCCTAGTTGTAAAATAAAATTCATAAGTCACCCATGATGAACCTTGAGATAGTTCATTCACAATTACAAATGCTCGTCAAAATTGCAATTTTCATGTCATTGTTATTCGAATGACAAAAAATATTCCCACCGAATTTAGATAGAATTAAAGATAAACTGGATAATTTTATTTATATACGTTGGTAGTTAGGATGTTTCAATACTAATTCATATTTTAATATTTGCTGCTTTTAAATATTACAGGGTTATCAGGGAATGTGTACATGGACTTAGCTGACTTTGGAATGGGTGCTGTTTATGCTTGGGAGAAGGAGTACCATTTTGTAGATTATTCCTACCCTTACTTAAATACAAGGGTGACAGTTCTAGTTCCCAAGCCGAAGCAGCTTCCAGAATGGAGGATACCACTCCTCCCATTTTCTCTCACCATGTGGGCAATCCAGCTCTTCTCTGTTATAGTAGCTGCTTCCATCATGTACTCAGTCAATAAAATGGCTAATAAATTAATGATTGGTAATAAATTGGATTAAACATTCAGTTTTATTTTATATCTTATTAGATATGTTAACATAATCGCACCTCTATCCAGTCATGTGCCGTAATATGGTAGGATTGGGTTGATGGGAAATTAATGCAGGTTTTTAATATTCATTTAAAATATGCCATATCTTCACTTTAAATATATATATTTAATCAAATCAATTTTCGTCAGAATCAATGCACTTTTGTCAATGTACAAGCTTTCTTAGCCCAGCAGAAAATAAATCTGGATCCCTGGATGCAATGAACTCACAAAAAGAATTACCAATTTCATCCTGGTTTTGAAAAAGTTTCTTCTAAATGTTGCCCAGATGCCAGATAAAGCCGAAGATTGTTGGAAAGAGGTCGGGTGAATAAAGTGGGTGTTGAAAAATTTCGTAGCACACCTCGTGCAGGCAACCTGTGATCTGAAATTATCATGGAGAAGGATCAGCCCCTTCCGATTAAGCAATGTTGGGCAAAGATGCTGCAACTTCTGATTCTTATTATCAAATTCTTGACAGTGTTGTCAGCATTTGAAGTTTCGCCCTGATTGAGAACGCTGTAGTGGATAAAACTGCCAGTATACCACCAAACTGTGACCATAGCCTTCTTTGGGTACAGGTTGTGCTTTGGGGAAAGTTTTGGTTGTCAAGTCTGCCCATTGTCTGCAACGCCTTCTCCAAGCTCCATATTTCATCGCACTTCGCAATTCGGTCAAGAAATGGATCAATCTTGAGACGTGTCAAAAACATGGAACAGATTTCAGAGCAGCGTTTTTTTTGTTTTTTTTGCGGCCGTTTACTTGGTGTGGCGCCTACTTGGTCAACCTTTTTACCTTGCCGATTGCCTCCAAGTGGCGTACGACGGTCGATTGGTTCACGCCCAGTTCTACCGCTATTTCTCGAGTGGTTTTGGTTGGGTTTTCTATCACAATTGACCTCAGCTGGTCCTTGTAAACTGAAAGATCTTACATTCGAAGTCAAAATCTCCACAGCCAAACTTCAGGAACCAACGCTGGAACGTTAATAGTTCGTTAATAGTCCCCTGATCCCACACTTCATTAATATTCCGAGCTGTTCACGCAGCACTATGCCCTAATTTAACCCTTCACTACGTAGCTTTGCATATCTGCAAAGCAAAATTAAACGAAATTTTCTCATGTGTTTTTGCTAGTTTAATGTTGAAGCCCCCTGTACACAACTGCAATGCTATGTATCTAAAACTGTGTGCAAGAATTTTCCACTAGTCCTTGCCACTGTAGACTTATGCCACTTACATCCGGTACTTTCTCGAAAACTTCAGTTTGGTGTGAAGCTCCATCTTGTAAGAGGCAGTATACATCGTGAAAACATAAAGAAAGAAAATAAAAAATATATTCATGATTCAATAACAGTGGTAAATGTCTCTTAGTGTTTTGGATATTTCTGCTAATTAACAAGTGAGTAATGAGTAATTTTATTTGGTTTGCACATCTGCAAAAGTGCGTGATATGGTTGTATTGAACTCATACATTATAGAAATTCGAACTACTTGTTTTTATTTCAGTTTCTTGCATACTTGTTGAAAAAACATTAGTGTGATGGATTCTTTTGTGTGTTGGAATAATGGAAATCTGTAGGGTTTTGACATCAGATGAATTGATGGCGATGGTTTGCCCTTCAGAGAGTGAAGATGGGCTGAAATTCGATGATTCTGAGGAAGACCCAACAATAAATGTCCAAGACCTTGAATCTCCAGATAGCGATAGTGATCCTGGAACTGATCCTCTTATCCAAAAAGAACCAATTTCAAATATATCTAATACAGCTAAGGAAAATGTTCAAGGAAATTCTCCATCTTCCAGAAATTTGAACTAAAATTCAATGAAAACCTGAAACGACCAGACCCCCCAGGTCTTAAGGTGACAAACTATACAAAATAAGGCCGATGCCAAAGCTAGTGGAAATGTTGTTATTCGGCTGTCAAGAGAAGTATCAAGACACCAGAATCACAAGTTATATTTTAACAGATATTATACTTCTCTGGGCTTAGCGATGTAATCGTTCAATAAAGGAATTCAGTGCTTTGGCACAATTGAACGCAATAGAATTCCTAACTGAAAGTTTTGGGACTGAAACGAAGTCAAAAAGGCATCAAGCGGTTATTCAAAGGAGTCAACACATTTTGAGTCAGTTGACATTTCTACTGCCAACACCAATGTCAATTTCCTCTCCAATTTTGTTGGAGGACTTCCGAAATTAGAAGTGGAAAGATTTGATAGATTGAAAAAGAACATGTAATGGCGCCTTGCCCAGCAGGTGTCTCCGTATACAATTCTCACATGGCAAATGTAGATTTTAGTTGTCAGTCAAATTCATAGATGCTTTACCCAAGAATGCTTTTTGAAAAAGGATCAGCAGACGCACCCATGAACCAAAGAGGTTTAGGACTGAGCTAGACAAACTCTATAACAGGTAGGCCAGGAGCCATGAAAGCGTGGAATCCCAAGCAGATTGGACCTAATAGAGAACAAGAGAATAGAAGCTAAGGTAGCTATGCTACCACCAAAAGACGCACGAATGGATGCAGTAAACCTCTGGCCGATTTGGAATGAAAAAAAGAACAACGTTTCATATTTGCTTCATGTGAAAAATGTAAGTAAATTTGTGCTTGAATAAGAAAAATAACTGTTTCGCCTGATTTCGAAAAAATGATATAGCTTAAACATATTTTGATTATAACGTATTTGTTTATTTCTCTAATGTTGTAATTTTGGTAGTTCTGTTTTAACATTTAGTTCTATATGAAAAATATGGAATAAATATTTGTTTAAATGAGGAAAATTACTGTTTCACCTCATTTCATGGATCTAAAGTCACTTTGTTTCATGCAGATATACTCTAACGGAAGATAACATTTCAGTTTTTTTCACTGTTTTTGTCAATTCTATATTTATGAAACATTTCGGCTTTTTGCTGTTGAGTTTTTTTATCACTTAGTTCGATTACAAATGCGCGATTTTGCAAATGTGCAATGTGCCAAAAAAGCAAATTTTCTCAAAAACTATAAGCTGAAGATTTTTAAAAATATTTTTCCAATGTTCTGTAACCCATCCTAAATATGTATCAAATTATAGTTACCAAGAAAAAAAAATCGCGTAAAGAAGGGTTAAGTTCGTAAAAATAAATTTGACAAAAATTTCACGTCGGCATTTTTAATTTAAAACCTTTTAACACACTGAACAAACCGATTCTGGTTAAATTTATGTGAAAGAGTGGGTATTAGATAAGGTTTATTATGGTATATTAGGAACGAATATCAGGATTAGCATTGTTTACAGAATTGGTATTACGATATTGCAGTGGAGGAAACCTGCATTATTTCACATCAACCCAATATTAATACATATGAATTAATATTAACATGAGTTATGGGTTCGGTCCATGCTTGAGCAAAGTGAATTTATTTATTGAAAGACTCACTAATTAAAATCTCTGGCTCACTGGCTGGGGGGAAGAACTGTAGACAAGGAGAAAACATGCACATAGCATTAATCCCTTTCTTTTCATTGTCTACCAAAGAATTAAATTCCATGTTTTAGACAGCTGTAAGAATTCTTAAGGCAAGGAAAAGTAAAATTCTAAAGGAAATACTTTTTAAAATTAGAAACTAACTTTATTATCAAGGTATCTGCTTACGTTTCATTTACAATATACACGTCCTTAGTAAATATAAGCAAATATTTATAATCCGGGCGGTGACCCTGCGATATAATGGTATGTCATGTTCAGAAAAAGTAATAATATAAAAGCCACCAGATTTCCCATAATAGAAGTCAGTTATTGTGGAGCAACTCCTGATTTCGTGTGTTGGGCAGGGGAGCGAGTGAACTTGTTTTCATATATATTGTTTTCTTTTGTTACTTGTAATAAATGGAACAAAATGACAATTAATTGTCAATATTAATTAGTAGGGTCAACCTTAGATAAAATTCGTACCTAAAGCCAGTACAGTTATCCGAGCCAAGACTTTTAAAAAATAGAGCTCTTCCGTATTTTTTAAAATAAAACGACAAACGCATTATTCTAAAGTAGAATAGGCTGCATGTTATAAAACAACCTGAAAAATAACTTGATTGTTTGTCTATTGAACAGAATCTGACTTGAGAGGAGAGTTCTCAAGCTTCGGAGGGACTATTTTACGAGTTACAGCGATGGCAGTGCTCCAGCCACCTCCCAGCAGGTTGCCGCCATCCTCTCCTCTTCGCAGGTTCTTCACACTGTTTGAAGTCCTTTTCTTATTTTTCACCACTATATATTCTGGTGCCCTGTCCTCGGTTCTCACAGTTCCTGTGTAAATATATTGTTGTTAAGAATTTTACTAATATTATCATTCACAACAAAATATGCAGTACAACCGATACAATTTTCCACACATTTAATTTTAAATATTTCGTTAGTTGGTAGTAGAACTATACTCTCCAACGTAATATATATTATGGCTTACTATTTCTATATTACAATGTGACAGTTTTTGTCTATTTTTCTCTAAGGGAAATCAGCTATTGAGGTTGTAATCATGACACGGTTTTCTCAAAAATATCTTCTAATATCTATCAATCTTAAGTAGGAGAGGGCAAAATTACGGTGCTTTAAAGTTTACCTTGTACCTCATCATTGGAGACTTTCTCCAGGGCTGGACATAAGATGCCCGTTTCCTACCTGTCTGGAGTTTGTTCCTCCCCTATATCTTTAGAATTACCGGATGTGCAAGGCCCATCCCATCGCATTCTTTGAACAGTTTGTCAGGCAACCTTCAATCTTAAGGTCCTTTCATTTTTTCGAATGTTATCTCCACATCCAGGAGACCAGAGCCTTCAGACACACTCCCATCCAGGACCTCCGCTTAGTCAATGTCATCATCCTCTCTAAGGCTTTCCTAATCTAGCAAGTACTCGAAATGCTCTTTCAATCTTACTGTTGCGTGTGGAGCTAAAAGTAGAAAGTTTCAAATACATTGGACCTACAGCTAGCTTTATAAACGAACAATTTACTTAAATCGACCAAAGAATAACTAGTGTCAAACCCACTTTCTTTTTAAGTCATAAAATCAAAGAAAACCTCACGAGCCTCGAAACTAAGGATAACACAATAATCAACCCCTACTCATGTACGTTTGTGAGACCTAGGTGCTGACGGGTAACCTATTAGCCAACGTTGAAAAGTTAAGCGTTAGATTCTTGAAGCCATAATAGGCCCAAAATAGGATGTAAGGTGTATTAGACCACTGAAGAAGTAAGACAAGCGAAGAGATTATAAATGGACGAGACTGTCGATTTCACTGAATGTGTATCTAACAGGTCAATATCCGATAGCTGTGGGTACCCAGCCACGAAGGCAACTGAATATGAAATGGGCTTACCGAGTGAAGGAGGGCGCAACGGGCGTAAGAAGAAATTTATCAAAAATTAGTATTACAATCTCAATAGTTGACTTCCCTTTTAGGAGCTACATTGGTTTAATACTGATTATCATAGGTGTTTTAATTTATTTTCCTGCAGGTATTTATGAAGCTTTATTTTGAATTACAATTAGGACAACAGTTTTGAACTTCTATTTATAGTTTCTTATAAATATAAATGTCTCAGCTATAGGTTGGAGTTCATGATTTAAAAAAAATCCCTATGCTTTATCATTGAAAATGGCCAGTTTGGCCAAAGGTTGCACTAAATACATTAAATAGTTTTGGTGAGATCTCTACTTTTTGGTTCATTGGAATCAATTTCTTTATTTATTAAAGATAACATAAGCTAGTAATATTTCTATCGAAATGAACTCGTATTTTTTTGACATTCCTAAATAGAATTCCAATAAAAAATTTTAAGTTCAACGTTGAAAATGTAAAAGCATTTTTGTAATAGAAAGCAATCCAAACTAAATTAGTTACTTTGGAGAAAGGAAAAAAAAAAAGAATTTCATTTATCTATAAGATCCAAAATAAAACCAAGTATAGAATGTTTCTTGTTTCTTATGTGGTGTACTTATACTACTAATACATTATTATATGTATTCAGAAATAAAATAAAAACATTTTCTGTTGAAATTCAATTTCAAAAGTGAAGGAATCACTTTGTAGTTATTTAAAAATGGTATTGTATACCTAGGTATTATCCACCTATTGATACTCCACTAGAGCTATATGAGTCACGGATACCTTGGGCAGCTGAACACGAAGCTTGGACGTATTCTCTACAAGGTTCTACTGAAAAGCATTTGCAAGGGCTTATTTCAAGGTTTGAACCTCACGACACAGAAACGCTGATAGAGCTTACAAAGAAAGGTGGATACGGCTTTCCAATTGAAATAATGGCTGCAGTTAAGTGTTTTCGTATACATTATTGATTATGTGTTAGTCAATAGAAATAAAGTACTACAAGTGAAATTTACTTTTACAAGTAATTGGTTTTAACTATTTCATCCATTCAAAATATTTTTGAAGTTAATTATCTAGAAGATAAGACTCCAAAAGGTACAGAGCAGGACCACAGGCATTACCACCACAGTCCTCAAAGATCCTTGTGAAGGTTTGAGGCGTTTTTGGAGTCAGGATCAATAAAAAGATCTACATGACCATTACTATGCAAGTGGACTTTCTGAGAGCACAAGCTCCACCATCTGTGGCTTGTAGAGACGTGGAGTCTGAAGCAAAGAAACCTGCTACTGCATGACTCTAACCAGACTCTCTAAGTGCACTTTGCAAATGTACTTGTAGAGGGAAAGGCTTTTTTATTGATCTCCATTCATTGATTGGTTCCTCTACCGTCTAGCATAGCAGAAGGTATTTTGAAGTATTTGTGATCTAGAGCATAGTTTCCCTGCTACACAACATGTAGTAACTGTTATACAATATGTTCTATTTTCTATAGACTCAGTTTCTATTGTAGTAAAGCAATCAAAAGTCAAGGATCTATTTCCAGGGTTTGGGGGTTCTCATTTGACTGACTTCCTTATTCGGCATCATGTCTCAAATTCAAGTTCAGGTTTTATGTATAAATGTGCTAGAAGAGATTATCTTCTAGGAATCTTCCCTACTGCATAAAGGTGCTAGACGGGAATATCTTCTAAGAAACTTCTTTACTACATAATTCTGCTAGAAGGGAATACAATCTAGGAATTTTCTCTATTACATAAATCTGCTAGAAGGGAAAGAACACATTCAAAAGTCTTGTTTACTTAGCTACATAAAAACACTAACACTAAAATATTATTTAATTTAAAATAAATTATTTCTTGAAAACTCTCCAAGGATTTCTATATACTAGTGTGGGCAAAATTAACACTAAATACAACGTTGAAATAAAATTACTTACAGGTCACGCAACTCAAGAAAAACACCTTTCTGGAGAAGTCATTCTCGGACTACATGTCATGAAAACAGAACTTTACAAAACATCTCTAGTATTCCTGTTCAGAAAAGGTAATAGTACAAAAACTGAGTTTATTGTAGATTTTCCTTAATGGAAATCAGATATTGCTGTTGTACTGTGACTCCACAAAGATAAATGTTTCCAAATGCTATTGATCCTACCAAGAAAATCGACTAAAATGAAGCCCAATCGAATTTGTACAGGCTTCACTTGCATCATCTACAAGGTAGAGTCGACCGACATATAAGATAATTTTCCAAAGCCACGTATTGAATGCAACATCAATATCTGATATCCTTTAACAGAATGTATATATATATGTGTTGTTCTTTGGCCTGGAAGAAAATGTTTTAATATAAAGTTTGTTTTTTATTAGTAACCGAATTATGATTATTCTTCGAGAGTATGAAAAAGTACATAATTTCTCCTCATTAGTAGTCTAATGAAAGTCACATTTAATTGCATCATAAGAAGTCCATTTTTTTAATCAAAATGTCCATTTTTTAATCAAATTGTTTTATCATTTTTAAAATGCTAAATGGTTACGAATGCGACTACTAATGTTGAAATTTTCCTATCCCTCCTATCTTTCCCTTATTGGTGATAATTTTTTGTACATTTCACATCTGAAATCGAACTGAGGACGCAGGGGTTTTAAAGGAGGGAATCAAAAATTCGAAAATATCCGTTATTATGAATCGCGTCAAAAAAAGTCCATTTTTTTTTTTTTATATAATTGTTGTTTTGTGCATTTTTTTTTCGTACTCTCATTATTTCATGAATTCATACTTTTTACGTGATAAGATGACACAACAAAATGTTAAAGACCGGATGTTGAAGAAAATTTATTATCTGACAGGTTAAGATTTATTTATTTTTAATGCTGCGACAATATTCAAATAAAGAGGTAAAAAAAAACCTTTTAGAAATGTATGAACTACGGTCTTCAACAGTCGGTAAATTTGTCATTTCTGGACCATTTTTTTTTAACATATGAAGGCCCTATTAAACCATATCCGGGGACTCCCAAGAAGTTGTTATTGAACAATTTATATCCGTTATAGTATTCTTATGATAGATTTCGTTATCGTCTAGTTGATGAAAATGTTGATAAGAATGAATTATGGGAATACCTAAGAAATAAGAGAGTAGAAACAGGTGTTAAATAATGAGTACCTAATTTCACCAAAATAACAGTTGTTCAACATAAATCCCTGGTCAGTGTTTTTATTTACTCAGCTGGCATCTAATCAACTTATTGGGAAAATCAATTCATTCCAACGGTTAAACAATATCAGTCTTCCTCGTGCCATTCTTGCTTCGTAATTATTGCCAAATGCGTCACTTAATATGTACGAGTTTACTAATATCCATTAGATGTTTACTATTTAATTAATGAACTACATTTATTACAGGTTCGCCTTATGCAGAGAAATTTAACAATCTCCTAAGCAAAGCAGTAGACTTCGGGCTGCTTTTACTCTGGGAGACTGATGTTACTCTTACCTATGGAAGTAGCCGACTCCAAACAGCTGTGAAACTGAGTGAAAGAACAAAAATTGAAGTCCATGAACCAACTCAATTAAAAATAGTTCACGTCCAAGGAGCATTTATTCTGCTAGCTTTAGGTCTTGGTACATCATTCATCCTTTTCATGTTTGAATTGTTTAGTTGCTATTGAAAGGAATAATGTTATAAGCAATGTTCAAGGGAATAATGTTATAAGCACCATTCAGGTTCTCAGAAAATGTAATTTCTAACTAAATTCTAGGCTGTAATAGGTTTTACTCATGAATACACACTTATATAGTAATGGTTAATACTTATAAACACGTTTAGAGCAACACTTATAGAAAATTAGCAAACTATCAATATTCAAAATTAAATTGGTCATTTATAGAAATTAATTATGAACAAGGTTTATTATGTTATTATTTGGTCCAACACATAATAACAGAGATATTTAGAATTTCAGTCATGACTCACGCTTTATCAATTATAAAGCAGCTGGAACGCGACCATCCTGACATTTAGAATTAAATAATCAGCCCCAGTACTTACCAAGAACTAAAAAGTCCGTCACGCAGGGGCTGCGTAAACTAAGCAGATTTCCCACGAGAAGTTTTACAATAGAGAAATCTGCCTAATAACAACTGTAGTAGTAAGAAACCTCTTAACCTAAAACATTATTTAGGGCGTAATAGCCCAGTAGTTTCTAGCCCCAAAAAACAGTTAACCTAACCTCTAAACCTATTCATGACGAATAGTTATAGAAAACGGCCGCCAGAGCTCTCGGCGGAAAGTCCGAACATAGCCTACTGGTGACCACACGCAGAATACAAATGCAAATATCTCGGTTAATATTCAAGATACAGAATAAATGTATAGAACAATATTTATAGTAAGTTTAATTTGCAATAAGATTTATTCTATACAATTTTTCGATCCGACGCATAATAACGGAGATATTTTGAATTTTCAAAAATCCCCCCCCCTCCCACTGGTCCGATTTCAGCCATTAACGAACTTGATCTTCCTTTTTACATAAAACGATTAAATTCCGAGTTTGGTAACGATCAAACAAAAATTGCGACCGCTAGAGCGTTAACAGACAAATATATATATATATATATATATATATATATATATATATATATATATATATATATATATATATATATATATATATATATATAATTTTGAACGGACCTCATTTTCGTCATCTCCTGGGTAGGATCGAAGGACATTTGAAGAAATTTTTCGAAACTCGCATCATGAGTACGACCTCAATAGCTGATTTCCCTTAAGGGAAATCTGCTAAAACAGCACTGGAAAAATCCATTCCCATTTCGGCACCAGGGCATGATTAAATTCTCTTTGCTTTTTTGAAATGCCTCTCTTTCAATGGTTATCAAATTTTAACCTTATCTCTTGAACACATTTCCCGATGCTTGGAAAATAGTCCCAACTCCTAAAAAGCTGAACAACAACAATGTTGAAAATTTGAGGCCTACTTCCCTAATTTCTTGCATTTCAAAAACTCTACAAATAATTATAAACACAAGGTTAACATTTTTTCTCAAAATCAACTTGTTACTCAAAATCAATGAGCTTTTCGCAAACACTATTCTGTTATTGACAACTTGGCACTTCTTGAAGGCCAATTCAAACTACTTTTTAGAAATTTATTTGCAATTCCCTTTGATATTCAAAAAGGCAGTCTCTGCAGGGACAGTGTTAACTAAGCAAATTTCCCAAGTGAAGTTTTACAATAAATAAATCTACACAATACCAACGTGAATATTAAGTGAATAGATAAAAATGATAATCAAAAATGATTCAGTCAATTTTAATAACGTCTGATTGTAAACAAACAGATCAGCCAACATCTGTGTGTGTGCGCGCGCGCGCGTGTGTGTGTGTGTGTATATACATGCATTCATACATTTTTCTGGGAAATGTGCTAAATAGAACAAGAGTAAATGGAATTCTCAGAATCTCTTGGCTTGGGCTCTTGAAGAGCGTAGAAAAAGAAACTCCTCGTGTAGGCTACACTGGCTTACCCAATCGACCGACAGAAGCGATGCCCAATCGAATATTTAGAGCCACATGGTTAGCTAGAGTCAAAGCGAATATTTGAAGGACTTAGCCAATCCCAGGGGCTACAACGATGATAAGAACCATAACTCGCTGTGCTCATGAACGACTTGTTGGAGTAGCACCCTGGAGAGTTGGGGGGACATCCTTTTTCGGTGTATAGTCAAAGAGGATGTTGCTAATTCGCGGGATAGGTGGATTGGGAAATATCTTCTACCAGAAAAGGTCTATTCCAGTGGTCGGGCATTATTGGGGTGAAGAAACCCCCACTTTATGTAAGTTAAACGGGTAGGTTAAGCACCCCAAAAGTATTACTTGAGCAAGAGAATTCTTTATTGTGTATATTATGTATTTATTTTTTGTATTAAACCCCAAATTAATTGTCATCTCTGATCTAAATATATTTTAAGAGCAGCGAACTGAATTCTAATCACAATCAGTTCTTTAAATTGAAAAATAAAGCCCTAAAATTAAAACTTTTTTAGTGACCCACTCCCCCAGCTGGTCTTGATGGATGCGCGTGCAATTAGAAGTATACAGAGCCAACTAAAATTGACTAAACGTATTCACCAATTCTTTTCCGACTGAATTGTAGTGTGTAGAAAATTAGGATTCAACACTTATGGGCTAGTTGCCCTTGAATAATCTTCTTTTAGCAGATATCCCTTAAGGGAAATGAGGTCCGTTCAAAAGTATATATATATATATATATATATATATATATATATATATATATATATATATATAAATATGTCTGTTAACGCTCTAGCGTTTGCAAGTTTTACTTGATCGTTACCAAACTCGATATTTAAACGTTTTATGTAAAAATAAAGATCAAGTTCGTTAATAGCTGTAATCCAACCAGTGGGAAGGGGGGGGGGGGGGGTTATAGGGGGGATTTTTGAAAATTCGAAATATCTCCGTGACTATACGCCGGATCGAAAAATTATATAGAACCAATCTTATTGCAACTTAAATTTACTATAAATATTGTTATCTACATTTATTCTCTATCTTGAATATTAACCGAGATATTTGCATTTTTATTAAGTGTGTTCACATTACGGACGAGATGAAATTAGCTAACTTCGGTTCTAGTCATGAATTTCCGCCAAAAGCTAGTTCAGCCCTTTTCTTAACTGTTCGGCTCTCGTGAAATTGTTCTATTGTAAAACTTCCCGTGGGAAATCTGCTTAGTTTACGCAGCCCCTGCGTGAGGGACTTTAATTATTAATTTAATCATTTACATGAAATTTCTACCCTATCATATTGTCTCCTCTTTCCGGCTTGTGCCTGATTGGCTCATGAGGCATTGATTGAAATTAAATCTAATTTTAAGGTAGAAAAATAACTATGAAATTAGTATAACTCCTTTATTACTTTAATATTTCAGTTACAATATATCCAAACGAGTTGGATTGCCTATTTTTACTGTTAGTGACGTAGATTAGTTGAAAAACAAAAAAATCATTTCGGCAATAGTTTCCCCTATAAGTGTGTTAAGCATACTGTATGTATTATTTGACTTGTTTTGTTTAAAAGCTCGTATGCAACATAAGGTAAGGAAATCTTTAAATTACAAATGTATTGAATGCGAGTTAAAGAGGGTTTAGATGATAATAATAATAATAAAAAAGAGGGTTTAGAAGTTTCATTCTAAAATAAAAGATAATTTGACTGTTAAACCTCTCTTCCAAAGCTATGACGCATGTGTTTACCTTGCAGTCCACCTTTTCCAATAAATGTACAATATTTTCGCAAAGAGCAAATTAATGGATATTACAATGCACTTAAAGTAAATTGTGTGATAAATATCATTCGTATCTAAGAAGATTGTAAAGAATTTCACATTATTTTCAATTAGAGCTACGTGGTATTTAATAAGCTGTGTCAAAAGTGGAGGGGCGTGCCTATCGTTCGCTCTCAACGTCATTCATGCCAAGCTGACACCTTTGAAAACAGAAAATTGTAACTGAAGTAGTGTTCAGTGATCATTGTAATAATGGTCGATCTCAGCGGTGGTCCAGATGGACCCATAGAACATGGCTTTAGCAATAGTGTCTTCATAATACCCGGAGCTATCATTTTTGGACTTTCAGGTATTAATTGCTTATAGTAGCTTTGTTTACATTAGCCGGAAATTGGTTTATCACTTTTACATATGTTATTACTACTTCGAAATTGGTTGTTATAAGTGTATATTATTCTATAAATTATTATATTGTTGTTTTCTCCTCAGTAATGGGATTGTGATTAGCATTAGTTGGTTTTTATTGGCTGTATTTACTGGAGTTCATAGGCATTTACTCTGGGAGAGCCATTTAGTGCAAGAAAGAATTAATGTTGTCATTCATTTTAAAATTGTGAAACTTATTTTCTTGTAAATTACTGCAGAAGGTTATTGAGAGCATGTTTACTGTGTTATTTTTCTTACCTACAAGATACCTAGTACTTTCAATTCTAAAATAAGAAATGGGCGAAGGTATACAGTGCTAGATGTTTAATATTTTTATTTTTTAAATCCATATACAATTTGAACCAAATATTTTAGAACTATACAAACTAGGAATCACAAAAGAAAAAAACACAGCACATACTCTCTACCTTACCAACTCAGAACCTTACTACTTGTTTAATTTTTCCTATTTAAATCTAAGTAAAATTTCAAACGAATATATATTTTTTTGGCCTACTATCATGGGAGGGAATGTAAAATACTCCCTTCATAACAAATCTGTGTAATCTCTGAATTTTTATTTACTTGTACAACTTAAAGTATTTTAATATTTTGAAGGGAGGTATGATTTCACCAAAGAGTTCTTTTTCTTCACTACTTGGTAAGATCGTTTGTCAATATCATTTTCGAAAATGATTATATCCCATAGGTGATTCCCCTTCAGGAAAATTTAAGCAGATTGTGTTTTAAATTGTCTTTATTTAAATTTTCTCTTATTGGCCCTCCATGTCTAAACAATGCATAATTCAATTCCCCTTGAAAAGTATAGGTACTAAAACCCAACATATGGGTGATATTTAATAGAGGCATGGTAGAGAAGAACTCTTTGGATTAATTTTTGGAACACTAGCCATGCTGAATTAT
The DNA here is from genome assembly GCA_019009955.1 of Riptortus pedestris. Taxonomy (NCBI): domain Eukaryota; kingdom Metazoa; phylum Arthropoda; class Insecta; order Hemiptera; family Alydidae; genus Riptortus; species Riptortus pedestris. The sequence continues at coordinate 140,071,227 of CM032228.1, forward strand.
TGACATTTGCACCATATGTGATGTTTTACAATTTATAATAACATATGGTGGGGGGTTTATCTTATGAAACCATGTAATCTTTTGTATTTTGAAAATCAAAGTTGGACAAACCAGAGTAGGAAGGATTGCTTAGATGACCTGAAGACACTGCAGAGAGCTAATTTGCATGCTACAGTGAATGCAAAGATACTAGGATTTCAGCACCCAGTAGTCATCGTTAAATTTCTAAGAAGATTGTAGTTTTTAAAATAGAATAACTGGCTCACTTGATTGTCATTTGAAATCTCATGCTACTTCATCATTTCTTTATTCTTTTAAATTTAAAGTTTCTTTTTGTTTTAAAAACAAAACATTGGTTGACCCCACTGGCTAAAGACATGCTAAGACTTTCATCAGACGGATCATTGATGATTTGACATGAAACATATACATTTTCAATGTGGACCCTATCTATATAATTTTTACTATTAAGAAGAGCAGCCTGTCTGCAATAGCAGTGATGAGATGGTTTTCAAAAACTAATGAAGCTGGATTACTTATATTAATTCTATATAGGATATTTCACAGCATTCTTTATATGAATTGAATTGAAGAAAGTTGTTTGGTATTGTGACTATAATGATTAAGGACATGTTGTTTCTTAACTCAATTTGCTTGCTATTTGTAGCATAGTTTTGCAATTTGATTTTTTTTTTTAAATCTAAATTCCTAATCTCACCACTAATTTCTTTCTCTTCTTTCCCCCTAAGTTTTGATGTTTTATTTATCACCGCCCACTTTGTGCTACTAAGCCTTACGTGTAAATTTTGATGAGCATTTATTATTTGTTTCCAAATCATGAATTTTTATATAGTTCAATTGGATCTGAGCTCATTTTGGCTATACCAAAAGTTTAACTAGTTTAATTTGTGTCCCACCTGAACTAATATTGTTTTTGCTGTTCTTTCTCTCTGCCCTATTCATATGTATACAAGGGTTTTCAAATCCTTAAAAGTTTAAATTCATATTTATGGATGATAACATTTTATAAATATGTATGCCTAAACCATTTTAGACAATTTTACATTATATTATTTCATGATAAATATCTATAAGTTCACATACTTGAAAATAATACAGCTTCAGAAATAATACTTACTTATTCTTGAAAAAATTGTATCTGGTGCCATTCTATTAATATTTCTTGTTAAACGTGGCATTTCAACTGATAAGTCTATCTGCAAAAATTTGCTGACAACTATTTTCTTATCTCACAATTAATATATATATTTTTTTTATACATCATTCATCCCATCTCAGTTAAATCATTTTGTTACATAGTAATCTCCATTACCATTACATGCTAAATTTAGGTAAGTAATTTCTTTACTTATTTTTATATTATTGAATATGATGAATACTTTAAGGTCTAGAACCTATTCATCTACTACTACTTTTACAGACTCATTCATTATTAAATGTAAGCTATTAGTACTGTCAGTATATAGAAGAAAATTACGTTTAATATTTCCTGTAAGTTTATAGTTCATTAAACAATAAGTGGAAAAACAAAGCATCGTTCAAAAAAATAAATCTTTCAAAAATGTTATGTACTCTAAGTGTCTGGTCAATCTTGTGGATTTGGCGAATTTGTTGAGAATAATCAATGTATTCCCATGTTAGAAATTCACACCTTTATTAGAGATTATTCATATTATATATATATATATATATATCTTTGTGATAATATTAAGCAATTTGTATTCTTCAGAGATCTTTGGCAAATTATTTTTTATTTATATAATTAATATAAACTTCATGCAATCAATTTTGATTGGGATGGATTATCTACTGCTTTCCTGCCTTTTCTAGTAAAGGTAGGATTTCATTTTGTAGGATATTTTTTTTTTTTTTTTTTTTACTATTTGGAAGAGGCTTGTAAATCTTTTGTCAAGGGCCCTATACAGCATTGTACTATTGTAATTATGTCAATTAATCCTCTTCAAAAATACTATAGTTGAATTTCTAAGTTCCAAAATATCTGAGATCTGTATAGTTGATGTTGGCTCCTCCTGCTACTAGGTATAACTTTTTTTTAAATCTTGCAGGTAATATTTGATGTACTTAAATATCAAAATGTGATTACAATTCAATGGGTAAGTAAGGGAAAAAAATGTAAGTTTATTAATTGCAAAACTTAATAAATTATCACTCCCAGCAACAATAAAAATTGGATTCATGATTATGCCTGTTAGAGTATATACAAGACAGCCTTTACAACTTTCATACAATGGCTGAGCCTTAATCACTTTGCCAAATCCTGTTCAAAACCAGTAAAATACAATTCTTACGTAATTTCCACTAGGAGCAATGTTGCCTCTTTGATTTTAAAGTAAATCTTCACCTGCCCAATTATAAGAAAAATGATTTTGCTTCAACGTTAATTTTGCAAACACTATTTCGTAGAATCCGTAATACCTTCACAAGATACTGTATTTGCATATATACCTATGGATCTAAGAGAAGCAGTTTTCTGACTATGGAGCTGTCATAGAGGGGATGTTGTACAGGCAACCATTACCTCACTATTGCAGTTTGTAAGGAGCTGATGTACTCTGGATTCTTATAGCCACGTGTCTCCTATATACTTTTAGGAATTTATATCACAGACATAGTACACATGAAATACATTTACTCCTTTGGCTCATTACAATCAATACTGGATACATACACCTTACATCCAATAGTCGATCAAATAAAAGAAAGACTACTATTTAATTTCCATCAAACTGGTTTCTTCTAATCTTTGCTATTTTTGCAACGATTGGCTAATATTTTTATGATGGCATTGCCTCCCATGGATTATAACAAAGCATTAAACTAGCACTATTATAATTAAAATTCTTCTTACAATATTAGTTGTGTTCATTCATTTTCCAAATTTTCTGGCACTTCTTATTTTGTCTAATGTAACTTTAGTTTATTACCAGAAATGTGTTTGTAGCAGGTATTTTCAGTTTACATTATGGAAATCACCAATACCATATAGGCCCATATTTTTATATAAATAAATTATTTATTTTATTATTGCTTATTTATTTTCGCCCGCTTTATGCTACTTTGGCTAATTGGGACAGGTTACCACCCTTTTCTAGCCAGGGTGTGACCAAGGAATTTATTTAATGAGCTTGTCACCAAATAAATCTCTAGTCTCTACGGGAATTGAACCTGCCACTCTTGATCTACAATATGAGATTAAGACCAACGCCTTAAATCACACGGCCAACCTGAGCCCCATATAAATAAAAATAAAAAAAAAAACAGAAATATTGATTACACATTTTGCCATCTTTCAGTTATTTTTTAAGTCTTATCTTTCTATTTTTGGTTGAAAAATACATCTCAGATTTTTGGGTAATGAACAATTATGTGCTTTTAACAGCCCAAAGCAAATAAATGTTTACCATTATATGGATATTGAAGAAAATGTAAGATCAATTCTCTTACTTGGATAAATACATTAGATAAGATGCCTATTCCTGGCAAACTCCAATTTTTCTTGATGTGTTTCTAAAGGTGCATAGGTGTAAGTGTAACATTGGAGAAAAGCAATGCCTTATCAATGATTATTATTAATAATTCTAACTAGTACTATACTGAATTTGTGGTCTTGTTGGACTAAAGATTAAAAACATTTTCCAATTCTACCAAGTGTATAACATTACCTTTTAACAGTTTTTCTTTAAATAAATACAAATAAGAGAGCTGTTTTAAATGCACACCTATATTCAGAATTATTTGAGGCAGACCATTATATTTTCTATTTGAGTTTCTTCTCACAATTTGTGTCCCACTTTAGCAGATTTCCCTCAAATAAAATCAGCTATTGAGCTTGTACTCATTACACGATAGTCAAAAAATCTTCTAATGCCCATTTATCATACCTAGGAGATGACAAAATTGAGGTATGTTCAAAATTATTTATGTATGTACATGAGGTGTGGCTATTCAATAACGAGGCTAACATGGTAAAAAAGTGGGATTAGATTTGAGTTCATGGAAGATGTAAAAGAGAAAGCAACACATGTCCTGAGCTGATAAAAGATGACTTCCAGCAACTGAGAAGATTGAAACGTCAGGCTATTATCTCTGTTATTATTGAATCAGATCAAAACATTTTATATAACCAAACTTGTTGCAAATTTAATTTCCTATAAATGTTGTTTTGACACTTTTTCTCGATCTCGATTATTAACTGGGACATTTGCATTTTTTTAATTTTCAGCCTTCAGAAAACCCATCCTCTTAGTCAGTGCACATTAATAAGAAGCCAATATGTCATGAAACGTCTTATTCCAAACCCCTGTGTAACATCTGATCCATGACAATTTTTATCCTAGTTATCAACATCATTAATATATTTCATTTATATTGTGTTACAAATAATAATCGAAAATGTGGTCCGTCCGATAAAGGTTTTATTTGTCAAATTGAGATGAAACCATATATATCCCTCTGGTCATATCGTAGAGCTCCTAAATGGTATGAATCACTTGTATGAGATACTTAGAATATATCTACCCTATGTCATTGAGTGAGGATGATTTGTGTCAAAAGTAGAACTTGGTCATCATCTACCAATGAGGGACAAAAATGATCCTATAATTTTATTTTTTTCTGAAATGAGCAAACCATATTGTCATATAGGACATGTCGAATTTGCTTATAGTCTGTGAACAGATTTTATTTTCAGAAAAAAAATAGGCCCTTAAATATTGAAAATATTTTTTTTTCTTTAATTTTATATTGGCCAAATGACTCTTAAAGATACATGATTTTAATATACACCATGACACCTTTTCAGAGAAAGTACACATCATTGATAAAATGAATATTACATTTTCAGCATTAGGAGAATTTAATTTAATGCTTGCAAATGCTATAAATTTTAGAACTGGCCCCCCTATTGCAGCCAGGTATTTAGCTTAGTAGCAAGCATTTACCATGTCGTTAAAAGTTCAATATTCAAGCTAAAGACCTTAAAGACAGGTCAGTATGCCATAGATGTGAGTTGTACAGAGCTCCATATTGAACCATTGCATACTGAATACTGAAAAAGCACATAACATCACAATACGAACAATAAAGAATATTCTAAAATTATTAAACTTACATCATTTATAATTTAATAAAAATAAGTAATTTCTAATAGTGTTTTAAAAGAATCACCTACATTTTTTTTAATTTCATTTTATTACATATTTATGTTGTTGTAGGTCTTGATAAGGTCAATAAAACTTATCAAAACACTAGCAACAGTGCTCCACTTATCTTGCTAAATTCTATTATTATTTTTATTATATATTTATTATTTTATTACTTTGCTCTTCAGAATATGGAGTCACTTGATAATCCTCGTCCCGAAGAGTTTTTATCCAAAGAGGAATTTGAGTTTGTATTCAGAGAAGCAAAAGATTTACCTACAGATCAAATTCTGAACATTCTCCGGGGCAATGAAAATTCATATTTTGACCCGAGAGACCTCAAAGAAGTCCTTCTGCGTAGGGGTGTTAGCATTGATCACCTTGACGACTCACCTCTCATAAATGTCAAACTTTGCATTTCATTTATAGTTCTACTATGTACACTTGGTAATGTGGTTGTAGTTATTTTGGAATTATGACTTATTTATTTTTTATACTGCTCTATTAACAATATTAACCATTTGTGTTCGAAATAACCTCTTACCAGCTCGTATTTCTGGATTTGTCTTAATGTATTGTTCTTCTACTTTGTACTAGGCACACTAACTTTGAGCTATATTCATAACTTTACTAAAATGATACTGTATATGTCATTCCAGATTTGAGTGTAATAGTAAAAGTAAACTATATATGATCTAAAACAGTATTCATTATTATTGTAATGATACAGCCAGTTCAAATAAAATACTCACAAATTTTCTGTTTATTCTATTAACTCTACATATTGTGTATCTCTTCAGAGGCATGACAAGTATACCTCCTATCACATGTTTATAGTTTTCCATTAGACATATGAACCTTTTACTAAATCGCTGTAAAAGGAAATGACAATAGAAGGTAGAAAGTTCATATTTCTTGGATGAAGGAGTACATTGTTGTGTATGACAAATATATATATGTTTTTGAGTTCTATTGTAATGCTTAACAGGATTAAAAAAATTATAGCTTACCACCGTCTTGCTGACCATCATCTGTCTGTGTCATTACTTAAAGTATAAATAACATGTTCTTTTGAACGTTATTAAAAATTAAAATCATTTTAACTGAGTGCTTTTCTCATAGGAAAACAGGGTTTAGCATGTGTTATTATTTTATTCTGTTTCATTGAGAGTTGAAAGATATTTTCATATTAAAGGCTGCATGAATATGATATATTTTTTAACATCTGAAGAAAGTTTGATTCATATTCATTTTTAATTTATTTTAGCTTTCTTTGGATGGAAACTATACACAAGCCTTAAAGATCGAGAAAAGAAAAGAGAAGAAAAGAAAAAACTCAAACAAAAGAAGAAGAAGTAGAATAGCTGTCATTGGAAAAACTTGATATAAAAAAGAAAATTAAAAAAATTATATATATATACATATAAATAAATTTTAAAAATAAGCTTAAAATAAAAAAAAATAAGCCTCTAAAATAAACTAGTTCATATCAATTCTTTAAACCATACTTGTAATTAATTAACTTCTTGTAAATTAGATAGTTTCCTTATATATAAATAAGTTTTCTTGCCAAAATGTATTGTGTTCAATGTTCTGAAATTTGATTATTTTTAAGTAAAACTAACTTTATGAATTTAGAGGCTATTTATTATTGGTCAATTAGGATATTACAATTCATACTAATATATAAATGTGAAACTTTAATTTGTAGTTGTTTACTGTAATTCCGTGTTTTATATATATACGTATTTTCTTTTTCTTTAGTCACAATGAATTTCATTCAATAGTTCAATTTCCATGAAAACCAATTGAACTTCTCTGGTTATCTTGAAATCACTTAGCTAACAAAACATCAGTGCCGTTGGTTTATACTTTCAAATGCAGAACCCATATTTTTTTTTATTTTATGAATTGCTGCATAGAGATGCCATATCATTCTTTATTATGCGCTTAAGCTTAATCAAAATAATAATCAAAACGTTCACACAATTTGTTGTATTGAGTCTCTTCTAGCATAAATCCTTTTGTTGGATTTTTCTCTTTCAATGTTTTCGTATTCTTAAAAATATCAAATACAAAGACAGTTTTGACATTATCATTGTACATTTTTCAGTATAACAATGTATTTTTTTACTGTTGAATAGATGTTAATTTTAGCCCTGTCATGATAAATATTACCTACTTTTTTCAATTAACGTATTAGTATATTCTCAGGTTAATCTAAGGACCATGAACTATTCTAAATATAAATATATTTACTGTTTTATTTTAAACCAAGGGAGCATACGAGTATCAACAAGTATTTATTTTATCAATTTTAAGTAATCTTTTTCTATTTAATCTGTATTGTCCTTTAGTCAATGATACTCTTTTCTTGTCATTACATTACTTAATTAATTAATGGTTAAAATGTATTCTGTTTTTTTTTAAACATTTGTAGATTAACTTCATTTCTTGTTCTTCGGATTTATACGCACTCTTTAAATGTCCAGGGTTCAATCCCAAAATATACTTTCGGAAAAGTTTACAGCTCATGGAAGCTTAGGAGTTTTCATGAATTTATAGTGAACATAATTTATTCTTCCTTGTAAATAGCTATACCTGCCAATAATTATTATTCTGTTCTTATCAATGAGTTTATTGAATTAAATATATGATTATTAAATAGTTTTAAAAATACATGTCGATTTTCTTGTTTGGTTCGGACTTCAAAAGTACACTTTTATTGCTATTACTTTTTTTCTTTCAAAGAAGTGCCAAATTAGTGTATACAATGTTAGATACACATAAAAAAAATCAACTCCTTAAATTTATTGTAACTTCATCCTGCTGTAAGAAGAGGTATTTTCTTTAAGAATCTTTATAGCCATTGTACATATATCAGTATCTTTTAAGAAACCCCGTGTTAATCCTCTGTGTCCTCCATTTCTGAAAGGTTTCTGAAGCAGATATGTTTTTTTATGGGTTAAAGATGTTTTATTATAATTTCCAAGATCATAGTTTTTTGTAAGGAGTAATGGTAATCTACAGCTAAAATTTAACTTTATATCAAAATATTATTTTGGTAAACTTCTTTTCTCTTAAGTTTTTATTAAAACTAATGTTTTTTGTTTTTTTTTCAATTATAATTTTTTTTTTAAGGGTGGCCAATAGTTAATAGAACACATTTGAAAGGCTCTTGTTTTAATATTTATTAATTTGTAATGTCTGTCTATTAATATCCTTTTCAAGCTTTGAAGGGGATAGGAAGACTATTGATTACATTAAGGGGTATAAATATCAATTGAATGTTATGACTATTTAAATTTACACTATTGATAGAGAAGTCATTTATCTCCAGATTGACCTGATCCGCCTAGATTTTTTTATAAGATTTTCTCAAATGTTACTGATCTAATACAGTGGTTTGCCCATTAACTATTTACATATTTTATTTGAGAATTATGAATAATATATTTTACTGTAAAAAAGAAAAAGAAAAACTATAACAATTATGGATATCCCTACCTTCTTTATTGCTTATAATTTAGCCTTTATCCCCTTCTTGATTAGAACAAAAATGTTTTTCTAAAATTAGTTCCTTTATACTATATAATTAGTATATTGTTTAAGATCTCTAAATGCAATTGAATACCAAAGGCTCCACAGGCTTTATAAGACAGGTTTAAACTTTAACTTTATCTATGTATTTATTCATCAAAATTAATTTAATGAAATTATCTAGTTATTTCGGGTTCTGCTTGAAAGTCGTCACTCATTTTTTTTTCTTTCTTTTTTTTCATTTTTTTCTCGGATGTATACTATTACTGTTTGATTAATTATAATATTTTAATGTTATATTCAATTTGATAGTACACATTTTTTTTTTAATTTTTACATTGCATGCATTTACATAGAATGCATTTTATTGATTGTAAGTAATCACAATTTTTTGAATGTTTTTACATAATTTAAAAATTTGACTCTCACTGTACTGGGAAAAAGTGGTAGAACTAAAAATTGTCATCTATTTTTATTCTCCGTTGTCATTACAGTTATACTGAAGGTATAAAGGTAAACTCCACCTTTTAGGCTTATTGAAACATGAGAATTTGTGTGCAAAAAGATTAATATGATGAGTTTTAGTTTTGTCATTTTTCTACCTGTAGAGAGATCTATCATAAGTTTAGGTATTCTTACACTCATGTATGTATTAGCATGTTCAGTAAGTTATAAACCTAGATTACTTTGGTCTATATAAAGTTATGTGACACTTTACTTTTATGAATTTGACAATGACATATTTACAAACAAATATTTTGGTAATTAATTGAACAACGTTATGCAATTTAATAATAATTTATTAAACCATGAGGCTATCTCTCAAGTATTTGGTAGGTTACATGTTTTTGTAAACAAGCTTACAGAATGTAATAATATAACAGATGGATCTTATATTTTGCAAGTTCATAACTAATAAAATTTGACATCCATTAGTAATAAAATGAACTCGTTGCACAGGAGTATTAAGATAATACCTTAACATACTTAAGTCCTGATGTTGACTTTTTGCAATACATTCCTAAATTTTTTAAAGTTAAAATTAATGTCCAGAGCCTCTTTGAATTAAAAAAGAAAATATGTTACTACTAGACCATGGAGTGTTTGTCTAGTTCATAACCCTCTCATTGAGTGTGATTACTTTTAAAATTATAGTTTTGGTTTTATAAAGCCGGATCCTTTTTTTTGATACCATAATTCAAAAGTCCAGTAAAGAATTGCAGAAGTGGATAAGAAAATTTCATTAATCCCAGAATATAAATGCCCAATTTTACACACCATATTCAAGGTGAGATGTGTTAGTAATCTAGAGTTATAAACTGAACTTTGTGTAGAATGAATTGACTTTTTTTCCTTTATGAACTTTTAAGACATTGGAGTTATGTTGTGGTTATTTTTTGTTGTTTTATTTTTATTGGTGATTAGTACGTAACAATTATCTTCCATAAATAAACAACTTAGTCTTTATTAAATACATTTAGTTGTTATTCTTTTTCTTTAATTTTTATTTACATAGATATATCAATTTGTTGCTCATTTATTCTTGGGATTTAGGTTTAGTTTATAATGTGCATGGCTGCACATCATTTGAACTGAAAATTAACAACAGCCTAATGTTGATAATAGACTTTGTGTTGTGTTATTTATTAATATATTTTATTACTGTATTAACTAAGACAAATTTGAATTTATTTAAATTTTGTATTGTTGTTTGTTTTGAAATTCCTGGTGTTTAAATATTATTTTTCTAAATAAATAAGTGGGTGATAGCATTGCATTCTTCATTTTTTTTCTACCATAAAATTTCATCTAGAAACTGAAGTTTGCCATCCATCTAAAAACAGTTGTAAATGGTCTGCTAGACAAGATGGTCACATTTCAAACATCTTTTAGTGTTATAACAGGAAATTATCAAAATTAATCATTTATATATTTTCCATGAGCAATTAGATTTATTCTAGGTCAAATTCAACTAACACCAAGCCAAATTAAATTATTTTTAATTCAAATTGTACTTTGTGCTGACCAAATTTATTTTTCCCCATTCAAATTCAGCAATTTTAATTGATTGATTTGATATTAATTTAAACTATTCAAATTCAGTTTGATCTCTTAATGGGTGATATTTTCCTGCTATTTGAATATATATTCAGCTATAGTAAACAAGTTAGGGTTCATAGGGAATTTTCTAGTATTTAATGAATCAAATAGTTTATCTTAAAACCAGGTTTGAGTTATAAGACACTTAATTGCTTTGACTCCTCAGTAGTTTACAGGATTTTGTAATGATTGGGAACAGCACTGAAGGTTCAAGTGAAGATCCAAAAAATCATTAACTAGATTATTACTTCTTATAACAACAGTAATCCTGATGATCCTATACATTACTTACCATGAGCTAGTAGAAAGAAGCATTCAATAAATATTTTAAGTATAAGAAGGCTATGTTTATCAAGTAATACCTTCGTATTCCTTCAAGGCTGCTGGAATATCAGGCTTCAATTTAGGAATAGAAAATTCAGTTTTCAAAATATATTTAATGAATATAAGTAACTCAAAAAAATTGGATTCAATTTAAAAAAGGTCAATCTAATTGGGGAATATTTTAATTAGGAATGGGAAAAGTTCAATTTGTTTCGTAAAACACTTGACTTGTGGAAGGGTTCAATGTTACCTCAATAAATCATTGTGCAGCAGATGTATGCCTAGGAGACAGACAGGTTGGGGTCCTACTAAATCCTGCTCTATTTTCTATCCCTGTAAGAGATGTCATAGAGGCTAGTATTTCCTGATTCGAATCACATAGATTACTTCCTGTGGAGTCATCCAAAAAAAATTATAGTTATGTATTGGCAACCAGAAAACCACGTAAGAGGTGATATATTTAGGAGTTAAGTGGACACACATCAAATGATTGACAAAAAATACACATTGCAAAATGCAGTTATTTGAAAGCAGTCTATGAATGACGAAATTGATGTTTTATCTTAATAGCTAAATCATAAAAACAACATTTACTAATTATCTTTTAAAATAAATATTTTTGCTTAAAATTCCCTAAAAATTTAATTTTAAATAGCATAAATATTAATTTGAGGATTAAAAGCTGATATTTGGATTGTCACTGTGAAGGGGAGTGGCACTTTTTTTTCAGGGTACAGTCATGTAAACCCATTAAAAAATGCATACATGCAAGTCAGCTTTCCTGATTTTACTCTAATTCTCCTTCTTAACATATTAACCCCCCTCCTCCCAATTATTAAAATCCTGCATATTAGAACTATATGTGGAACAGTGTGTCTCGATTTGGCCACCTGATATGTCGACTGAAAATCAGTTATATAGTTTTATTATCCCAATTGGGCATTGTGCATGGACATTATGCATTTTTCTCTCTTAGTTGTCCTCTGGTTTTGATAAAAAATGTTCTCTACTGTGAATAAAAAAGTTAAATATGAAGATGAATAATCTTTGGGTGAAACTTAAGTGCTACTAGGCTACTTAAATTGGCTGATTAAATTCATTAGGTTCATTTTCTGCTCTTGATTAGTGTCAGCTCTTTCCAACATGGATTGTTTTCCTTTAAGAGCAGTAAAATGTGATATATTTACTGAAATAAGTGAATTTGATGACCTCTCAGTAATATGGCATTATTAATTATGGCGATAAAAATAGCTCTGTTCTAAGCAAATCAAAGGGATGTCTACATTTGCACTTTGTGGTGCCCACAAGTTTAATTTTAACACCTCACAAGGTGAAAATCGAACATTCCCTATTTATTTGTACATTATTGTATAATAACATTCTGATTAGCCTGTGTCCTATGCCGGCAAACAAAAGGCTTGATTTTCTCTTCCAGTCTGAAAATCACAATCCTCCAGCATCAGCTCTTTTGAAAAACAGTTATCTGTGCTACTGTTAATGTGCTTCCTCATACACATGCCTTGATAGTAGGTCATCCTGTCTTGTAGACATTTAAAAGTGTTATTGTATTCGTTTTTATTCAGACGTCAACATGTTCCTTGCTTATTAGCTACTTGGCAGCATCTAAAATCACTATTGTGAAATCATTGGCTAACTCCCTATTACCATCTTCCTCTTATTGTCTGTCAATTCCTTCTTTTCTCCAGCCAGCTGTGGTAAAATGTGTATTTATTTTATTTCATTTAAATCACAACAAACTTTAAAACATCATAAGGTCCTCCTACAATAATTATGTTCTTATTTCATACTTATTATTCTTCTCCATTTTTGAGGTGCTGAATAGTGAAGGAATCTGGTACCTGAGGTAAGACACAACAGCCTCCTTCATTCAGAGTTATTTATTATATGGGACAGAGCGCTTTCAGAGCAAACGCTGGGATGAACGACTTCAGTTTGCTAGGATGAGCATTCATCATCAGAGCAAACTGATGATGAACGATCATCAGTGCCCTGCTGGCAACCATTAAAAACGCCATAAAATCTGTTATTAAAATAAATAAATTATATATATATATATATATATATATATATATATATATATATATATATACTCGTATAAACATCGATGGACAAGTATTCAATTATGAACATGTAACTTTAAGAAGAAGAAAAATTAGTGTCACTGTGAATATTTACAGATTAAAATTGAATGATAGAATATATATAAAATTAAAATAAATAGTCAGAATAAATAAATAAATAATAAAACCGAATCTTTACAGATAATTTGTATAAGAAGGAAAATCAAAGAATATATACCGGAGGAGCTAGAGGCCAATGTTGATGTTATTTATTTACATCCACTTTATGCAACAACAATTAATCGGGATTGTCCCTCTACAAATTACCACCCTTTTCTAGATAGAATGGGATTAAGGATTTAATTTAATGAGTACGTAACTAAGTAAATTCCTATTGTCTAGGTAGGAATTGAACCCAGGATTTAACAAGTTTATCAATACCGATGTCTAAACTCACATGGCTAACCAGAGCCCCTTAGAAGCCCAATGCAGCCAAGAAACTTCAGGCAAAGTTTTTTGCTCCTCACCACCCTACATTGTAGTAAACACTTGTTTACTTCAGTTATTTGTCAACATGTTTCTTACCTCATATACATCTTTGACGTATTACATAATATCTTTGTACATATTTGCTATTAAAAGTTCTTGTTAGGGAATTGACTTGACCTACTAACCAGAAGGCTCAATAGCAAATGTAGAAAGATATTTTAAAATATGTCAAAGTTGTGCTGCTAAAGAGAGGTATATGTGCTTTGGAACATGTTGAGCAAATAAAAGTATAAAGAAATACAGAAGTAGTGTTATTGGCCTTCGGTCAGAAGATATTATATTAATGATTATAAGGGCTAGTATCTTCAAGCCAACCTAAAAGTTAACCATTAAACTGCTAAACCACAAAATAAAATAGTCCAAAAGCGAACAGAATAAAAAAAAAAGTCCGACATGCAGGGAGTGCAAGAAACTATGCACATTTCCCACGTTCTGGTATAGCATAATGTGACCTCATATAAAAACGGTCCGTCACGCAGGGGCTGCGTAAACTAAGCAGATTTCCCACGTGATGTTTTACAATAGAGAAATCTGCTTACTAATAACAGTAGTAGTAACGAATCTCTAAACCAATTCACGAGGGACGAACAGTTACGGAAACGGCCGAACTAGCTTTCGGCGGGAAGTCCCGCATATAGCCGACTTCTGCCGACCACACACACTTAATACAAATGCAAATATCTCGGTTAATATTCAAGATAGAGAATAAATGTATAGAACAATATTTATAGTAAATTTAATTTTCAATAAGATTGATTCTATACAATTTTTCGATCCGACGCATAATAACGGAGATATTTTGAATTTTCAAAAATCCTCCCTCCCACTGGTCTGATTTCAGCCATTAACGAACTTGATCTTTCTTTTTACATAAAACGATTAAATATGGAGTTTGGTAATGATCAAACAAAAATTGCGACCGCTAGAGCGTTAACAGACATATATATATATATATATATATATATATATATATATATATATATATATATATATATATATAATTTTTAACGGACCTTATTTTCGTCATCTCCTGGGTAGGATCGATGGACATTTCAGGAAATATTTCAAAACTCGCGTCAATGAGTACGACCTCAATAGCTGATTTCCCTGAAGGGAAATCTGCTAAAACCACGAGGTGGCAGGGGGATGGTTACTGGTTGTGAGAGTTGAAAACAAGGAAGTACGAATAACTTGATTAGCATTTGAGTTACGAAAAAATGCTTAAGTTTGTAGTTTAACACATATAACATTATAGGATCAGACTCATAATTCCGGATATATTCCGAATTTCGTATCCCCCCCCCTATAGTCCTAGTTTACGCCGGAATTACCCACACTTTTCTAAATGGATGTTCTCTAAAAATTAAAAAGTACGTCACGCAGGGGCTGCGTAAACTAAGCAGATTTCCCACGTGATGTTATACAATAGAGAAATCTGCCGAATAACAACTGTAGTAGTAAGAAACCTCTAGACCTAAAACATTATTTAGGGCGTAATAACCCTGTAGTTTCTAGCCCCAAAAAACAGTTAACCTAACCTCTAAACCTATTCACGAGAGACGAATAGTTATGGAAACGGCCACCAGAGCTCTCGGCGGAAAGTATATATATACATATATAATTTTGAACGGACCTCATTTTCGTTATCTCTTGAATAGGATCGATGGGCACTTGAAGACATTTTTCGAAAATCCAATCATGAGTACAGCCTCAATAGCTGATTTCCCTTAAGGGAAATCTGCTAAAAATGTAGAGTACTGGATAAGATAACGGGCACCATTCGTCGGGGGAGGGTGTAGGATGGAATACAATTTATTTGCTGAACTAGGCCTGATTGAATCAAGATAGATCAAGAAACAGATGCAATCTCAGTATTTTCTCTTTGTTGTTAGTTATTTAGTTTAACTATTGCCAAATCTGCCGGTAGATATCGTCGCGTGGCAAGCGCTTTCAATGCGATGGCACCATCCTCAAGCCTGTTGATAGCTGGACCGTATATCACTACGGAGAGGGGCAGCCTCCTGTAAATCCTTACTCCTGATAAGGCTCCTGCTTCTCTGAAATTTCCAGAAACTTATTTCCTCACACACCTTCCGCTGATCACCTGGACAAGCGCAACTTTACCCCTTGTTCCTCACTACCGTGTCCTGCCTTGTGCAAATTTACAAGACAATCGATTCCGTAAGACCACTTCAAAATTAAACTGTTTGCAGCTTCGATACGACACTGTTCACCGTCGGGGCCGGACTTCATTGCAAATATAATATTTTATAAAAGTTGTTGTGTTCGTTTTTTCACTATGTTGATTATTAACGGAGATATTAGCATTTTTCGCCTTGAGTTATCCGCCACTCCTAATCATGTCATCAATAATCTTTTTTATTATGAAGCACTTCATTTGAAGCCTAAATACCAAATATTGTTCTCATTGAGCATTTACTTTTGGAGATAAATGCAAATAGGTACGTAACGCGCGTGGGTAATTTTCTTAGTTAATGTAGCCCCGTCGTGACGGACTTTTTGTTGTACCGTTTGCCTCTTATCATGGTACGACTGTTCATCTGGCTGAGTATTTCTTTTCTTGTGCTGTAGTAATGTTTTCAGTGGTCTAACTATTGTGTCAGAACTAGTGTTTCGTTTTCATTGATAATATCCTCGTTGAATGTCTTCCATTTATATATTTCCATATTTTCTAATATGTCCAGTCCTTTTGTGATCTTGTGATTCAGCTTCATTTTCTCTATATTCATTGGGTTATGACAATTGTTAAATTCAAAATTCGTATTTGCCTCATTGCCGCCCCTCGACACCTTGAATTACGTCGTTGGTGAGAACCCTTCCATACAGTAAAAATGACAGTCATGTGCCGACAGACTAACCTTTCTCAAAGCAAATGATGTAACATGTGAGTATTTTATAATGTTTACATTGGTTATGAGGCAACAGAAAGGAGTTTAAGAGGTGTGTTGCATAAGGCAAGAGGCTGCTGTGAAAGTACTATGGTGAGAGCCACTTGGGGAACTGCAGCTTTCACTCTTTCCGAGATGATCAGACTTCCAAGCTAAAGAAGACCACCAGTATTTATATAGTCATGGTGGAGAGATTCGCCCTCTGACTCTGTATCTTTTCTAACAATGGCTATATTATTCTCTCGTATTGGCAAAAAAGTCAATTCAGAAAATGCATAATGACAAATGTCTAGTCATACATACCTCTATTTCAAAATGCGCAAGCGAATAGTGGCATTATTTGCTAAGTCAGTAAATTTAATAAATATTGTTTAATATATTTTTGTTGATTTTGGGGGAAGGGTAAAACTCGATTTTCTGTAAACATATCTATCAGCTTTTGTCCCTTGAGTAAAAGTTTATGATGCTAAGAAGTTAAAATGGTTCTGCATATTCTGTTTTTTTTTTTTTCTTTCTTGAATAACTTATGATTTACAAATTTAAATATATTCTACTCATTGGTGTAATAGTGAAATATGGGGCCAAATTTTAGCAATATATTTATAATATACCTATATATTTGAAGTTTTTTTAACTAATATATTTTATCTATAGTGCTCTAAATATTGTTGGCTTATTTAATTCAGTTTTAAGTGTTAACCTTTCTGAATATTCCAAAATATAATTTTCTTTTTTTCTGATAAATATTCTTTTGCATCCTGGAAAGACTATTACAAAAGTAACATTGAAATAACTTAATTATTCATTTTACTCAATGTTAGAAACAAATAATTCGAAATGTTATATTTTTTTTAAATTTATTTATTAACATTCACTTTATGCAAATATGGCTAATTTGGGATGGTTTGTCTACAGGTTACAACCCTTTTCTAGCCAGGATGGGACTAAGGGTTTTATTTAACGAGTTCTTCAATTAGTAAATTTTTATTGCCCAGACGGGAATCGAACTCCCCACTCTAGGTTTAACATGTGATTAACCACGTTTCTTTGATTTCTTTCGCTGTAACCAGCCTACGCTTTAACTCATATGGTCATCCTGAGTCCCAATTATATTTAATCTTTACTAAAACACAAGGATTAGCTGCGTTAAGTCGATGTACGTATGACTACAGTGCGTCACAATAGAAAGCACTGCATACGGCTGGTAAATAAAATCGTGTTTCAAAATATATGTGACACCATGAAGCGATATTCATATAAGCCATGCCTATCATTTATAATATGACTTCGTATAGAATATGGTGCAATCATATAGGTATTAGCATTTAATTAATGGGAATCCCGTCAGACCACCACTGCAGTGTCCCACTAACAATAAAATGTATATACTTGTCGGCTGCAACTACCTTGCCACCTACTAATACCACATGACTTACCAGATGAAGAAAATCCATACCAGCACTGCTCAAATCCAAGCTATTGATATTATCACTCAAAAATACGATCAGTGAAACATATTCGATTTAAAAATAGTGGATTTTTTGTATAACAGACTCTGTTGTCACTAAAATTATATTCTTGTAACATTCAACTCGTCGTAACATTGAATACTCGTTTATATATAAATATATAATTTGCTTTTATATAGATATATATATTGAATGCTATATATATATATATATATAATTTAAGTTTGTTTATTTAAGTGTGTTCTGTTTGTATACTGCTTTTTTTGCTCGTAGTAATGTATTCACACAGAGCGTAACCACTTTGTGATGAGAAAAACATAGTTATCCTCCGTGTTATTACTGGAATCATCTTTAATTTGTATAAATCTATTTGGCCTTGAGGAAGAAAATATTATTTTGTATTCTAACCCGAAATACAATTAAGGAAAGGCGAATAATCATGAAATAGGGAAAAAAACACAAGTTTTAAAAAAGTATAAAACATAAAAACGTGATTTATTTTACATTTGACGAGGAAACACTTAGTACGATTGATGAGCGGTTTGGAGTCGGATGGCGTGTAGGAAGAGAGATCATTGTAAACTAATTTCAGCGAGACTTTCCGACCTGGTCGACTTGTGACTGAAGGTTATTGACTACCTCTGGTGGAACGTGTTCTCCTAGGATCTCGAAAAGGTTGATCCTCTGGTCTCCTGGGATGCTCTCGTAGGCTGCCAGCTCAATGCCTTCCTGCACCTTCTGAATGGTTGCACCTTGAGGGATCAGGTGGGTGTTTTGAGCTTGTCGAATGGCTTCGTTTGTGAAGAATGCTCCTTCTTTGTTCTGGGGCCTTGCCAAAGCAATGGCGATAAGGCAGGCGGATACTACCAGTCTCATCATCTGTAACATAATTATTCAATTTTACAAACTATAGCATTGGCTATAACACACTATGCTCCATATCAGGCTTTCTTTTCCATGGGACTTTCTTTGATTTTTTGCGAAAATGTTAGCAAATTCATCGAGGGGTTTGTGTAAATACGTATAGCCATTGAGACTGCCTTATTATTTTCTACAAACTTTTCGCCTGCTTCTTCAGGGTATTATAACAGAGTCTTTTTCTCCTCGATAATCATGACATAGATCGTGAAAATATAAAAGAACGTTTAAGTATAACCCATTATTCACTCACCACCCGAGTTGGCTTCAGGCCCAATTGAGAAACCTACTTGCTTCAGCTTAGTATTGCTGCACACAAAGTGAAGTGGAGATCCCCCTCCCCCTAAGGTACTCATTTTAAATTCACGCTTTAAGCCTATTAGTTGCCAAACAGTCTGAACCAAAATATTTGTCCTAACTCTTGATCTTCAGAATCAGTAAAATAATAACGCATTCTATAAGGGAAGGTATCGTTGGCCGATATAATTTTTCATTGTTAATTAATAAAATGAAAAAAAATATAATCAAAAGTTTATTTTTTTTGTCAAATGTAACTTTTATATCTCTTATAAGATGTATAAAAGCCATACCAAAAAAAAAAAAAAATAGTTATTTAAATAATTTTAATGCTCTACTAAAGCTATGTAAGCTGTAAAAGGAAAATAAAATGTCATTATTTGGTTACATTTCTGTTTTAAGTGTATACTTTATTACCATTTTCTTATGATTATTACCCAAAGACTATGAGTTTTGAATTATCACGTTTTGAAATAATGATCTCGGTAATTTCACAAGGAGGAAATTAAAACTTTAATTAAAATTTTCTGTTTAATGTAGTTACGCTACACATTTGCAATATTTCTACGAAAATATCATAACTCAGATTTTAAAATAGGCAACTTATAGTCATCGTATAAAAATTTATATACATCCATGTATAAAAATCTCAAACGATGAAGAATAGTCATATATTAACCTAGTCTTTGGTGGAGTTATAGATTTATTTTTCCTTTTTAAAAAGTTGCCAGGTAAAAGGGATCCCCAGAAAAGTCAATATGTCTTTTCTAAGAAACAGGTGAAGCAGGGCACTACAGAGGCTTGTGTGTACTGGCACAACCCAACAATTATTTCAGTGTGTAATACAACGTCGTATAGAAATGCCGTCTCACTGTTTATGAATCATGTACTGTAATACCTTCTCCGGAATGTTTCTGCAATTCTTTTATAATAAATTTGTTACAGTTCTGCTAAATTTATTCAACTTGTTTGTGCTCACTAACAGCTTTTAAATACAACTTTACAGATGTTGTAAATATAATCGTAGGCAAGGTGAAAAGGAAAGAGCGCCAGCCAGCTGTGATGTAAGCTTTGCCTCTAGACATACTAACTGACATAGTCTTCCGTAGAAAGTCATCATCCTCCTTACTTGGGCCAATGCCATCATTTATACTCCACTACGAATACTAACGACTGGAATTTTAATTTTTATACGGAGAAATCGGAAAGTAGCAATACTTAGTAACTATTCTTTATAACAACTCCTACAGCAACAAAACAAGAATACCAACAAACAATATGTCTTAGTACGAATTGTAGCCTTGTGGAACTAAAATAGGTAATATATTATTTTATTAAAATTGAAGTATTTTGATCCAAAGTAGAACCATGGAAAATAAGCAACTAGTAATCAGTTACTTGTAAATGCATTATAAAAATGCACAACACCTAATAACTACAAGTAATGAGAACGAATACCTTAGGAATCGTGCATTATTGTATGAATTATTTCAAACAAATCTTTTTCAATTGACTTGAGAAGGAGTTATAATATAAATATCCTGTTCACTTAAACTACTTTCAAATCAATAAAAAAAAGAAAACTTGTAAATTTAACTAGTCAAATTTATTAGAAATGGCTATCTTCTTTTTTGTTGTATAATATTATTATTTTTTAAAGTTAATTTAGTATCATTATTTATAAATTATTTTTAAAGATTTAAATAATGAGCGGAGCTTCAAGATAGCCATGTTTCCTAAGACGTAGTACTTATATTTTTGGTTAAATTTTTGTCCTCGGTTCAACTCACGGATGTGTAAGTTGAATTTATGTTGTGATGGACAAAAAAAAACTCCCTTAAGCCATCTTGGCTAATTTAATTTTTTTTTATGAGCTGAAAATAATTGAGTAAAGGTGATTAGGTTCTAAGGGGGAGGGGTAGGAAGAAAAAAGTACAGCACATTATTTGACTTAAGACATTACCTGTGATTTGGTTTCTGACTATTAAATGTTTTTTAAACAAAAAAAACACGCAAAATGGCATATTAAATTGGGCAAATGTAGTATTTTATTGAACTTTTTGTAGCGACATTTGAAAATATTTCAACGGTATTTTACTTTGATGTTAATATGAGCCCGAGCTGTGATTTTGTAAATAAAACGAACTTTTATATCAATATATTTAGAAGTGAAAATATGGATTACTTCAGTTGCATGCTATTTATGATGAAATATTCAATACAAATTTCAACTGCCACTGGATGTAGTTGTTACTTATAAAGAATTTTACACATATTTGCTGAACTATAATTGTAAAATGAAGTTTGGTGTTGAACCACCACCATCACATTTTCGACTCCAAAAGTTACCTTTTTGGGGACAAACAAACATTAAAATCTATAAATTACTATGGTTGATATATAATCATGCTCACACCATAATAAAAAAGTACAGATGCAAAATTTATTTCAGTTCGTTTTGGAAAATAGCTCATTAGTTAGAAAATGTTTCAATATCTACCGAGATGGGATTACGAGGGATGGAGTGAGTAATCTAAAGGGCTTCCAGGTGGATGATAATAATGAGGAAAATTGTCTGGTATGTGGATTAACCATGGGGTTGTTATGATCATGACCGTAGCTAGGTTTAAATCAATACATTATTATAAGTAAACTATCTCTTCTTATTTATCTTAAAAAATAAACGCATCAGGAAGGATGAAGAGAACCCAAACAGAGGTTATCATTTTTTGAAAGTCATTCCTCCGTAACCTGTATAGGCTGACGATTAATGATAAACCATTAGGAGTATTTATCCTTCAGTATTGCCCCTCTGACAAAGTGGCTGCGAAGAAATCTACTGAAGAGCAAGTAATATTACATCAGAATGTTTAAGGTATTACAACAGGTATTATATTTGACTACATCCAGAGACGAAGTCTGGCGGCAAGGGTCATTAACAATTAAGATTAAATAAGACTCCTGTCTCTAAACTGTGAAGAGTTATATTACGACATAATTAGCAAAAAGGGTAAAAATACTAAATTATAGTATTACGATTATGAAGTCTATTACTGTTTGGTTTGAAATGAGAGGCCCTCTTAATGAAAGAGGTCAAATATGGTTGGGCAACTTGACAATGGCTAATTGTTGACTAGTGTAAAGACCCCAGCAGTCTGGGAAGTACCGTTCTGCATTCAGCCAATCCGCTTCCCGTTTACAAATCAGACAATGGGGTTCAATAGACAAGGCACGTTACATGTGCCCCAGCAAGGAAATAATCAAAATGCCATTTAAAGGGCCATGCACTTTCTCTTTCGATTATCTAATGTACAAATTACTTCTGAGAACAGACTTTAAGTTTCTATTGCTCTATTACAGATGTTGAATATGATAACAGACTTACGTAATGAAAGTGCGATCCACCTAACTAGGGGAATGCAACAGCGAGAGTTGATAGGGAATCTCATGTTTATTAAATATCACTTTAAATTAACTGTCATTTAGTGATACTACAGCTATTTGGCGTCAGGTATATACGGTTCAACATCCTATTTTAGCCCAGGGGAATAAGGATTTCGTAAATAAATAATTTTCAATTGCTCAAGCGGGAATCCAACCCTGGATTCATTTCAGTTTTACGAAGAGCATTAAGACTTGCCCTTACCGAGGTGGTTTACCGGAGCCTTTGTCATCTTTGTCATCCAGATAGAATTATGAGTAAGTTTATATCCTAAATTAGTTATTAAAATCCATTTTTTAAAGGCGTAAAAAGTAGCCCACAGATGAGTTTGAAGAAGCACATTCTTATCTTTAATCATTGTTTGAAATATTTTACAAATACTTGTCGCTAAACTAATTTTCTTACCCACCTTAAAAATAAATAAAATAAAAACATCTATCTGAAGAGATGTATTTGGTTTTTGCTAAAAGCTGCTATCTTTGAATTATACATCGCCGTCTGTTTCTGTTCCATTCCCTGGTATAGATGATTCAAAAATCTCAAAAGCCAATGAAATATAATTCAAAAGCTTTAACCTATGGTAAATTGAGAGGTGTATTAAATTGTTAGTACCATTTCACGAAATTTAAGAGTTGACATTGATTCGAAAAAGGATAATTAAACCAGATAACGTTGATATTGGTGGTATTGCTACCAGATAAAGTTGACATGTTACAGTCCTACAAGCAGATCAGTTTTATTTTTATTATCATAAACTGTTTACAAAAAATTACAATCATTAATGAACATTAGGGCAAATATACTTAGTATTAACGAACTCAGATTCATTCTATACTAATCAGAAAAATTGTCATATTGTGTAAAATATAGCACCTATCCCATAGTTAGAAGACCCTTCGATTTGTAAGGATATAGTCCCGCAATACAGTCTTGTGGTGGTGGTGGTTCTTATGGGGTCTGCTATAACAACCCTCCAAATCCTTTTTATTTTTTATTTGTTTCAATAAATTCCTCTTCTTCTTCTTGAAATCATGGAAAAAATATAATCGCTACGTGCTCTCTTCTTTAAGTATAAACGGGAATTATTTAATGATATTAGTAGTAGCAGTAATAAATGATTTTGTAATTTTTTCAGATACTATTCCAAATGTGTTCTCCTTAAAAAGGAGAACTGTACTTTTTTAATTTCTGGAGGTATATATAGATGCATTTATACAATGTATTGTCGATCATTAGCCAACCTATGTAGGTAATTGAGAGGGTGGCTCTCAGGTAGAATCTTTTTAATATTGCACATTCGTTCTAGATGTCTTTGTTATTAGTTAGGGCCATAATGCACATGGCTTACCATGTTGTTGTTGTTCGCCTTAGCGAAACAACTTTTTGTCAGAGTGATCTGCCCTTTCTGTGAAAAGATGGCTTATACTAATAAGGTAGACATAGGTTTAAGCATAGTATTTATGATTTTCAGAAATGTCCTTACAGTTAGGCCTAAACTTTTGCTTTGCATAGAAGGATAGCGAATTGCGAATGCAAAAATAGCAGCTTGTCTCAGTAGTTGTACATGTCTGTTGTCATGCAACTAGCACATGAGAACACGAAATCACGTAGTTCGTTAAACTGTATTGCCCAACTGCAATTCAAACACTTTTTCTAGGCTCACTTATGTATTCCAATGCTATACTTTCATAAGGAAAGGCACAAACTAGCTGTTTCTGGATGATTCTGTTTCTATTTATTTACCTCTTTTTTTTTTCTTGTCCATTCTCACCATCTAGGACGAATAGCCTTACGGCTCTTTTATATTTAAATAAGGTAAAATTCGTATGTATATGTATATATATATATATCTTATAAATACATCTTTGCACTTAGAATTTAAGAAACTGTCATAATAGCTTAAACGGTTGAAAATATATTCTACTTAAGAAACTATCTCGATTATTCTGATCATAATAAATTGTGGGAATAATACGAAAACAAAACATTTAAGGAAATTAAAACACTAAAAGTAGGCCTTCTTCATCAAGCGAAATGCATTGAAAGGCGTTGATTATTCGTCGTTTTGAAGGATCGTAGTAGACTTCTACAACAAATTTGAAATAAATGTCTGGCTAACTTCAACTTTTTTTCATTTGCATCGCTGGAAATGCTCACTAATGAAGAATTGAACTCCTGCTACCCCCGATTGCCATTACATCATAGCATTAAGGTATACAAAAATTGAACTATTGCATCGCCAGCTATTTCCAAATAACAGTCACAATTATTTATTTGTTTGCGTAACTCAGTCACAATTGTATAGGAAGAACAGAATTATAGTGCATTTAGCAAAATATTTATGTATTTCCTTAATACCACTATGTTGGTCGTAGAATTCTGCCTCCACCTCTACTAATCTCACGTAATTTCGACTCCCTAATCCTGTTCTAAATCATTATGAACTGAAAAACGTCCTACCTCTTATTCTTGCTTATCTTACCATCACATAAAAGTTTTCTGAGTATCTCGCTGGGTTCCAACGTACTCTGGCATAGTCGATTGCCGACTAGACACCGCTTCTGATGCTCCAAATGACTGCCCTTTGTCACATTTCAAGGGGAGGAGAAGATAAAGGAAACAGAGGTTTCGTGTTAAAAATATTGTCCTCGCTTCAGAATTATACATGACCGAGAGTACAGTTACTGAACTCATTAGTATTGGATCACTACATACAAGGCGTAAAGGCTATCGCTATGATCCACCATTCTCAGTTTTATGTTAGGTCCTTTGATATTGCTCAAGTTACAACAGCAAAAATATACTCAAATATTATATTATATTAAATAGAAAACGTAATCATTGGAAACGTCTGGATCTTTCGTTAGCCAACGTTCTAAGACTACGAAGTTTGTTTCATCGTTACCAATCTCGATATTAAAAAGTTTCATGTAAGATTAAAGATAAATTCGTTAATTCAGGAAATTTGGCCAAAACAACGGGAAGTTGAATTAAAATATAAAATCAAAATCTTAATAAAGTTTAGCCATTCAGTAGTGGTAGTGTAAATAGTTTTCTATTATAACGTTGTAGATGAAATGTCTCGTATTTTTACGATTGAGTCTGCAGTAAACCTCGACTATTCTCTAGCAATTTCCACTTAAAGCCATATTATAACTAAATATCTCATGTCCACCTTACGTACAAAGTTGGCAAAGGATTCTAAATACTATAGACGAAGGGAATATACTGTGAAATATCTTGTGATTACAGCTCGTTCGAAATCTACTTAGTTTAGTCAGCCCTTGAGTGATGACATTTTGGGATATATATATATATATATATATATATATATATATATATATATATATATATATACATACATAGAATATAAACAACTGGCCCTGTCGTAGTGCTTTATAAAATATATCCTATTTTTTGTTCTATTTGTTTATAACTTGGAATAGTTATAGATTTATCATTAGCTGCCAGAGAAGAAGAACCGACTAAACTAAAAGTAGTGATTAAACATAGATCTATTAAATACTTATGATAAATCCAAGGAGGTATTTAAAAAAGAAAAAGTATGAGGCATTTATACTTATTAGTTACAAATTAGTTTTGAGTTGTAATTACTTGATGATTGCTCGGAAACAATTTGCAGTGATGAATGAAATTAGTTAATTATTACTTTTTACTTCAAGGACTGCAATACTCCTTCTGCAATGGAATACTTCTCAAGATTTTGTACAGTGTACTATTTAACTCAAGAGTACAATTGTTTTTAATTTGTCGGTGTTAATGTATGCTTAAAAAAAAAAATTCTACTTTAGCGTAATGCTATTGCACGTTTAGTAATTAATCTACTTGCAAATTTAGTTACATGTTTACTTCAAATAATAATGTCAAATTTACAATTTAGAACAAAAATATCAAAATATATAATATATCATATTAATTTTGAAATTAAAAATACCCATTCAGAATAGTTATGCTTAGTCATTTCAATATTTTACTAGAAAATAATTATCATAAGTGAGGCAAATACCAATAAAAGTAAATGAAAATTATAATGAAAAATTAACGAACTAAGTTGAAATAGGCGTGGTTGTGTATATTGTTTATCTGCGGCTCTTCAGCTTAAATAATTCTGGAAAATATATATTGGGGGAAATATATATTTCTTAGCCTAGATGACTATTTTAGTAGTCCACATTTGGAAGCTCGTAATCTTAAAGAAACCTGGATGTTGGCAACAGTAAATAGTCTAATATGGTGGCAAAGGGCCAGGTAAAGCGAGATCAGTAAAGATATTCTTTAATTGTAAAGTTAATTAAAAAATGAGTTTGATAGAGAGGTTTAATTATATTATACTTACATCTTGGGCTTTGGTGGGAGACTCTGGGTTGACTCTGAGCTCGTGAGAGGTAGAGCTGCCTTATGTAGGGGCTTCCCCACCATAGCCCTGTTCACCCCTCACCTCTCCAGTTTTGCTCATTTCGTTCGTCTTCCCTTACCAAATTACTTAAGTAAATCATCTCCTTCTCAAGACTCCTCTCTATCCCTTCCGTTTCCTTTAGAAAGCATTCCTTCTTCCTTCGGTAGCTCATTAGCTTGGATAAATCGCCAGCTAAATCTTCAGCTGCTGATCTCTAAACTTGATTGCAACGACTAGTCACACTCTCTCGCCGGCCTATCCCTACAAGTTTTTTTGTAATAAGTCATTAAAAGCTGGTCCTGTAATCTTGATCGTTTAGAAAACATTCGTCAATTCCTTAATTGATAGCTGAAATTAGCCGGCTTTTCTAAAACCCCTTTAAATGTATATTTAAGTACTTGGGACACAGGTGGCCATCTCCTCGAGGCTTAAATACCCTCACTGCAGAAACATCTGTGGAAGTAATCCTAAAAATTATTTTTCAACATTTTCCCAAATTATTTTTCATGGTGTTTTATTTTATTATGCTTTAAAAGTTGAATATTAACTAATTTTCAAGGATCCTTCTTTGGTTTTTCTGGAACAAATCAATAAGTATTCCACCACTGAATACTAATTTCCCATTTGACGTTAAATTAAATTAATGCCATGAAAATAGATAATGATGAATTAATCAATGCGATTTATTAACACTAATTGCAAAGCAAACAATGTGTCAAGCATGTTTAATTGTTTTTTTTATTCGATTCAGCTGGTCCCAAATGACCTAGTCAATAAAAATTAAATTATAATGGCCACAATTTAAACTGGCGAGTCGACCTCGTCGATGTCAGTAGAGGAATAAATTAAGCATTTTCCTTTCGAACAGGTTGGTTCAAAGAATCTGAAGGATCTTTCTGTCATTTACTAGTGATCTTATACTACCTAGTCTATAGTTTTGAACGAACCTCATTTTGCAGTATAGTCAGTACGCGATTTTCAAAAATGTTCTCAAATTCCCGTCGATCCAACCTAGGAGATGACGAAAATGTGATCCGTTGATATGCTCTGGCGGTCACAATTTGTCTTTTTTATAGCAAACTCAATATATAAGGGTTTTATGCAAAACTAAAAGTCAAGTTAACGGCTGAAATCGGACCGGAGGGGGAGTCGTTTAGAGGGGCACCTCCGTTATTATTCGTCGAATCGAAAATCATTTTTTCTTTGCAAATTTAATTGCCTATATATTTCGTTAAGTACGTATTTTCTCCATCATACTAACCGAGATATTTGGACTTTTTAGTTTTCACTCTTCTGTAAATCCACACTTCTATTCATGTCACATTAACAAAAAGCTGTTATCTCGTGAAGGACTTTATTGGAAGCTTAAATACCAAATATTGTTTCGATTGGACTTTTACTGTGTGAGGTACATGCAAATACATAGCGCGATGACGCTAATAATTTAAGATTTTACGTTCTTATCTCGAAATATTTTATTTGATCTATGCGATACTCGATATTTAACTGTTTTATTCAGCACTAAAGGTCTTATTAGTTAATGCCTGAAACAGGACGAGGGACAGGGATTAATGGAGGGGGACTCGAAAAATCATAATATTTCCGTTATTGTGAGTCCTAATGTAATAAAAAATGTTTTAGAGCCAATCTTGTTAAACTGTTCATACTGTACAGTTGTTGTTTTATACTCAAATATTTTGTTTATAGCCTTCAGTAAACCCCCTCTTCTACTCTCATCGGACATGAGATCAGTAGTGTGTCACGCCATCACCTGGCTGCTTAGTTTGCGCTGCCCCTGAGTGATGGACTTTTCGTCATCTTCTGGACAGGGTCGATGGGCATTTGAAGAAATTTTCCGTAAATCGCGTCATGAATACTACCTCAATAGGTGATTTGCCTTAAGCAAAATCGGTTAAAAATCTTCTTAGGGGTTTATAGAAGACTCTAAACTAAATTATGCAAATATCTCAGCTAATATTTATGTTAGAGAAAATAACGATCGCAGGAAATTAATTGTGCAATAAGACATTTTTCGATCCGACTTCCGGAGTTAATCGAAGTTTCGATTTTCCCAGCTCAAAAATATGAAAAGCATTTTTTATAGATTAAGAAAAATTGTTTAGTCCTGTTTTCTACGCAGAGAGTATACCAATTCAATAATTACAGAGTAATAGTTCGTAAACAATAATTATAACAAAAATTATATTAAGAAAAAAAAGATATGGGGCTCAGGTTAGCCATGTGAGTTAAAGCGTTGACCTTAATCTCACATGGTAAACCTAGAGTGGCGAGTTCGATTCTCGCTTGGGCAAAGGAACTTATTTAGTGACGGTATTCATTAAATAACATCTAAGTCCCACCCTGGCTAGAAAAGGGTGGTAACCTGTAGATAACCCGTCCCAATTAGCCTTAGTTGCAAAAAGCGGACGTTAATAAATAGTAATAAAATAATAATAATAATAAAAAATATTTAAACATTACATATGTATGTGCATGAACAGTAGGTGTAGATCTACAAAATGGTGTCCAATTCTTGTATAAATGCATTAAATCCCCTGTTTTATGTTAATTAGAGTTTCGGTTTGTCAGTCGGGTCAAGTTCCGTTTTATAGGGTAATGTACTTGATAAGTTTTGTTCGTCAAATAATGTACAGTCATATAAGAGGTGGTGATATGTCTGTCCAGTCTCATTGTCACATTTGCATGTAATTATGTTCGTTTATTTTAAATTTGTACAAGTAGCTTTTTGTAGGTCCATGTCCTGATATACCTAAATTGTAATTGTTTAGAATTGCAAAGTGTTATTTTTTGTCTCTGGTATATAGTTGGTATGTAATAGTCGTCTTTTAGGAGTGTTTGTCCATCTTTCGTCCCAGTTTCTATAAAATTCGTCTGTTTAGAGTATGTAATAGGTATTGATTCGTCTCATGAAGCTGTATTTGCAAGTTCATCTGCTGTGTCATTTCCTAAATTTCCCAAGTCCTTTTATTCATGCTTTTGCCAAATTGTTTTGTATGTACCACATAATTGTTAGCTTGATGTAGTTGCATATTTTTGGTGAGTTAGCCGGCACTAATAATGGAGCTCGTCTTCTGAAAGCGTTCTGTCGCTGTTAAATATAGTTTTTGAGGAAGGACAGTATGATTTTTTTTTCTTGATATATATTTTCCACTATCCAGCACATTTCTTTCGAAAAATGATTTACCCAAATGTCCAATCTCAATGATTTGGTGGGAGCAAAGAAATCATATCGTTACTATTGCATCCATGGTGCTATTACTCAGGAAAAGATAATTAACTACCCAGACCTTGAATCTGCTATTCATCCGGCACCCATCGATTCTGTACCATCATGGCAGCCATTTCAAGTGGAGCCACTCATTGTAATTTAGGTGCACTGACTGAAGGACGACTACGTCCGAGGTTGTACCAAAATCTCTTAATTTTGAAACAAATCTTATAACACTTTATTATAATACTTATGTATTGGTCCAAATAAATTTTCTTTCTTCTTCTTCTCGATTCTGTACTAATTATCTCTGGAATATGCTGGATGGTAGAGGAACCAATTGATAAGGATCAATAAAATGTATTAATTAAAATCAGTAGAGGACAAGGCCTTTTTATTGATCCTTATCAATTGGTTCCTCTACCATCCAGCATACTCCAGAGATATCACTGCAGCTCGCCAAGCTATGGCTGGAATCCAACGGTGGCACAGCATGAGCCTTGAGAATGTTAAGGTTATTCATAGTATGGACAGGGGTGAATTGGAAAAACTATATTTTAAGTTATATTTTAAGCATGGCCTAGCATCTAAGAATGTATATTTTAATATGTGTTGTAAGAGGCTCAAATTATTTCCATCTTTTATTGTAAATAGTTTTAATCATTAAAACAGTAGAGGGCAAGAGCTTTTTATTGATCCTTATCTGTACTAATTGTCCCTTCGTCTTGTGAATTGGGCATTGTTGATTGTGAAACAAATTGGGAAGCTAACAGATGATACCAATCAAGCAGTGAGTTCGAAACTGACATTTCACAAAACGTACTCACCACGAGGTAAACAACTTAGTAAGGCATCTTGGACTTTGAAAAGATGTATGAAATTTTCTTGGATAATGGCACAAAATCAAAAAGAATTAATTACTGCTTGTGGCTTTTTTTTTGGAACTGACATTGTAAAACGTTTTTGTTATTTTTTGTTTTTTTCGCAGGACGAATATCATCACTAATGCAAACACATGGTGGGACAATTAATTTGGTATACAATATGCACCTGTGGATTGGCCTTTGTTCATAAACGTATTAAAGAGAATTCTAAAAGCTGTTTTTTTTCTTTTTTATTACACACTGGCAATGAATATTGTTGCGAAATTTAGTTACTTGAAAATTACGCATATGTAATCACGTTTTTAAGAAGTGCAAAGAAAATGAAGGCATCCCTGCAAAGTTTAAGCGCCTGGCCGGGATCTAGACCAGCTGAGACGACAGACCCTGCGCCTGCCAATCAACTTACCATCCATTCACTATTTCTCCCGAATTAAGCTGCTTATGGAATTGAAATACATAAGATGTTTAGTGACTTAATTACTCACGTGAGAACTGGGTGATTAAAAGTGGGGGTACTGAAAACTGAACACAAAAAAGAACGTTTCCTGACTATCAGTTTATTCTGTACATGAGGTAAGTAGAAATGGAGGTTTATTGAACACTGAAAAATATTTATTTATGGACACCACATCAAAGGCCCTCTGAAAATTCAAATTCCAAATAATGAAAGTAAAAGGAAAAGAAACGAAACTAAAACAATATTCAAAATGAATATAACAATGAGTAGAACAGTCCAAGATCAATATATACAAACAAATAGATGAGGTTTGTCGGAGTTCTTTGTGTTGCGTAGGCGGTAGTTATGTTAAATTTTTCAGGGTAAGTTTATGTTTTAGATGTATTGAAGAATTGCTCAAATGTGTGCATTGCCTTCTATGAAAAGTTCGCGCCAGTCAAATGGTGGTTGAATAGTCTCAACGCCTACATTCAAGCAGTGCATATTCTATGCACTGACTATTAAAAAGTATATATTTTTTCATATCTCGAATATTAAACGTATTATTTACATTTTTTTTCTGCCTTTAAAACTTTCACTGCACATCTCATATTAACAATAAGCCAATATATCATGGAACGGCTTATTCCAAGCTTAAATACTAAACATTGTTTTTGCTAGACTTTTACTATGTCAGATATATGCAAATATTAGCCGAGTTATTTATATTTTTCTTTTGGTTTCAGCTTTCACTATTCCCCTCTTCTACTCGTCGGATTTTCACTTTGAGTAAGCGAGTTACTAAACTCCTGAAGTTCAGCTTACATTTCAATTTCTGTTTACATAGGCTTCTTACAGCGGGTGCAATGGAGAATAGAAGTCATTCAGGTACGCAGGGAATCTCTTTAGTTTAGATAGCTCTTGCGTAAATGACGTTTTAATTGTATTACCAAAATTCCAGAATATTTTTTCTGCGTATATAGGCCAAATTTTTATATTTAAATTGCAAATATTTATTCTATAATATATTTTAATTAAAATAAGAATAAAAATATTAGTAAATTACTATTATTTTCTATGTTCACAATAATTACCCTAAAACTCTCCGGGCAGAAGGTAGCGTATAGGTTGAATTATTATTTAGTGTTGAAAATAATATAAAATACACTTGTCCTCTGAAGATGTTTCAGTATATGTGTTTATATTATTGGGAATAGAAACAATCAACATTACAAGAGCAGATATCTGCATAATATGATATTTATTACTATAATTTGTATTTGAGGCATTATTACTATTTTTATTTGAGTCTCTCTTTAAGTGAGGGCCAGGTCCTGTGAAGACAAGTGTCAAATAGTAGTTTATAAGCATTATTTATTTCATTGAACAAATTTATTTTTTGCTCCCTCATTTCCCTTGAAGGTGAGAATGTAATGAATTTGTCCACTCATAAAAATATAAAATAAAAAATTAAACCACGCACACACACCAACACAAGCGCATACATAGTGTACAGGCAAATCTGTGCAACCTACAGTTTTCAGTAGCATAAAGTGTGGATACAGTTTTATATTTTACTATGAAGTATTGCTCTGGAATTCTGTTTAGATGTCAATGTATTATCAAATAGGTTGTAACTTACTCTAATGACATACTTCAGCTTTAGAATATTCAGTTCCCTGCTCTAACCTTTTCTTCTCTAAATGCCGCTTCCTCTTCACTTTATATAATCTATCTTCAAACCTATATTCCTCAATTGTTCGATTCTACAAATTAATAATTCCAATGACAATTTGAAATTCAATTTTTTCCTTGGCATTATTTTTGGCTTTTCAATAGGATATTCTGAATTATTCAATGGCAGAATAATTTTCAGTTTAATTTAGAAGATAATTATTTGTATTTCAAATTAGTGGACTTTTATTTTTTTTTTTATCTAATTTACAGATACCTTTATATATATATATATATATATATATATATATATATATATATATATATATATATATAGTCCTCAGTCACCCATGAAAGACCAACGCCTTGTTTTGTTTGTTGTTGTTGCTTTACAAACCAAAGTTCCCTTCTTCTTTATTCAAGTGGCTTCTCAATTTCTTCTGGATGATAAGCGTCCACTGAGATTTTGGATTGTAAGGGCCATCTTAAAAACCCGGTGATCGCCCATCTAAATAGATATTGGGCTTGAATTGAAAATCACTAGAATAAGCCTGTTGCTTTACTAGACCACCGCAGCCCCATCTAAAATAGGTCCTCACGCAGTAGCTGCGTAAACTAAGCAAATTTCCCACGAGTTAGAATCTAACAAACAGATGACCACATAGCAGATATTCAGGGACTAACGAACGACACTTAATTACGAAGATCCCTCTCCACTTAACTCCTTCGCCTGTGGTCCGATTTCAGCCGTTAACAAACTTGACCTTTACTTTTACAGATATGGAGTTTCGTAAGAAACATAAATTGCGACCGGTAGCGCGTTAACTGAATTATATATATTTTTGAATGGACCTACATAATTGTATTATTACAAGAGATATATAAGGTAAAGATTTTCCACGAGCTGGTGGAGGACGTGCTGATCTTATCTCTCCATATATTCTCTATTTCCCGATGATAAGATTGGCGATATACTATTTTTTGAGCTGACTTATTATAACGGAGATATTAGGAATTTTCGACATTAGTATTGCCTAGAACATTTAAATATCGAGTTAGGTAACGATCAAACAAACATTGTGAGTCCTAGGGCATTATCAGGGAATTATTAGTTTTTCCATGCGACACGAAAAAAGTATCGTGAAATTTTGAAATGAAATAAAAAATTAATTTACAGACAGACGTTACAATTTTAAGCTAAGGCACCAGGCTATACCCGGGAACTCATTGTTGACTAATTAATGGTGTTATTTTTATGTTTACAATTGCACTTCCCGTCTGGGCGTATTGTTTTTAGAATTGCGCGTAGGGGACTTATAAAATCCAAATTTACTTTTTTAAGAATGAATGAAAATTAGGTATTGTCGCTCGGGAAATCTTAATAATAAATGTATTTGCTATGTAAAGCTTCACTATTCACAATATTTTTATATTTCCCGTCTCCTGTGTATGTCTTTTTTTTTCAAAATATCAAGGACCATTTAATTCATTATCTTGGATTGTTTTCGGTATTCCGAAAGCGGTCCAAAGCACGATTGTAGCCATTTTATGTACATAATAACCATTATTAAAAACATTCTTTTGTTTGTTTGGAGGTAAACTTTATATTCATAATAGTACACAGTGTATAAAGTATAAAACATCAACGGCGCGTTGTTAATAAATTACTGAAATAACTGAGTACACCTCTCCAGCACCCTCAAAGCGCTGCGTTCTTTCTTTCAAATTGCACATTTATTTAAGAGAATTGAACAAATTCATAGTTCTGAGAATAACACAACATTACTAAAAGTATAAGCATCAAATCACATGTTATAAGAAACCAACGTGAAGTCGGAAAGGGTGGGGCAAAAACGACAATTGCTTTTTCTGTTCTATCTCGTCATAATAAATACATCTGACGTAAACTGTCAGTTGTATAATTTATCCGGTTGCAATAAAGTAATTTCTCCTCACTGCAAATCCTCCCAGTATTAAAAATCAAGAATTTTATGGATATACTCAGGACATTAAAAGTATTCGTAAAGGAGAAGCTAATAATAACTCACTATGACGTAAGATTAGTAGTGAAGAGACATAGAGGAAGAACCCATGCCTCTGGAAGTTTGATATTTAGTGAATAAAGCTTAACATAAAAATCCCGAAAGTAGAATTGGGTGTTCTGCAGAAACACTAAAAACGCAAAAACACAAATAACTCCATTAATATTTTTTGAGTTAGCGACAAAAAAAAAAGAAAGAAAGAAAGAAAGAAAATTTTATTTTGGCCCAATACACAAATTGTTACATGATTTTTACAAAATTAAGATGTTTTGGTACAGCCTCGGACGTAGTCGTCCCTCAGTAGTTGTACCTAAATTGTAATGAGTGGCTCCACTTGACATCGGAAGGCAGGCATGATGTTTCCTTACAAGTTGTTGGATGTGAACTGAAATAGGAGCAACCTCCAATTCCCTGTGGATTTGGCTGTTCCTAACAAACCAGGGAGCATTTGCCGCTATCCGAAGTACTTTGCTCTGGAAGGACTGTATTTTGTTTTTGTGTATGTTGCTGATGCCCAGCCAGACTGGGCAAGCGTATGTTAATATAGGTAGTATAAGTGTTTTGTACAGTAGTGTTGCGCAAGTCAGTTTGAGTGGTGTATTTTTATTTATTAACGGGTATATTTGTGCTAGTCGTGTGTGTGCTTGTTGCAATTTAATGTGGATATGATGGCGCCATGTAAGTCGTGTGTCAAAATGTACTCCGAGATAGCGGATGCTCTGGTCCTTCGGAGTCCAAGGAATTGAGTGATGGCCTATTTTCAGTTCAGGAAGATCTTCGTTCTTGAAACGACGAAGAGCAAAAATCTTGGCCTGCGTTTTTTCGGGGTTCAACGAGAGCTTCCACTTCTTGAACCATCTTGAGACCTGGTCGGCTGCTCTTTGGAGATGGAGAATTGAAGTATTTGGGGTATTGTCTTGAGTGAGGAGGAGCGTGTCATCTGCGAAGGTAGCTAACACAGAATTTTCCACCTGCGGGATGTCACTGCAGTAGAGGATGTAGAGCAATGGGCTAAGTATGGATCCTTGCGGTACGCCAGCTCTGATATCCTGGTTCGTGCTGAGAGTGTTGTTTATTTTCACTTGAAATGTTCTTCCTTGTAAGAAGGATGCAATAATACTATATAGGTATGCTGGAGTGTTTCTAATCCTAAGTTTATGTAGCAGTCCTTCGTGCCATACAGTGTCAAAGGCATTTGAGACATCGAGGAAGAGACCCGTAGTATACTGCTTATGTTCAAATCCTTGCGTGATAACTTCCGCTACCCTTTGGAGTTGTTGAACGGCAGAATGATGAGGCTTGAAGGCAAATTGATGGTGAGGGATGAAGTCCATAAGATGATTCCTAAGTCTATCATTAACCAGGCGTTCTAGGAGCTTTCCCGTTGTGTTAAGAAGGCTTATGGGGCGGTAGCTTGCAGGGTTTCCTCGCGGTGTTCCTGGTTTGTGAAAAAATATGACGTGAGCGTGTTTCCACTTCTCCGGAAAGTACGCTCGTCTGAGGCAGGCATTAAATATGCTTGTGAGGAGAGCAATACACTTGCGAGGAAGCTTCTTCAAAACTGCGTTGGTTATTTGATCTTCGCCAGGAGATTTCTTATGAGAAAGTTTGTGAATAATTGAGGCAATTTCTTTGGGGGATATAAAGTCAATGTTGTGGTTCGTCAGTCTAGTGTGTATGAAGGATGTGGATACAGTAGCGTCTGTTTCTGGGTCACTATAGTTTGATGTTTGGAATTTATTTTCTAGGTAATCTGCTAGTAATTTAGATTTGTCAGAGTCAGTTAAAGCTGTAGTGTCTCCATTAGTCAGTGAAGGTATTTCAGTAGTTTGGTTGAGTAGTCGTTTTGTCTCTCGCCATAGCGATGGGTCACCAGAATTCATGTTAGTCAAGTATGTTTTGTATTTGTTGATTCTATCATTGTCTAGTTCAAGTCTAATTAAGCGAGATAAACGATTGACCTCACGTTTAATTTCTGGTTCCCTTATTCGTTGCCACCGCTTGCGAAGAATATTCTTTTTGTGAATAAGGTCCAGAATGTGTGTGGGCGTTATAGTGTGCGCCACCTGGCGATAGGGGTTGGCCTTAAGGGTTGAATTTTTAATGGCTGAGTAAATATTGTTTGTAAAGGTCGTAATCGCTGTGTCTATATCGTGATTGGTTTGGTAAGAATTTGGGATGATGGTTTTGTCATGCATTTCGGTCTTAAATTTGTCCCAGTCAATGGGTCCAATAATGAGTCTTGTAGGTGGTGGTACTTGTTTTGGTCTGTCCTGGAATGTTATTATTACTGGATGGTCAGAGTCCATTTCTGTCAGTGTGTCGTGGAATATAGGTAAGTGGAAGTTTTGTATTACTGCTATGTCTAAAATGTCAGGTTGGTATCGTCTTTGCGTCGGATAAAACGTGGGCTCGTCTGGTGCAGTAATAATGAGTCCTAAGTTTTCGGAAATACTCGTAAGTTGTGCCCCATTATTATTTTGTTTTCTACATCGCCAGGAGACATGCTTACTATTGAGGTCCCCAACCAAAATACTGGGATCACCGGTAAATATTTTTTCGAAATCTGCTTGAATAAGCCTCGTGCCAGGGCGGTTGTAAGCTGATATTATTCTCAGAATGCTGTTATCGTGGAGAACCAAGCCCACCCCAACAGCCTCGAGACGATCAAGGGTCGGAAGCAGTAAATTATGGTGGGTAATGGACTTTTTTACTAATATTGCAACTCCTCCACGGCGTGTTTCTTGGTCCGTCCTGTATATATTGTATCTGGGAGTTCGGTATTTGTCAGTGTTTATGAGGTGTGTCTCAGTTATGCAAGCGATGTCAATCTCATGTCTATTCAGGAAATTGGTTAATACGTTTTGTCTAATCTTTAGGCCGTTGGCATTCCAGTTAAGCAGAGAAAGATTTCTTATATTAATCACTGCCATGATTAACTGAGAATAAGTTGGTTAAAAGCTGGGTTAGAAATGATTTTATTTTAGGGATAAATGGTTTTATTAAACTAAGTAGTATGTCTGTCAATTGATCATCAGAGTGAGTGGTTGCGTCACTGAGTTTAGGTGTTGTGGTCTGTTGGTGTGGTGGCCTGTTTGTCCATGCATTCTGTCTAGGGTGGGTTGTTGAGGAATCAGGGTCTGAAGTTGATGTTGGTGTAGGTGGAGATGGTGGGGGTGGTGGTGGCTGGCGAGGGGAACTAGGTGTCTTTTTTGAGGACTTATTTTTAGATACAAGGGGTGTAAAAGTTTTGAATGCTTTGCAGCCCCTGTAGTTAGCTTTGTGGTTTTCTCCACAGTTGGCACAACAGGAATCTTTGGCATTT
The DNA here is from genome assembly GCA_019009955.1 of Riptortus pedestris. Taxonomy (NCBI): domain Eukaryota; kingdom Metazoa; phylum Arthropoda; class Insecta; order Hemiptera; family Alydidae; genus Riptortus; species Riptortus pedestris. Next base: position 140,110,046 of record CM032228.1, read on the forward strand.
CGGTTGGGACAAGCGGTGTAATTGTGATCGCCAGAACACTTACTACACCTGGTGTCTAAGTGACAATAGTTTTTGGAGTGACCTACACGAAGACAATTCGTGCACTGAGACACCCTCTTGGATTTCCGCCTTGGCTCAACGATCACAACAGCATTAAAAAGGGCCTTTAAATTAAATATTTCTTTGCTCTTAGCATTGTCCTCAAGCTCTACGGCCATGAGTGGAGTTGGATTCCGTTCTCTATTTAGTAGTCTAGTCACTTTGACAACTGGGTACTGAGTAGCGAGTTCGTCCAATACCTCTTTCTCAGAGATGCTATAAGGAACACCTCTAATGATAACAGATAATTTGCTGTCAGCTGGGTTTCGAAATGTGTAGTATTTAACGTTCGTCTCGTCATAAAATTTGGTCACATTACGGAAGTCGTCAGTTGATGTCAGGGTTACTTTTATTTTTTTGAAACACTGCTGTAATTTGAAATCAGCTTTTGCAATTGTTTTTATGTCAGCAAGTATATGTTGGTAGTTGTCTGCTTCGAGTAAGAATATAGGTGGTATATTTAAAGTCTTTGGATTGCTTTCTGTTAAATTATGTCTGGGTAAGTCATTGTTTTCGTCATTCTCAATGTCTAATAATGGTGAAAAGCTATTGTTTGTTGTTATGGGTTTGGGTTGATTATTAATAACAGCTGGTTTAAGGCTGTACCTGTTTCGTTTTGGTTTGGGTTCAATGAAGAGGTTAGATGAAGTCTCCGCTGACACGTGCTGTTCTTGAGTTGGTTGAGAGAGGTTAGGCAGCTCTGGGAACTCGCTGCAGTAGCTAGAGGTTGCCATGGCAACGTCTTCTGTTACTTCATCGCTGAGGTTAGCTTCGTTAATGATTTTGTTAACGGATTTTCTCTTACCTCCTTCAGTACGGCGGTCCGGCTTCATCTTTCTTCTTAAAGAAGGAGATAAACCTCGCCAGATTTCACTGTTTTCCGACAAATCCACTGTCTATTATACTGAACAAAACAGAATAAATACAGAGCACAAATTTCACTTGACTATACACTCAGCACGAACAGCTGATCTCTCACAAAAAAAAAAAAATTGTTTATTCCTAAAACTAATTATAAACGTTTAATTACCACACATAATAAAAGATATTTAAATTTTACTGGATTTGTTATCAGCCATTTACAAAGTTGATTATCAGTCCAAAACTGATTTTCATTTGAACAAATATTGTGATACTTGAGTGTTAGCAGACAGCCACCCTTGGACACAAGAATGAAATATATATAGATCAGCATGGTGATCGGGATCTGCGACACGAGTTGAGCGACCTTTGGCCAATGGCTTTGCCTGGCTTGTCTACGTCGTTCATTTAGAGACCTCTGTTCTTGCATCTGAAAGGACATGGAGGCCAGATAGTATTCTTCTCATGGACAATAGGGCCATAGTAGTTGATGCTCAGATTGTTGGTGCAGCCCCTGGGCTTGACAAGCTTCACAGGATGTTGGTATGTGTGCTTCAAAGTATATTGGTGACCAGAAGGTTAGAGAGGCAATTGGGGGTATGCTGGGTATTCCTAATGAGCTGGTTGGAGGTGCGTTTGGAGCAAGTTTATCTCAAAGTGTATGAGTCTGCAAGCAGTGCTGTCTACATTCTGAATAGGACTGGTAACAGTGCGATATTTCTAAGACACCATATTACAGAAAACTCTATCTTATTTGAGACCATAAAAGAAAAGCCTTGACAGGTCGAGACTTCGTTTTTAATGAAGATTCTCTGTCTCCTATTATTTTAACTCCGCCAAAGCAAGTTCAGAACAATAAAACTCAAGAAGGTGATGTCTAACGAGAGGAGTCATGCCATTTTTTAGTCCATGGCGCTACTAAAACATGCCTATGTTATTAGGTTTAAAGATGTGTTAGTGTGGAGGAATAGTCAAAGATAACATTTCAACTACAAAGTTAAGAGACAGAAGGTGTATTCACCCACCAATAAGGTTTTGTGAATTAGTTAATACTACCTAGATTTTGATAAAGAGGGACAGAGGGGACACAAATTTGGAATCTTCAAGAAGACTTTAACCACCAATTAAATAGCCCCCACCGATTTGTTTCACCGCCTTAAATACAAAATGGTAGGACTGAAGTTCTGGTACATAACCAAAGCTCTGAGAGGGAAAAGGTCCAAACCAATTAGGACTGTAAAGAATGGAAATGGCAATATTGTGACGGATGATAGGGAGATCCTGAAAGTCTGGTGGGATCACTTCCAGGATAAATTCAGTATGGTAGAGCATCAACCCAATAACTTGCAGAATCTTAGGGGGAGAGGAAGACAAGATGATGACTACCCTGAAGATATAGATGATGCAATAGAGGAGGGTGAAGTGGAGGAAGCTATTGAGAAGCTAAGACTGGGTAAAGCTGCTGGACATGACAGAATATCCCCGGAATTCATCAAATATAGTGGACAGGAATTAAGGAAGTGCCTGCAAGCCCTATTCCAAAAGATATGGAACGAAAAGAGAATCCCAAATGATTGGGAGAATAATATAATCATCCCAATCTACAAGAAGGGCAGTCAAGCTGAGTGCGAAAACTACAGGCCTATATGCTTGTCCTCTGTGGTGTATAAGCTATACACCAGAATCCTTGAGCAGAGACTAAGGAAAATAGTTGAGGGGGATCTTGAGGAAAAACAGGCTGCTTTTAGACCAGGCAGGTAGACCCAGGACCATATATTCTCGGCTTGAATGATAGTGGAGAAGGCATGGGACAGAGGGAGGAATGTCTATCTGGCCTTTCTGGATTTGAAATCTGCATTTGACTCAGTCCCATGGCAAGAGATATGGGACGCTCTGGTTAGCAAGCGTGTTCAACATAACCTCATTAGTGCCATTAAGTCGGCGTATCAAGACCCAAAAGGAGTTGTGAGACTCAATGGAAAGGAGTCTTCTCCATTTAGCTTCTACAAGGGAGTCAAACAAGGGGACAGCCTTAGCCCATTGTTGTTCATTATAGTGATGGACGAAATATGGAAAATCTGCAAAAGAAGGACACCCTGAGCACTGTTGGGCTACTGGAATATGACACCCGTTCTAGCGCAAACAATGTTATATGCCGACGATGTAGTGATTGTGGCGGACTCGCAGGAAAGACTGCAAACTAGTGTTACGGAGTGGTATGAGGAGCTAAAGAGAAAAGGAATGGACATAAATGTCAAGAAAAGTAAGGTTATGTGTGTAGGAAGAGAAGAGGAAGACGTTAATGTCACCTGCAATGGCGTACCACTTGAGATGGTTGACACCTATAAGTATCTTGGCACACTCATATGCTGGGATGGTAGGATAGATCAGGTCTTGAATAGGGTGAGTCAGGCCAATGGAATTTTCTACCAAATATGTAACACCCTAATTGCCAAGGAAGAATTGAGTAGATCAACCAAACTCAGAATCTACAAAGCGGTCTTTCTACCAGTGCTTTTGTGTGGTGCAGAGAGTTGGACCTTATTGGACAACCACGCAAGCAAACTCAAGGCAGCAGAAATGAGATACCTAAGGTGCATTACGTGAAAAACAAGGCGAGACCGCATCAGAAATGAGCGGATAAGAGAGGACCTTGGGGTGAGACGGATTGGAGAGATAGTTGAGGAGCGCCAACTTAAGTGGTTTGGCCATGTCAACCGAATGGGGGACACAAGAAAGGCCAAATGGTTATATGAAGCACGGCCAGAAGGCAAACGACCCCGTGGTAGACCTAGACTTACCTACCAGGACTACGTAGCTCAATTAGGAGCAGAAAGGGGCAAGACCGTGCCATAGATGAGGAGACTAGAGGCGGACAGACCCAGCTGGGCAAAGTGGACTGAGGCGGCCCCTCCACGCTTATCGGCACGATGGAGGTAGAAGAAGAAGAGAAGGACTGTTGTATATGTTGACCAGTGTTCCATTACTACAACAAAGTTGTGTGAGAGAAGTAAGGTACATTAAGTATATGTAGATAGCGAATGGTTAAAAGGAATTTCGGTGGGCAGGCTGGTACAAAGAAGGTATAAAAAACATTAGCAAAGCAGTTAGAGAGTAGTACTGGGGAAGAGCATTTGAGAAGGATAAGAGTTCCTCCATTTCCATTCCTTATTTGGGTCTAGTCTCAGAGAAAATAGCGACTAAGTTGGGAAAACCTAGTAGCATCAGCTTACAACAGCAAGTGGTTTTTCAACAATTTTATGCCTCTAGTTAAGGGTTACCTTCAGCCCTTAACAGATCTGGCATATACAGGATCTCTTATTCCAGTTGTGATGACACTTATGTTGGCCAGTGTGATAGAGGAATAAGGACAAGGTTAAAGGGGTACACCACACATGAAACTGAATTTTTGGATAGAGTGATCATGACTGATCTTTATTTAAATATTGGCTACTCTATGAAAGAAAGAATCTAAAAACAGCTGATTGCCTGAATATTAAGGTAGGTATGACAGAGAAGAGCATAAATAAAAAGGAAGAAGTGACTAGGCTTCAACATGTCAGAGACGGTGCCCTAGCAACTCTACAAGGATTAAGTCTTGGTCAACCCAGTTACTTTGCTTCAAACTCTAAGGCTCTAATCATGTACCTCCTACATCTCCCATTATTACTCCTGTTTTTTTTTTGTGTCCCTAGTTCCTCTGGTGTATATATAGTGACTTTGTTTCTATTAAGGTAGAATAATGGTATAGTGTTTATCAATTTCCTCTTGACTTATGCCTATATGTTTTTATATTCTTGTTGGCTATTACTTTTGATTTACTTGTGATTTTATCCTTGTTAGACATATTATGTATTTTTTATTAGTTTTATTGCCTACTTTTTACACATTGTAGGCCATACTATGAATATTCTTTCATAAGGTTTTTGTTTTGTCAACAGGCACTGATGATGGAGCTTGCAAGTGATTTGAAAGTACATTCTGCATAATAAATATTTTCAGATAACTAGGCCTGTGTTATTGATCCTGATTTGTTTTTCTTTAATGGTTAAATTTTAATACTAGCACTACTCATCCCTGTTTACTTGTCATGAGATCAGACGATTTGGATTTTGTATGTGGATGATAGTCTCATTGCGTCTACTTATAAAAAAAGCCTAAACGCTTATATAAAAAGAGCATATAGCCTATAGCCCTATAAAAATAGCAATGCTCTTATATTGTGTTTTATTATCCAATTATTGTAGTTAGTTTGTTTTGTTGATTTCTATTAAGAAATAAGAAAATGTGATTAATGGCAGGGGGGGGGGTGTTAAGTGTGTTATATTTTTTTCTTGTATCATTAAAAAATTTTCTTATTAGATATTGTCATTTTGTCAAGAACAACTATGTTACTGAGTTGGTCGCTCTGTAATTTCCAACATTGCTTTTTGATTGACATGTGCGCAGGTTCGCATGTGTGTTCTGATCATGAGGCTGATAAATTTTTGTTACTGTGTTTTATTTAAAAATATTATTGGGAAGATGGTTAAAAATATTATGATTTCAGAAATGTATTTTGTCCTAAACTGTGAAAAAACATTATAAATAAAGAAGTCATCTAACCAAAAAAGAAAGAAGAATAATGTCCATAAAAATACAGCGGGTGAATCACATTTTCACTCATGAGAGGAATGAAGATATTAAGGTGGAGAAGAATATAAAAAAAAAAAAAAAAAAAACTGAAAGACTTCAATAAATTAGTTTAATTTACAATAATTATTATTATTCTGTACAATTTAAACATTTCTAATTTAAATAGATTTACAACAATTTTAAAAATATTTTAAGTATATAAACTTTTATTTCATGTAAATTAATAAATATCGAGAATCGCAATTCACATTCTAAATCAAATAATTTAAAAAATAATTAAAATATTACTTAATCAATATTCGTAGTAAAAACGAGAAACATTATATCACAGACCTAAAATTTACATATAAAAATATTTAATGGACGGATGTTTACTTGTCCATTTGTAACATTAATTATTATCAAAAACAGCTTCCTCTATTACTCCATAATTCACAACAAAAAGAATTATTGTCAATAATTTAAGGAAATACATAAATAACAGCATTTAATAAATTATGAAACTAGCAAAATCTAATTACACACAATTGGAAAAATCTCAAATAAATACTAACAAAACAAAACATAAAGTATAGTGAGTTTTGTTTTGAATATTCTTAGCCAAAATTAAAACATCATGCCAAGAAATGAGGCATGAGAAAATCAATTAAATTACACACTACACAGAAAATACTTATAGTAATTTAAAGTTCATCACTTGCACTTGACATATGAGTATTAAAAATTAGATGTTGTACATGCAAGAACCCTTCACGCAATGAACAGTTATATTGGCCATTTTGTAACCAGGTACAGTACAGAATTTGAATTAACTAATTTCCAAGCTTATTGTAAACCTATATTCTTCCTAAAGAAGTTTTCCAGGATAAGCAAGTCTCTATCATCTAATAAGGCAGAATATTGTTGACTTCCATTATCTGGAATCCTAATTTGACGAGATGTATTAGGATCTTCTAAATTACTATCCTTTAATATTTTATTACTAGGCAATGTGGAAGAAATAAAATTCCTGAAAACTTCATCTTTTGAAATATTTGAACCTGAATCACTGCTGCTGCTGCTGCTGCTGCTCTCAGTCTCTTCGCTATCATTGTAAGTTGCTCCAACCTCTGATTTACTTTTCCATGCCTTATCATTAGCTGTCAAGTTTTCACTAGAAGAGATTCCCAACTCATCAGGGCTTACTTCTGTGTTAGCATTTTTTATTTTTGAATCATCTGGACTAGCAGGTTTGATCTTTTCATGTATTAAAATCTCTGCCAATTTCTTCAGGTCATTAGGTGTCAAAAGTATATGAGAAGAAATGATTTTACCATCGGTACCTGAGGCATTTGTTTTTTCATCAACTACAGTCAATACTCCAGCCAATTCATTTGGTTTGGCAGGGTGGTAAATTTCTACTTGTGCCATTGATGTAACATTTTCACTTTGTACAGTTTCCGTCTGAGGATTCATCTGGTTGTATTCTAATGAATGAACATTCAAAACAGATGGAAATATTATACTGGAAGGGCTTTTTGACTCAACCTCAGACTCATCAAAGGTCAGCCTAGATGATTTTTTTCTTCCTTCAGGTACCAGGAGGCTTGGCCTGTCATTTGCTACAGTATAAAGCCCATCATAGTCTGTTATTGATTCGTCTATTTCAGAAGCTTCATATTGTTGAGTTGATGTTTCATTTTCATTATCAAGTAGAGAAGCTGAAGAATAATCATGGGTAAACCCTGTGTTTGTGTTTGAATCCGCTATAGACTCAGAACTCAAAACTTCTGTTGTAGGCTCAGTAGGAAGTTCTGAACTAAATGTTGATTTTTCATATAATGCTTCAGAACTGTTTTCAATATTGGAAGTTGATAAATGTAAATCAGAAGCTTGTACATTTTCTGGGCTCAATGAGTACATGCCATCTGTTGTACTCTCGGAGCTAGATGTTGTATTTTCAAGTTTTATCAATTCTGAAAGATTTTCATCAGAATTATATTCACCTAAAGTTTCTGAGTTGTTATAAGGAGCACGATGTAATTCACTTTTTTCTTCAGAGCTTTGCTCTGATGAATCACTTTCAGAACTTTCATTATTAGTAATGTTTGTTGAGTATGATGAATTAGACTCACCACTATATGACTCAGTGGCTGTATATGCTTCAAATTTAGGTGAGTCATGGGTTTTATTAGAAATTTCTTCACCCGATTGAGTTGTGTCAGTATAGGCATGATCTGTGTCAGTTGTACTTTGAATATCTCCACTTGAAGAAGATTCAGATGATATATCTTCATAAATGCCACCTGTCAAAAGTTCATAACCACTACCTTCTACTTCAGTCACACTTTCAGCAGTAGTAACCTCACCCAAGTTATTTAATTCCCCTTCAGAATAATAATAATTTGGAAACATAGTTGAAAATTTATATGAATCAGGTTGAGGAAGTGGACTGTTTGTTAAAAGAATATCCTCAGATAGAGGGTTTAGTGTACTGACACTTCTTTCTGGAGCAGCCTCAATTTTTTGCTCACTGTTCTTAACATCTATTTCAGGTGTGGTGTCAAGTAAATGCTCAATTTCTGATGTACTTGAGCTTAGAATAGTTGAACTGTCCATTGTTTCTGATGTTAAGCTTGGATAAACAGTCTCTCCTTCAATAGATTCTACTTCCCGATTTTTGGATTCTTGATCATTTGTCTTTAAACGAGGTATAACACTTACTTCACTTGGTTTGTTAACGTATCCAGGTGTTGTAGGAAGAATTTCTACTATCTTGATAGTCTGGGGATAAACATTATTATGAGCACTATTAGCTTCATCATAATTAACAGAGCTTGGTACACTTGAAGGTTTAGTGAGAGGCCATGGTTGCATCTCTCTTTTTGGGCTGTATAATGATGCGTTGACAGACCTCACTGAATTGACTGAAACTCTACCTGTTTCTGAAAAAAAACAAATCATTTTAATTATTACTCCCAATGCTATTAAAATGTATACTGTTGTTATTTATTAACATCCAGTTTGTACTACTAATGCTAATTGGGACGAGTTATATAGAGGTTACCACCCTTTTCTAGCCAGGGTGGGGGACTAAGGATTTTATTTAATGAGTTTGTCCCTAAATAAATTATAGTTATAGTCAATAACTGAATGTATACAAAAAAAATTATACTGAAATATAAATTGGTTTAATCAAGACACAAAATAATTTACATACTAAAAAAAATTATTTAATGCCCAATATTAATGATGTGAATTAAAATATATATTCTATATATATATATTCTAATCGCCATTAATTATTAACTTGTTTTTCAAAATTTAAGTTTTCTAGGTCAATATTTAACATTGCCAAGTGGGAGTGAAAAAGAAAATAGTCTCTACAAAGAAAATAAGGTCCATTTTTATTTCAATTATATATATATATATATATATATATATATATATATATATATATATTAGGACATTGCTATTTGTGTGGTCCATATTATATTCTTCTCATGAATACTACATTATACTTACAAGAACTGTCTATCATTTTTTAACTAAGTCCAATTAAGTTTCTGTAAATTAAATTAAACCTTTTAATTGGTTTAATTTTTTTAAATATAATTTTCAGATTTACATTGTTTAATAATAGGATTTGCTTAGTTCATATTTCTTAAATAAGAAATTGTTTACCTATATGAACTTTTAATATGTATCTGCTATATGTACTAAACATAAGAAATAGAAATAGCATGTAAAGAACTTGAAGCCAATGATTATTCCAGTACTTCAGTTCTTTGTACGACCTCCCCCCTGACTAGTTCCACCTAGTGTACAAAAATCTTTCTGGGCAGCTCTTTGTTTATTCTTTTTAGTGACTCAACCCCTGTAATCTGTCCTAATGATAACACAGATTATTTATTTCACCACTTCTAAAAGGCCAAACAAGTCCTAAAGTTTCCTTTGGATCTTATCCTCCAACTATAATCTTTAAAACTAAAAAAGTATAAGTTTACCCAGGAAATTCTGTAAAAATCCTGCTTGTTACAACCATGCCATTAGCATACACCATATGATGTGTATTCTCTTATAAAATATATCACTAGGATCCATATGTATATCAATTCTGAGGGGTATAAAGGTTATCAACTAACGTTTTCTAGTTACAAAATAATAATAAAAATTCTAGTTACAAGTTAATAATACTATATAACTTTGGGGTTGTTATTATGACCAATGACAATTTTTCTTCAATATTCAGAATCAATTTAATTGAATTAAATTATTTATTGTTGATAAATAGCAAGACTTTAAAGAAATTTTGATAGGTTAAAAAGCTGGTATATTTCTTGCTCTACCAGATTCGCATTCTCAGATGACTCATCAGGAGCACAACAATAACCCATTTCACTGAAAGAATCATTCTAGCGCTTCCTGCTAGAAAAGCTATGTCTAGAATGATACAAGAAATTACAAGTCCTAGTCAGCTGATAATTTCGATTTTAGTGTGTTTTAATTTAGTGTACCTGGTCTTTATTCATTCAGAATATTTCCTTCCTCTAGATTCAACCACTATTCTTTCAAAGTTTTAATATGAAGAAACAAAGGCAGGAACTAAATCTCCTGTTATTGAAGTTCTTTAAATTTTCCGAAATATCTTCAATTAATTAATTTTCTTCCCCTATAAAACCCCTAACATTGGCCTGATTCAGACTATTAACAAACCTGACATATCTTTGTTGATTAAAAGTTTAAATATGAACCTTGGAGATGACGAAAATGAGGTCCGTTCAAAACTGTATGTGTGTCTCTCTCTCTCTCTCTCTCTCTCTCTCTATATATATATATATATATTAGCTAAGGTACCCGGCTTCGCCCGGGAATTCATTTGAGCTTGAATAAAGATGGTATTTTTTTGGCATGTCTTTACTTTCCACAATATTTTGACATTTCCCCGTCACAGTCTTTAGGGTTCATATCCGTCGTTGCTGTGGATTTGTTCATAATATAATTACATATTTGTTATTTAAGACTTCCCTCTCCTCAATATTTTTTATATTTCCCGTCTCCTGTGCATTAGTTTATAGTGTATATCTCGTTTATAATTTGTTAAAAGACAAAAATGAATATGACAAAAGTTACTCTAAATAAGAAAATAAACAACTTTTGTTATGTTCATATTTACCAAAAAACGAATAGAAAACGAAATACTGTTATTTTTAAATTCAGGCCTCCCTTACAACACCCACTCCTGTCCATCCCTAGAATTGTTGGTATGTCTTGTTATAATGAAAGCGTTAGTGCTAATACACATACCGAGTTTTATTTATTTTGGTTGGGTCTTTTGCCCCAAATAAAATTGTTCACTTCCGCTATAGGTTTTAGCGTATATCTCGTTTATAATTCGGTATACGAAAAAAATGTATATAACAAAAGTTACTCTAAATAACAAAGTAAACAACTTTTGCTATGTTCATATTTGCCGAAAAACCAATAGGAAACGAAATATCGCTATTTTTATGTTCTGGTTTCCCTTATAACCCCCATTCCTGCCCGTCCCTAGAAATGTTGGTATGGCTTGTTATAATGTAAGGGTTAGTGCTAATACATATCTATATTTTATCTATATTAAAAATACTACATTTTTAATCTTTTTTTATGTTTTAATCTTCAGTTATTGTTCATAATGTTATCTACTTTAAATAGGTAATTTTTTTTATACTATGAATATTTGAATAAAAAAGTATTTATTATTTTTTCTTAATAAAAAATATTTTTTTTTTTTCAATTACCTTTCTGTTAGTATAAGATTAGAATACAATAATTGTATTGGAATAACATTTATTGCTAAAATTCATTCAAGGAATAAAATCCGCTCTTCCATTGTCATTTCATGCAAAAAGAAAGATCAAGTTTGTTAACGGCTGAAATCAGACAAGGGGGAGGGGGGGTTTAGAGGGGGAGAAATTTGAAAAGTAGAAATATTTCCGTTAGGATAATTTGGATTGAAAAAGTATATAGCAAGAATCTTATTACAAATTAAATTTCCTGGTAATATTATTATATACATTTATTCTCTTTCTTGAATATTAACCGAGATTTTTCAGTTTTCAGCCTTCAGTAAATCCCCACTTCTACTTGTGTTATATAAACAATACTCTGTTATATAATAAAACACATTATTTGAAGCTTAAATTACAAATATTGTTTTCCAGAGACGTTTATTATACGAGGTAGACAAAAATATGTTCTTGTGCCCCCCCCCCGTCTTAAATTCTTGGACTACTAAAATTTGATTGATTGAGATAAACATTATTCTGATTCATTATAAATTACAGTAATAAGTATAGTACATAGTTTTCAATAAAATGAATATGTTATATTCTGATGTGTTTCAGTTATTGTTTTTCTTTCAGGTGAGCCATTGGCAAACCTGTTTGTTTACATTTGAGACACTTGCCGCCGGCAGGGGAAAGATTTCTCAATACCGTTTGTATTTATTCACTTAATATTCACAGTGGTGTTGAGCTAGCAGTATGTATGTTTATCTATTATTAATCTTCACGAGGGAAATCTGCTTAGTTTACACAGCCCCTGCATGATGGACTTCATATTAGATAGAGAGAGAAGAGAGAAAGCAAATTTTATAATTCAAACTGACCTTCATTATGGCACTATCTTTTGCAAAGATTTGAATGATTTTTTGTGCATTGTGAGCAAACCCGATAGCTAATTTTTCTAAGAAAACCCACTAATAAGTCATGAAAAATGAGCTCAGGTAGAATCTATCAATTCCATCATAAACAATCCCAGGTTGGCCTAAACTTAAAAAAAAAAAAAGAAAAAAAAAAAAAAAAATCTTATTTAAGTTGGATGTTCCATCAAAACCAAGGCTTTTAAAAGACAAGACAATTTTTTGAATTAAAAAAAAATACAAGATAGCATGACACTCATGGTTACTGCATCAATGCAAAAAATGGTTACTGCAATAAGTGTGTCAGAAGAAATTGTGTCCAACGAATGATGGAAAAAAATAATAACCAGTCTTACAGTGATTCTCATGGCTATTGAGCAAACAGTATTCCTGTCAGGCATTAGAAGGCCTAGAAATAGTTCTAACACAGTAATAATTTTCACAGCCTTGCCAAAGTTGGAGCAGCCTGAAAATTCGATACTGTGAACTGAAGACACAATCGATAAAAACCTTATATGACTCACTTTGTTCCAATGAAAAGTAACCCATAACTAGGATCATTTTTAAAATGTATTAATTATTTAAAAGTAGTGATGAAATTACTAATAGTGACATTCACTTTAACAAAACTATCTTAATTCTTACATTTATTCATATAACAAAATTTGTGAAATGAGATTCACAATATTTAAATCTTAAAAATATTCAAATCTTATATCTTTAAATCTTAAAAATGTTCAAATCTTATATCTTTAAATCTTAAAACTATTTATATTACCTTATATTAATTGAACATGATTAAAAGCTTATAAAAACTAGTCTGAATCTATATACCATGTAAAATGATATTTTTTCACCAATGAAAAGCTATTTTTCAATTTACTTTATCACAATTAGGCTACAGATTCGCAAAATAAATATTGAGTTCCTTCCTGGCTAAAAGGAAATTATAACCTACTTAGTCTTCGATAAAAAAAGGCGACTCAAATTATGAAATAATAATAATAATGCAGAACTCACCAACAGGACAATGATCATATCGTGGACAGCACTGCCCTGGACTAAAATGAGGTTTACAGTCATCCCTCTCATAACAAGTGATTGAAGTGCACATTATTTCCCCTCCTTTGCAGTAACACACTTGGCATGGATCTTCTGGTTTATCTAGTCTTTCTCCATTGTTATAAATTTTACCGTTATGTTCACAATCTGTATGAAAGAGAATAAAATGTTATAGAATTCTAACTGTAAAAAAAAAAAATTAAAAACTTAGTTAAGAACAATTAAAATTATGCAGGCATTTCCGAGTTGGTGAAAGGGCTTTCAAGGCAGTGCTTCATCATCAGTGCCCTAACAAATCTAAGGCCTTGAGTCACACTTTCCTCACTCTAAGTCTTTTTGGTGAGAATATCACAACTTTTCTTCCTGCTTTTATAAAATAAAATAGTTCAGTTAATATTCAGTTTAGTGAAAAATTTATAGAACATTTGTTAGTAATTTCTTAATAAATTTAGTTAAATAACCATTTTTGATCAGCGCATAATTACAAAAATATACATAGATTTGTATTTCACTGCTTTCAAATTCCCCACTCATCCAAGTCTGATTTGCCCATTGATAAATTTTATTTTTAGTTTTATATTAGTTTTATAGTGTTGGTAAACCTAGAGTGGTGAGTTCGATTCCCGCCTGGGCAGAATTCATTAAATAAAGTCCTTAGTCCCACCCTGGCTAGAAAAGGGTGGTAACCTGTAGATTCCTTGTCCCAATTAGCCTTAGTTGCAAAAGTGGATGTTAATAAATAATTTTAAAAAGTTTTATATTCACTGGTTAAGTATTGTATGAATCAAGTAAAGCTTGAGGTCTCAAGAGAAGAATTTGAATATCTATCCATGTATCTCACATTCTAATTAAAACAGCTTTAGATAAGATTTTTCATGATCTATTGGCTAATTTAAGTGTGACTAATAGAAGATTTGGAGCAGGAAATATAAATAATTCAGTTAGCAGTAGATGTACTGATCAATTGTATACAGGCTAGGATTTAGGCTTGCTGCCGCCTTAGGCCCCGTTCGATGCGCCGCCCTTTTTGATAATAAAGTTCATTTAAATGAATTTCATTAATTTTGATCCAATATTTTTATTTTAAAATCACTTTATTTATTGAAACATATTTTTTTAAATATAACCAATAAACATTACAGATAAATAAATTATAAACTTCAGACAGATAAATAATAAATATTTTTTTTAATATGAATCAATTTGAAAATTTTTTTTCCTGGCTTTGGTTCGCGCAAAAGCGTCGATTATATCGTCATACATTATACACGTGAGGTTAATCTCACAAAAGGAACAGAAAGTAAAGAACATTACTCGACAAAGACTATAATTAATCTATTAAAAAATTACCATCTTACCCATACAGATTGAGAAGTAAATTAATGAATTATAATATATTCTGTAGAACATTTTTTATAAGAACTAATCTGAACCAATTTTTGAAAATGATTGTCTTTATTTTTTTTTTTTGCCTCTGAAATTTTGGCATTTCAAAACTTTTGCCGCCCTTCAAATTATGCCGCTCTAGGCCCAGGCCTCACGGGCCTAGGCGTAAATCCATCACTGATTGTATAAAAATAAATGTTTAACAAAATTGGTTTTATAATGTCTTTAAATCTGACTCAAAATAACAGAGATATTTCAATTTTAATTTTTATTTTTTTATTTTACTTCTCTCTAAACTATTTGATGGTTTTATTCCC
The DNA here is from genome assembly GCA_019009955.1 of Riptortus pedestris. NCBI lineage: Eukaryota > Metazoa > Arthropoda > Insecta > Hemiptera > Alydidae > Riptortus > Riptortus pedestris. The sequence continues at coordinate 140,125,070 of CM032228.1, forward strand.
TTTTCAGTACTTCTTACTAGAAAATTACTTAAATACTAAAGTCAGAAACAGTGATAAGACCATTGGAAAAAATATATATTTGTATATAATAATGTTCATATTGCACATACTACTCATAGGGTATAAATAATAATTGTTATTCAGGAATTGATAATAAAATTATTCTAAAATAATTAAATCATATTATATGATTAAAATATTAAATTTCACTAACAACTGGTCTCCTCTGCTGCCAAATCAGTTTCTCAAGACTATCAAACAATTTTAACCATGTTTCTAGAATAGCTTGTTTCAATGCATTAGTTGTTATTTATTAGCGCCCCCTTTTAGCAGATCTCCCTTAAGGGAAATCAGCTATTGAGGTTGTACTCATGACGCGATTTTCGAAATTTTTCTTCAAATGTCCATTGATCCTACCCAGTAGATGACAAAAATGAGGTCCGTTCAAAACTGTGTATATATATTTGTCAGTTACTGCTCTAGCGGTCGCAATTTTTGTCTTATCATTACCAAACTTGACATATAATCGTTTTATACAAAAAGAAAGATCAAGTTCGTTAACGGCTGAAATCGGACAAGGGGGGGTTAGAGGGGGAGAATTTCGAAAATCCTTAATATCTCTGTTATTATGCGTCGGATTGGAATATTGTATAGAACCAATCTTATTGAAAATGTAATGTTCTATAAATGTTGCTATGTACATGTTTTCACTATCTTGATTATTAACTGAGATATTTGCATTTTTTAGTTTTCAGCAGCTCACAGAAAACTAAACCACACATGTCATACCAAATACAGAGCATGACTTTTAATATAGATATTCCACTTTGGTATTGTTAGAACTGCTTCACCCATCTATTTTTCATCGCCTGTGATGTTCCAATGGGGAAAAAAAATATTTCCTTTCTTATCGTGAAAGACCTTTTTTACAGTCCTTCCATATCCCTTTCTTTCAATTTGTGTGGTACACAATTTCCTACTTTTTGAACCATTCTTATGAAAACCATGTAGGTGTTTTCAATGGTGGATCTGTTAGAATTTTCGTGTTGAAGATGGAGAAGATCAAAAACTTCAGCAAAAAGTCTCTTTAATTTGAGAACAAATAGTACCACTCTGCTCATACACTGCAATTTTTAGGCCAACTATATCAAAAAATCAATTAAATATACTAAACATATTAGTTTATACAATTATAAATATCATATTTTTCCAACCAGATCGATCAACATCCAATGCTGCACACAATTCTTCAAGTGCCTGAGAAGGATCAAGCAAAGTTCCTCATTTTAGAACTTAGATTTATACCACTATACCACTAATATTCTTTCAGTTGATGTTTAGAAGTAATGTTAATACTATTCTCAATTGTTCATCATTGTGAGTTTGAAATAGTCATTTTTCTATTAAGAAATACATGAAGAAAGCACATCTGTTCCATCAAAAAGGGCATATTACATATGTGATTCTGAAAGAATTGAACCCGGGAGATATGCCAGGGATACTATATGGTACTGAAGAAGATGTAGGAAAAGAGGTATTGCATTCCCAGGCAATGGTGGCTTAATGACTTGGGGAAGGACATTTAAAAGTTGGTCATCCATTTAACAAAGCTTGGGTGGGAGATGAACGGTCAAAAATGGTATTCCCAGAGGCATACTCCAAGGACTCAAGGAATGTTTTAAGTAAGTACATTTTTCTGTATTCAGTTATTACAGTCAGTGCTTCTTCCTTTACCAGCTTATTATTAGATCATAAAAGAGGCTGCAATTAAATGTTAAACTTCTACATGAGTTAATATAGACTATTTTATATATATTTAAATAAAAACATTCCTCAACAAAGGGCTAAATATTAAACAGCTGAAACTAAGACCTGAGGTAATGACTCCTCCCTCTTCCCCTTACTTCAAGTTTCATTGAGTAAAGCTCAGACATCAGTCTAACAGATAGTAGTCACTCATGATAGGAGTATGGTAGACTAGATCTGATGTCAATAGGTCATATTAAATTACATTTGTTATATTAGCAGATTTAACTTAAGGGAAATCAGCTATTGAGGTCGTACTCATGTGGCGATTTTCAAAATATTTCTTTAAATGTGTATTGATCCTACCAAGGAGATGATGAAAATGAGGTCCATTCAAAATTTATATATAAATATATTTATTTGTTTGTTACCGCCCTAGCGGTCGCAATTGGTTGGCAGACCTGTTTGTTTACAATTCAGACACTCTCCGTTGGGAGGTTATTAAAATTGACTGTAAGATTTCTCATTACCGTTTGTATATATTCTCTTAATATTCACGGTGGTGTTAAGTGTTTCTATTGTAGTATGTAGATTTATCTATTGCAAAACTTCACAAGGGAAATCTTCCTAGTTTATGCAGCCACTGCGTGACATGCTTTTTTTTTGGGGGGGGGGGGATGCATGTTGGGAGATCTTTTTGAGACGTGTGGGTGCGTTTATTCATAAAACAAAATAACTACTGGTTAATGTAAATACTAATTAATGAAAATAACAATATTATTCCTTGATATTCTTAAAAAAAAAAAAAAAAACAAATGAACTTGGCTTCTTAATTACCACATTTGTACTCTGGACAGCACTGCCCAGACTGCTGTATAATTCTGCATCCACTATTAGGTTGACATTTAATCATTGAGCAAACAACATCAGGAGCATTACATATACATCTTTCACAAGGGCCAAGACTAGGAACTTCATCGCCTGGTTTATATTCAATATTGTCTAATACACAACCTGAAAAATATTAAAGTTTTAATAAAATTTAAAAACAATTATTTTTCTTATATTAAAATATGGCTAAAGCCTATAACGGCATTGATAGCGAGGTCATGCGGCCAATATCAAGCATCTGTAGCCATATTTAGATGGAATTCAAAAGATACCTACTTTATTATCAAGAAGCAACTCAATTTACTCACTATGGTGACAACTTTAGGGGACCTGTATGTGAAAAACTAGGGAATTTTTTTTTAAGTCATACTAGTATGCACTATTATGCATTCAGTAATACGTCGCTGAAAAGCTCTCGTTGAAATTATAAGTATTGGAGTTTAAAATTCTTAACTGGTGGACATATGGTCAGCGGAAGTTGGAATTTTCCTCTCGTATTTATATAACCACTCCCATCATATAATATTCCATCAAACATATCACAGCTAATATACAATTCTAAGTATATACTTCAACATTTTTTTGTTTCTTTATTTATTATAGTTATTTAGAAATTGGAAACCATCTTGATATTCTCCCAAATCCGCCCTGTTGTTGGTATATATAACGTTCCTTCTTCTGTTCGTGTAACATAAATAGTAAGTTAATTAATCCCAAATTATACCATTTTAGAAAGCCGAGACATTTAAAGGAATTTATGGTGATGAGAAGTAAGGTTCCATACTAAGGGTTAGTAACTAACTCAGTCAGTCTCCTCTCCCCTTCCTTCTCCAGTCTTGGAACAAATTTGGAGTTGGTTTTCAATTTATTTATTATGATAATAAAGCAAGTATGAACAAAACAAGATGTTTTTATTTTCGAATGAATTATAAACAAAATGTTTTGAAATATAAATTAATTATATGGACTCCCTCCATACCCCTACATATATTGACTGTTTGTTAAATTAGGGGCTTAGTGTGTGAAGCTCTAGAGCTCTGTAAAAGAGGTGGCAGATTCAAACTCGAGAATTGCATAATGCAGTTTCTAGGGCAGTTATCGTGCTTCAAGGTTGCATTTCTATTCCTTCCTCCATTGCCCAATATGCATAGTGAGGATATGGAGTAGCCACCTAAACAAAAAAGGGGTAATGTATGGTAGTAACCCCATGGCAATTTAGCAGGACAACTATTAATCCGATCACTAGACCTCCCAATAAAAGTGTATGGCAGGCCTTGGCCATTCAAGGAGTATAAAGGTTTTCATTTAGATTTTAATTCATATAGCTATTGATTAACACACGACTCTCTGTGGCCACTAAGGAAAGAATAGTTCAGCACAGAAAGCCGTTAATCTCGCAGCAAACAATTTACCATTAATTCAGTGGCATTACCTGGATTAAAATAGGAAGCATCTAGTACAGAAAGGTATCCTGTAACCACATAATTATGTACATAGGAAGGAAGTTTAAATAAATCTAATTATGATAGCAGTATTGTGCTACATGGATAAAAGTACTTTCTAAAGCTAATGAAAGGGAATAAAATAAGAAACATAGTAGTAACAGTTGACATTGTTTCCAGCTTGGCTACATTATTTAATGACACATACATTTCCTTTTTCCAATGATAAGGTTGCTTAGAAATCCCTAGAATCAAATCAATACGTTTTTGGGTAGCCATAACAAACAAATAATACAATATAAAAACATCCAAGAAGAAAGAACCAATATCCATGAGCTATTTTTCTCAGGCGCTCAAAGGAAGTTATATCACAGATCCTGCATGAGTAATGTTAATACTGTTATTGTTGTATTATTCTATGTACTCTGAATTTCTTTTGAAGCTTTAGTTCTGTTTCAACCATAAAACATTGTTAATTCTTCTAAAATGAAAGTGTTATTAGCGTATGAATGCCTACTGTAACATCCACATACACAAACATGCACACAAACGCTCGCCAGAACGCATTTTTACTAATTATCTATATTAAATTACCATTCAATTCACCCGTGTTGTTGGCATTAATATTTTCTTTATCAGTTTTCCATCTATTTGTTTCGCTATTCAAAGGACCTGCAACAGAAAATTCAATATTTAATTTAGTTTCATAAATGAAAAGGAATTGATATATGATATGGAGATAAAATATAATACCCAAAATAAAAATAAAACTTGCCGCAGGGGTGCTGCATAGACAAAACCGATTTCCCATTTGCTGCAGTGCATGACGTCACCCCACATTATATTCTCCCATAATGAGAATCCATTATAAAAAGGACTTAAAATTTAATCTGGACAGGAGAAGTTTATTGTATTTTCATTACATGAAAATCGCTGGAGTATAAGTGGTGGGGAGGGAGGGGGGGGGTGTATATAATCGTGTATAAATAGGTTTCTTATTATAGGAGAAATAGAAAATCGAATTTCATACGACATTCCAGCCAGCACGTCCAATCTGCGCTTTGTTTATTCAGCAACTACATGATGACTTTATTTATTGTTTTATTAAGTGAAAGTTAATTATATTCTACCTTAAATTATTCATATATTAAAATAAATTGCCATCGAAATATTATAGAAAAGTATGAAACAAATGAGTAAATAAGTGTTTCTTGTTGGTTTTATAAACCATATAACTAAAACAGTAAAGTTTGTTTGATTTTCTATTTAAAATCGGCGGGCATTAATTTTTTTTTTTACTTTTCAGACCGTTCTAAGAACACTGGCATTAAAATTGAAAATCTTTTCTGTTTGTACTCAATCAATCAAAAACATCTCCTAGCATTTCTACGGATTGTATATTTGTGAATTAACTATCCCAAGGAGCACACAACATAAGCTATATGAGAATTTGAATTTTCAACTAGGACGAGCAGGGGGGGGGGGGGGGTACTTCGAAGAGAAATCAGATATGAATTAAGAGAGTGCATGTTGTTAACATGCACCATTTTATACTTGCCCCCAACCGGCAAGTGACACTGCTCAATATTTAAGCATTTCGTGTAAAACTAAAGATCGAGTTCATTAACGGCTAAAATCGGACCAGGGGGAAGTGGAGGGAGTTAGAGTGGGAAATTTCGATAATCCTATATACCTCCTTTTAGCAGATTTCCCTTAAGGGAAATCAGCTATTGAGGTTGTACTCATGACGGAATTTCCGAAATTTTTCTTCAAATGTCCATCGATCCTACCTAGTAGATGACGAAAATCAGGTCCGTTCAAAACTGTATATATCTATATCTGTCTGTTACCGCTCTAGCGGTCGCAATTTTTGTTTCATCGTTACCAAACTCGATATTTAGTCGTTTTATGTAAAAAGAAAGATCAAGTTCGTTAACGGCTGAAATCGGACCAGTGGGGGGGGTTTAGGGGGGGGGGGGATTTTCGAAAATTATAAATATCTCCGTTACTATACGTTGGATCGAAAAATTGTACAGAGTCAATCTTATTGCAAATTACAATTTACTATAAATATTGTTATATACATTTCTCTATCTTTAATATTAACTGAGATATTTGCATTTTTATTAAATTAATGGCTAATGGACGAGAGTGACTTTCCCGCGAAAAGCTCATTCGGCTGTTTCTTTGATTGCTCGGCTCTCGTGAAATTTCTTTATTGTAAACCTTCACGTGGGAAATCTGCTTAGTTTACGCAGCCCCTGCGTGACGGACTTTTTAAGCTTGAACACGATGAATAATTTCATCGTATCTGGAAGTGGGTGGGGGTTTAGGAAGGGACAAAATATTGCCCATAATATACCCCCCCCCCTCGCCTTAATGTTACAAATATGTCAGTCGAGTCAAATAATGTTATAAAAGAAATCCTGGTACAAATTTCAAAAGCAGTGCACTTTCTTAAATTAAAGGTAGCAAAGTTCAAATCCTGTTCTCGTCGACATCTTCCTACACGAAAGACAGAGAGCAGATGGTGTCCGAGCCGTAGCGTGTCGAACACGTGGGAAATTTTCTTAGTTTACCGTTTTTGGGGGGGGGGGGTTTCTTTTAAGCTGCAATGAGTCATTTTAAATTATAGAAACCAATACTTTCTTTCTTCTTCAAACCAATGTTCTTCTTAGCAAACTTCCCTTAAGGATAATCGAAATTTAAAAAATCTTCGTTATTATAGGCTGAATTGAACATTTATATCAACCTTATTGTTTATGTAATAGCCTATATGTTGTTTTATATATATGTATATATATATATATATATATATATATATATATATATATGTGTGTGTGTGTGTGTGTGTGTGTGTGTATGTTTTCTCTAATATGAATATTAACCAGGATATTTGGATTTTTTAGTTTTCAGCCATCAGTAAATCCTCACTCCCAGTCGTGTAATTAACAATGAGGAAATAATAATAAACAAACTGATATAACATGGACCTTTTCTTTCTAAGCTTAAATACAAAATATTGTTTTCACGAGACCTTTATTATGCGAGATACATGCGAATTCGTCTTGCGATAACGTCATCAAAATGTTCTTATCTCGAAAATGTTTATTTGATCTATAGCATAGTCGACATTTAACTATTTCAGTCAACACTAAGGGTCATAATTATTATTGGCCGACCTGGAAAAGAGGGGTTTAGAGGGGGAGGGGGTTCGAGAATTCAAAATGTCTCTGTTATTATGAACCGTATTGAAAAATGTAATAGAACTAATTTTATTAAAATAATGATGATCTACAATTTTTGTTCTATACATTTTTTCGTAACTTTTAAAGCCAGTAATTCGTACTTTCTGGTTTTCAGTCAGAATATGTGGCGAGATGCGATCACTAGTGTTTTACCAACACGAGGGAAATCTGCTTATTTTACGCAGGCCTTACGTGACGGACTTTTCAAATAAACACATGTTGAAGGAATAAGGTTCAATTGTAGAGTGAAACAGACGTCTTGTCTGTGGTATAAAAGAACCAAGAAGTATTCAATGGTTTAATACAAGAACCATTTTGGCGGGATGAGAGGAATGTTGTGATTTACTGGAGTTGATTTTGCGTTTACTGAGTTTCTCACAAAGATGTATAATTTAAAAAAAGTTCATCCTTAAGACATTGTGATTTGATAGATGGAGAGACTGTCAATAGTAGAACCTTTTCCATTGGCAATAGCAAACCATGTCCATAAATTGTTCCTTTCCCTATTTAAGACATACTTCCACAGTCCACGAAAATCCTCGCACCGCAGAATGATTCAAATTTAATCCGGGACTTTGTCAGCTTTTGCTTTAGTATATATTTTGAAGAAACATTTACTTATGAAAATGAGTTTCTTCATCCACCGTCACATATTCTGAAGTATAATATAAAGAACAATTTTGGTTGAGCAACTGCTGTAAATTTATCTTTCTTTCTTCTCGGGCTGCTCTCTTAATTCTCTTCTTGCTTCTCGGAATGCTGCTTAAGCCCAAAAGGATTTTCTTCCACTTGCTTCTGATGTATGCACGTTTTGTATTCATTTTGACCTATATGTTGTGGGAATTTAACAGCCACTTATAAAAGATTCATTATACTAAGTTGTGAAAATGACACATTTTGCTAACAGACAAATCAAGTGCATTTTTGAATTATTGAATTATATACTAATATAAATGTAATTTATTTTGTAAGTGTTACTTTTGTTGTGTTAACAGTAAGTATTTAGGATTGAGGATAGCGTTCAAGCGGCTATCTAGTAATGGAGAGATTTGGTTCAGTTAGGAAATTCCATAGATACGGTATGACGCAATAAATTATTCAGTTCTACAAATGGCCAGAAATATTTCAAGCTAATACTCAGTTGCTTAAAGTTTATCGCACTACTGGACATCTATATACACATATATATCTCCGCACCAATGCTGCTAGAAACAAAATGAAGGTAAGCAAATAATAAACAATGCAGAGCATAAAGAAGTTAAATGAATGAAAGTCAATTAAATATCAACACACAAAATACGTCAAATATTTTTGGGTTGTTTTATCGAACTTACTAATATTAATTCAATTGTCAAATAATGACAATGTACTTGTTCATAAATTAATTGTTATGATAAATATAGTAATATTATTTCATATTTCAAACATTTTTGGAATTCATCTTGTGTATAAAATTTATTTATTTAGGTGTGTCGTAATATGAGCGATTCACTCCGTTTCTTATTATAAAAATAAAATGGTTGTTAAAGACACCTTATTATAAAAAATATGGTAAAACATCTACAGCTGTAGGTAAAGCACAATTATTTTCAAGTGCATATGAATAAGAGGACAGAAACCCAATTATGAAAGTCTACAGTTCAGTCTTATATTGTTAAATTTGGAGGTGTTTCATGATTGTCACAATGTTTGAGCTGTTGTCGTGTAGTAGTTCTGAAAGATTGGTAGATTACGTTATTAGTTTGCAATCCGTAAGTGTTTGATAGTTATTTGTGTATAACACAGTCTTCATGTGTTATCCGTGTAAGGCCATGTCTCAAACGAGCAAGAACTACTTCTTCTCTTCTAGTGTTCTGATTACTTGACAGCCATTCACAACAGTGTCTTTTTATGTGTATAAAAGGTTTAATTAAAATCGGGCAACGCGTTAAGGACTATTTGTAATATATATATTTCGGTTGACGGATCGTTATCCGCCCCGAGCAAGACTCAAGGGATTCGTGATCAGAGTTAACCATAATATCCATTAACTAAGGAGGAACTGGAATGACTTGTGGCCAATGACTAGGGGGGGGGCTCCATTATACCGGAGGGTCAGTGGTCAATTCCCCCTGTGTCCGCCTGGCAGTGAGCGGGATCTAAGTGGGTCATAATCGTTAGTCACCCCAAGGGGCTGTCAGACGAATAAACCTATTCGTTAGACTCCCGCTGATCCATAAACGCTGCGACACTTGCGCGCTCTGGTACCGAACTCGTGAACTAATGTTCTTAGCGGGGATCGAACCTGCACCTATTTTTACCTTCAGCTTTCTGGGGGTAGTAGTGAATAGAACCCATGCCTTAACCCGCACCGCCACAATCGCCCTCACATATTATATATATATATATATATATATATATATATATATATATATATGTGTGTGTGTGTGTGTGTGTATAAATATAGAACTATATATATATATATATATATATTATTACATAGAGCGCCGCAACTCTTGCGTCTTGTATCACCTTAAAGGTAGAGAAGGAGCGAGTAAACAAAATAACAAAAGAATATGAAGAACAATACTAATGAAACGGAACCCGAGCACAACCTACAATTAGAACAATGTGGGAGGAGGGGGGGGGGGTAATAATATTTCTCATATATTTAACAACATTGCTAAGCCGCAAAAAGGTAGCATTTTTAAGAACTAAAATAATCATATATAATAACGAATAGGAAATAAAATAATACGCTTATTCGTTTCGTTTTAGGCCATACAAACCCCACTCCTGTTCTTTAGTGCACTAAACTGTTGACCCCTTCTACAGTATTTAGTGTTTATCTTGTTTTAGTACGTTATCCGACTAAAGTACACATAACTAAAGTTAATTTAAATAAAAAAAAAACTTTTATCATATTCATGTTTACCAAAAAAAAAAAAAATAGGAAACGAAATATTGCGATTTTATATTTCAGGCCTCCCTTATAACCCACTCTCCTGTTCCTTTTTAAAACTGTTCATATAGCTTATAATCAAGGAATTTCTAATACTAACTCACATACCGAGTTTCGGTGATTTACGTTCAGTCATTGTACTCTATGGACCCATCTATAGGATTTAGTGCATATCTTCTTTATACTTCGTTATACAACAACAGTGCACACAGCAAAAGTTACTTTAAATAACAAAATAAACAACTTTTAGTATGTATATGTTTCCCTAAATACCAACAGGAAACGAAATAACGCGATTTTTCATTCCTTATAGACCACCACTCATGTTTGTATCTGAGAATAACAGTATAGCCTGAAGTTTAAGATGAGTTAGTAGTAAAGCACGTAACATGTTTCATAAAATTTGGTTCAGTAGTTTAGGAGTGAAAAGGTAACAAACAAACAGACACCAAAGCCAAAAATTGTTAATATCGTTTCAAGTCCATGTGAATCGAAAAGGCATCATGAAATTTTGAAGAAAAAAAAACAATGAGCAGAAAGACAGTCGGATTTTGTGTGTGTGTGTGTGTGTGTGTGTGTGTGTGTGTGTATATATATATATATATATATATATATTTATTTATTTATTTATCGGATGCAGTCTTCGTGTGATCACTACCAAGCTTGACATTTCAGCGTTTCAGCTTGGACTAAATATAATGCTCGTGAAGGCATAATTTGGCGCAGAAGGAGCGGTATCTGCTCAGTTTACACAACAGCTGTGTGATGGACATTCGTTAACAGTTCCTCGAAGCAGATAATACTACGTGGTCACTTTGAATAAACATTTCTGAAATTCTGACTACCCTAAAACTCAATGCAGTTGTTTCTTTTTTGTCGGAATCCGTACTGCCCTTCCATCATCATGTTCTGATCAATAAATTGTCTAAGCTAATAAATTGTGAAGTATTTTCAGTAGCTATTAATGAGTTCTGCAGCTTTGAGACGTCCCCATGATTATGGAATCTCTTAGTACCACCGTTTTTGAAGATAATCAAGACTTCCAAAACTCTAGTGTAATGTTTCAGACAATGTCGACTACATGCCGTATTATCACGGCTAAAATTGTCCCCATAAACGTGTCTTTCACCACTAGAAAAGATCGAAGGGTGACAAAGACCAGGGGCATATGCTGTGCAGGTAAGAATGTGCTTAAAGCAATATCCAGAATAAGTAGAACGTTTAATAAATTGTGGAGGGGATATGATAGCGTAGTTTAAGGACAAAAAAGCTAAGCGAATGCAAGGAGAAGAGCATTAGCGGAGGGACTTAGGGGAGATGATGTTAGGATGGTCTGGGAAGACGACAAAGAGGCGTTATAATAACAGTAAAAAACAGACACGGAGAGTGAAGAAAAAATCTAGTGGTATCGGGCCCGTGTCGAAAGAGAGCAGCCACTGGTTGAATGACCACAGTCTCCCCCCTTACAATCTTTTTTTTCCGCTAAGTCTTTCTGTCATTGACATTAAACATAAATCAGACAGCCTTCTTCCACCTTTCTTTACACCGCCTTTTATAGTCCAAACCGTCTTTGGACTAAAGCTTTTACTAGCCAATTCGATTTTAGCTTTTTCAGCCGACAATAAAGCAGTGCCAATTTAAATAATTATGCGGTATCAGTCTCTAGCTTATTGAAAGGTAGCTCGCAATAACAAAAAACTATTATTTTAAATGTTTATGTCATTCGTATTGATTTAATTGCAACATTAACTGGACATTAAAACTAACATTATATATGAACGATTTAAACAAGTACATGAAAGCGTACGTCTCTCAAACTGTAAACATTTTCTCAAAAAATCACCAGTCTTACTATTCTTATTACTTATCTGATGTTCTTTTTTTATATTATTTGTGAGGTAGCCATTTTCATTGATGTGGTATATATATATATATATATATATATATATATATATATATAAAATGGTAACCTCTGTCTGTACATTGATTTTTTTCGCAAAATTTCACGATAACTTTTCGTTTCACATGTCATAGACACCATAACTGCATTTTGTTTCTTTGGTGTCTGTTTGTTTGTTTGTTTGTTACCTTTTCACGCATAAACGGCTGAACCGAATTTTCTGAAACTTGGTATGTGTATTACTACTAACCCAACTTAGACTTTAAGCTATATTAATATTCTCTGAGACGAACAGGAGTGGGGGTTATAAGGGAGGCCTGAAATTAAAAATAGCGATATTTCGTTTCCTATTGGTTTTTTGGCAAATATGCTTATAACAAAAGTTGTTTATTTTGTTATTTAGAGTAACTTTTGTTATATACACTTTTTTCGTATACCGAACAATAAAGGTGTTATACGCTAAAAATTATAGCGGGAGTCAACAATTTTATTTGGCACAAAGACTCAACCGAACTAAATAAAACTCGGTATGTGTATTTTCACTAACGCCTTCCTTATAATAAGCCATACAAACATTTCTAGGGACGGGCAGGAGTGGGGGTTATAAGGGACGCCTGAAATTAAAAATAGTGATATTCCGTTTCCTATTGGTGTTTCGGCAAATATGCACATAACAAAAGTTGTTTATTTTGTTATTTAGAGAAACTTTTGTTATATACACTATCGTCGAATACCGAATTATAAAGGCGTTATACGCTAAAAATTATAGCGGGTGTCAAGAATATTATTTGGCACAAAAGAGTCCACCGAACTAAATAAAACTCGGTATGTTTATTATTTCTGACACCTTAATTATCATAAGCCATACCAATATTTCTAGGGACGGGCAGGAGCTGGGGTTATAAGGGAAGCCTGAAATTAAAAATAGCGATATTTCTTTTTCTACTAGTTTTTCTGCAAATATGCACATGACAAAAGTTGTTTATTTTGTTATTTAAAGTAACTTTGGTTATATTCACTTTTAATGCATAACATAAACGAGAGATGCCTTAAAAACTAAAGCGGAAGCCAACAATTTTGTTGAGCACAAACGATTGAACCGAATTTAACAAAACTTGGTATGCGAATTAGCATTAATTCTTCCATGATTATAAGCTACATTAAAATGTTTAGGTTCAACCGGGAGTGGGGGTTATAAGACAGGCCTGAGATGAAAATTCGCAATTTTCATTTTCTATTTTTTTTTCGGCTAACAGGCTCATAGCAAAAGTTTTTTACTTTTGTTATTTAAAGTAACTTTTGTTGTATTCACTTTTGCCGTAAATGAAGTTAATACGGCATATACGCTAAAACCATAATGGGAGTCATTAATTTTATTAGTGCTTATTTAAGTGTTTTTAATAAATGCATATTATTACAAAAGATGTTATGATTTAGTCTTATATGATAGTTGCAAGTATGATTCGGATTAGTGAGCTTATAAATCTCCGTCGCCTCCTCATTTATTTATTTATTTTCCCTATAAATTTGTTATTTATTTCTAATAGAATATAAACTATAAGAGCATTTCTGGTATTTAATATATACTCGATATGAATGTTTAAAGTATTACTAGGTTGCAGGGGGGCTCTCTTCCCCTCATCTAGCTTTTTGAACATAAATGAAATTATGTTTAGGGATCTATTATTTAGTTCCATAAGGGAGATAAATTATTAAAATAATATTCTGAATCAATATTCTAAGGAAAACAACGATGATGACGCTCCTGCGAGAGCGGAAATGGACGGGAGGTAATTGAGTTTAGTTATTTCCTGTGGAATGCTGCCACGACGGGAAGTGATTTCCACTGAGGCTTACTAATACGAATATAATCTTATGTATAAAACTATGCTAAAACTATATGTGCTTGGTTTGATTTTTGGCAGGAAATATGTTCATTATAGAAGATATTTAATTGTGATAAATGCTACCCATGATTATGGTCTGAATTATTGAAAAACCGTGAGTCAAAAAGTCGTGAGGGATAAATTAGGAACCCATTTTCATACATTCTTCAAAACTAAAATTTCTATTCTATTAACCCTGAAAGTTACACTTTAGGATTGGCTGTTTTGAAAAAAACAATACATCGTGGAGGGAAGTGCAATTGTACACACTGAAGTCTTGCTATAAAAATACAATCATTAGTCAGTCAGCAATGATTTCCCGGGCATCGCCGGGTACCTTAGCTAGTATCTATATATATATATATATATATATATATATATATATATATATATAAAATTGTAACCTCTGTCTGTACATTGATTTTTTTCGCAAATTTTCACGATAACTTTTCGTTTCACATGTCATAGACACCATAACTGCATTTTGTTTCTTTCGTGTGTGCTTGTTTGTTTGTTTGTTACCTTTTCACGCATAAATGGCTGAACCGAAGTTTATGAAACTTGGTATGTATATTACTACTAACCCAACTTAGACTTTAGGCTATATTAATATCCTCTGAGATGAACAGGAATGGGGGTTATAAGGAAGCTAGAAATTAAAAATAGCGATATTTCGTTTCCTATTGGTTTTTCGGCAAATATGAACATAACCAAAGTTGTTTATTTTATTATTTAGAGTAACTTTTGTCATATACACTTTTTTCGTATACCGAATTATAAACGAGATATACGCTAAAACCTATAGCGGAAGTGAACAATTTTATTGGGCACAAAAAACTCAACCGAACTAAATAAAACATTCGGTATGTGTATTAGCACTAACGCCTTCCTTATAGTAAGCCATACTAACATTTCTAGGGACGGGCAGGAGTGAGGGTTATAAGGGAGGCCTGAAATTAAAAATAGTGATATTTCTCAGAATACCAACTCCGAGTGTATTTTGTTTCCTATTCGACAAATATGCCCATAACAAAAGTTGTTTATTTTGTTATTTAGAGAAATTTGTCAGCAATTCATTTCAATAAGAACTACCAGGTACCTCACCTGGAAAAATTAATTTAAATGTATGTTAATATTTTGTCCTTCATAATTCAAATCTATGCATAATGCACAGGAAACGGGAAATATGACAATATGGAAGACAGTGAAGTCTTACATAAAAAAATAATTTTATTATTATTAAATCCTCAGAAACGACGGGTATTAACCCTAAACACTCGGACGGGTAAATGTCAAAATATTGTGCAAAGTAAAGCCTTGCCAAACAAATACTATCACCATTCAGCTTCAAATGAATTCCCGAGAAAAGCCGGGTATCTGAGCTAGTAAGTACGAGTATATATATCAATAGTGTAGTATTCACTTTCTCCTCACAGATTCAATACCACCGAATCAATAGATGCTTCCTACTAAATTTATATACGAAATACACCTCATCTGTTCAAAAAGAAAAAAAAAAAAAGAAGAAGAAAACTAAACTAACAACCATTCGATATATCACTCTTGATAAACTTGTAGTATTCCAATGGCGACTATGTTAAAGGAGTTCAGATGATGAGAA
Source organism: Riptortus pedestris (assembly GCA_019009955.1). NCBI lineage: Eukaryota > Metazoa > Arthropoda > Insecta > Hemiptera > Alydidae > Riptortus > Riptortus pedestris. The sequence goes on from CM032228.1 coordinate 140,140,745, forward strand.
AGAGATAGTTCAGTCCATGAATACTCACGAGAGAATTATAGAGAAGATAGAAGTGGTAAGTTTCCATATATTTTTTTTTATCAGGTATGTCCTAAGGTTGACTAGAAGATTGACATTTTAAAGTAGATCCCTAGGCCTGCTCTTTCAGGGGAGAGGGAGGGTGCGAACTTCAATTTTGAAATTCTCTATACGAGAAGATTCGTTAATCATGCACCTCACTTCAGGAATTTAATTATGGTCAAGCTTAATCAGTTATCAGTGGAAGTAATGTGTCTCTCAGTAATCTGATAGTGATTGCAGTTCTGATAGGACAATAAATTTTCGTTATCATCGTTATTATATAGTATACAGTAGTATTTTTATAACCGGAAATGAGTTAATAAATAATTAAGAAAAGTCTGAGCCATATTAGCAGGTTGGCCAAGTACCTCGAGAACTAATAGTGATATGATTTATCGATATTTATATTTGAGAAAATATCATTTATCAATATATTCACAAATGACCCAAAAACTAAACATTATTACGCTTTTACATTATTATATTATACCATACGGTATTAAATTTCACATCTACAAGTATGTTTAGTATTAAGTGATGAAGTTGTTTTATAAAATTCAAATGTCCATAAGAGCTTTTACTATTTTCATGAACCTGGTTAATCAAGATGCCAAACATTCCCTTCTTCAAGAGCTGATTTATTACTGTTGGTCGGAAGAAATAAATAAAAATATATCCTTATTTTACGAGGAACAAAAAAAAAAAAAAAAACTATACCAAAAACAGTTTTTTGGGGGAAGGAAGTTTTTACGTAAATTGAGTTAAAATTAATTATAATATTAAGTTCCATATCATTGGAATTCATTATTTATCAAAATTTCAATGGTATATCATTATTATTTCCCAAGGTATTAAGGAAAACCTTGGACCATAACTCAGACATCTCTTAGGAATTAACGAGTTTAGTTACATCCAGTTATTGTAGGTAGACCGAAAAACATACTGTAACGACTCACGGTACACTGGATATACCGAGCATCACCTCGGTAATCACTACCTGCCGTAGCTATTACTTACAGAGTGGCAGAAAGCAACATTTCACACGCATTAGCAGAACACCCTTACGTTCGTATTATAAAAATCATATAACTCACTTAATATTCCAGTTATGAAAAAAATAAATATAGCAACAATTGTTGAGTATTAAAGTTTTAACAAGATCGATCGATATATTTTGATTTTTCGATTCCCTCTTAAAACCCCGATTCATCCTGTCTACTTTTAGCCATTAACAAGAAGTTATCTGAATGAATCGGTTATATATCGAGTAAAGGATCAAACAAAAGTTGCAATATATATATATATATATATATATATATATATATATATATATATATATATATATATATATATCACCCCCTACCCGAGGGCGTTATGGTCTAACTACCCGCGGGGTTAGCGTTCGAAAATCGTATGTATATATATATATATATATATTTGAACTGGATATAAAGGGTGCACATTAGAATAATTGTTGTAAAATCGAAACGAGATCGTCTAAATAGCTGTCTTCCTGAAAATACGAATGAACTAATGAAATTCCAATCAGAGCATTCTTGAGGCTCTTGAGGCGTCATAACCTGATGTCATAAATCGGCAATGATGAGTACCAACAAGTTCAGATCGATAAGGTGTCACAAACATTACACAAATTTAGATTTTTTAAATTAAACATACAACCTATTTAGTATCAGCACTAACAAATAATTATTGTTATTATTTATTAACGTCCATCTAAGGCTAATTGGGACGGGTTCTCTGCAGGTTACCACCCTTTTCTAGCCAGGGTGGGACTAAGGATTTTATTTAATGAATTCCGTTACTAAATAAATTCTATTTCCCAGGCGGAAATCGAACTCGCCACTCGAGGTTTACCATGTGAGATTAAGGTCCACGCTTTAACTCACATGGCTAACCTAGAGCGTCTTTACTAATAAATAAAAAGATGTTATTAAATAATGTCCACTTAGTGCTACTGTGATCAATTGGGATAGACTGTCTATCTACAGGTTACCAGTATTTTTTTAGCCAGGGAGGGCCTAAGGATTTTATTTAATGTTTTCGTTACTAAAGAAAATCCTATTGTGCAGGCGGGAATCGAACCCGCCACTGTAGGCACCAAGTGAGATTAAGACCAACACCCTAACTCACATGGCCAACAATTTCTCAACAAGGGCAGCTGTGACTGTATTTCATAATTGTCATGTCTAACCAAATCCATGTCATTATTTTCAAGATATGTATATATTTTTTTATATGGATTCTCATTAGAGACATCACTGAGGTTGTATTTAAGATAAGATTTTCAAACAACTTCTTCAAATGTCGATTGACTCTATTTGCGAGGGATCGAAAACTAGGGAAATTCAAATAATCTACAAACAAACACACACGCGCGCTACTCAATATTTAAACGTTAACGGAACTGAAAGATATTTTTTTAATTCATAATTGCACTTCACCCCTTTTCTTTGGGAGGTACATTGGATTTAAATGATCCTACCTAAATCCTCTGCATTTTTAGCAAGTTTCCCTTTTACTCATGACACTATTTTTCACCCAAAAATCCCTCCAAATATCCATAGATCCTACCTAGGAATTGAAGAATGTGAGATCCATTATATATAGATGTATGTAATTAGTCTGTCAACGCTTCAGAAACTTTAATTTTTGGTTGTTCGTTACCAAACCACAATATTTAGTTGAATGCACAACTAAAGATCAAGTTCGTCAATTGTTGAAATCAGCATAGTCACAGTTGAGGGAGTTAAGACTGAGGGCAAAAAGAGCAATCATAACCCCTTAACAAGAGTCTCAAGTAATCTATATTGCTATTAAAGCAGTAATTAAGTAGTTTTTACAATACTCGGTCTACAAAGTTTACAGATTCCAGTTAACTCTAAATTCTCATGACATACATTGATTTATAACTTATATCACTAAACAACTCGTGACCAGCTTTTATTTCAAGTTTTGATTCCATAAGGTTCTAACTCAAAGAGAAAACAAAATGACGTACACGTGAAATCTGGTCAGTTTATGAATCCCCTGCGCATTTCTTTAGCCAACACACAGATTACAACCTATTTCTGGAGTGGAACTAGAATTTTATTTAGCGAGATCTTTAGTAAATAAATTCTCAAATGTATTAAGACCAACGCCTTAATGAGTAACTGACCCATTATATCCATGGCGTAATATGGTGAGTACTTAAAATTAGTTAGTCAGCATAATAGGAGACATATAATGTAGGAAAAGCATATAAAAGTCTGTATTCTAAAAATTATAAAGTAAAATACAAATTCAGTGAGAAATTACATTTCAAGAACACATTACTTAAATAATATGCTGGATTGCATACCTCCAGTTTATCAGGCGTTCTCATTTCATAGTCATTATGGGCCATGCTATCTGATTATAATCTTATCTGCCCATATGGTAATTCAACAATGACTGTAACCTCTTTAGCATATATGATGCACCCCTCATAAAAGTATTAACTTATCAATATCATATTCCATCACCACTGATTTTTTTTCAATGGCATTAAAAGTGTAGAATACAAATGTAAACTTCTAAAAACACAATTGTGCTGTATTCCTATAGTTTGGATTAAATACATAAAAAGTAGGAATATCGAAACTACTTTCTTTTCAGTTTTAAAAACAGTGTTCACTTTTGCATAAACATTATTAAGATAGATTTTTTTTTTGTGAAAACATGAACTCAAGTAATGGAGTTAACAAATAATTATATAAATTTCATTTTTAGAAGATCAGCTATTGAGGTTGTTTTCATTATGCGATTTTCAAAGAATTTCAAATGTCCATCGATCCTACTTAGGAGATGAAGAAAATGAGGTCCGTACAAAATTCCACTCACAAGTGTCTTAACGGAACGATCGTGATGATATATAAGCATATGATATGATGATATATAAGCATATGATATGATGATATATAAGCATTTCATGTAAAACTAAAGATCAAGTACGTTAATGGCTAAAATAGGACCTGGAGGAGGTGGGGGAGGGGGTATAGAGAAAAAATTGAAAATTCAAAATATCTCCTTAATAATGAAATGAGTTGGATCTCAAAATCGAATATAACAAAACGTGTTGTAAACTTATTTTCTATATATTTTGTTTCTATAGCGGTTTACTCTATCTTGAATAGTAACCGAGATATTTGAATTTTTTAAATTTCCATTCTTCGGTAAACCCCCACTTTTAGTCGTCGCACGTTAACAATAAGCCAATATATAATGAAACATCTTATTTGAAACTCAAATATCAAATACTGTTGTCATCAGAGGTGTGATGACATCGTCAATAATATTAGCAGATTTTCCTTAAGGGAAATCAGCTATTGAGGTTGTACTCATGAAGCGATTTTCGAAATTTTTCTTCAAATGTCCATCGATCCTACCCAGGAGATGACGAAAATGAGGTCCGTTCAAAACTGTATATATATATGTATATATATACAGGGTGTCCCCAAACCAAACGGCCAAACTTCAGGGATCGATAGAGGATCGAAAAACTTTGAAAAAAAGTCCTTTGGCATATGCCTCGTTTTCGCTTAGTTTTCGAGAAAATCACAAAAAACTAAAAATAGTTGTGCAAAAACTAGTTAAGGCCAATGGAAGAGCGGATTTTATTCCTTGAATGAATTTTAGCAATAAATGTTATTCCAATACAATTATTATATTCTAATTTTATACTAACAGAAAGGTAATTGAAAAAAAAATTATTTTTTATTAAGAAAAAATAATAAATACTTTTTTATTCAAATATTCATAGTATAAAAAAATTACCTATTTAAAGTAGATAACATTATGAACAATAACTGTAGATTAAAACATAAAAAAAGATTAAAAATTTAGAAAATTAATAAAATAATTAAATATTCTTACTTGGAAAACATAAATGTTTCAGTTTTTATATGGGTCTACCTTAGTGAGAAAAAAAACCCTGAAAATTTTGAAGGTTTTACCTTCTCTAAAATTACATCGTTAATTTCTAAAGCGTCAACGTAAATGTTTGAAGTGCTGGCCTCTCGCTGCAATACACGCATCACATCGCGTACTCACAGATCGCACTGCATCTAAACATTGTTCTGCGGTGAGCTGGTTGCAAACCATTCTGATGCGCTCGATGAGGTCATCCCTTGTGCGGACGGGCTCTCGGTAGACATTTTCTTTCATGTATCCCCACACGAAGAAATCTAGTGGCGTGAGGTCCGGAGACCGGGGAGGCCAAGGCACCGGCCCACCTCGTCCTATCCAGCGACCTGGGTAGTTGATGTCCAACCAGTCTCGTACGGCCCTTCCGTAATGTGCAGGACAACCATGGAGTTGAAACCAGCTCTCAAGCCTTGTTTCCAAAGGGATATCTTCCAAAAGTGCCCGTAAGTCATTCTCCAGGAATAGATGATAACTTTCAGCGTGAAGTCGAGCAGGTAAAAATACGGGACCTATTATGCGATTATAACAAAGACCGACCCACACGTTTACAGAAAACTCATGCTGGTAGTGAAATTCTCTAACAGCGCGGGGATTTTCATGTGCCCAAAGGAGGTAGTTTCTTTGATTGAATATGCCCGCACGTGTAAAAGTCCCTTCGTCCGTCCAGATTACTTTCGAACTTAAGTTTACATCGTTTTGCAATTGATCTTGGTACCAATTACAAACATTTAATCGGCGGGGACCTTTTGTACATGGTAAGCATGCCTGCGGTCAGCCCTTATTGTGCGCCAAATGGTTGTCTTTGTCATGCTTAGAACTGAAGCAGCTCTCCAGACGCTTGTGCTAGGGTTGGTATTGAAGTGCCTCAGTATCCTCTTCCTCCGCCTCAGGTCGGCTTCCATCGGAGCCTGCATACAGTTTCCACGACTATTACATGAGAAGGACCCAGTCTCTCGAAGCCTTCTGAAAGTGCTGGTAAAAACACCTCTGTGTGGGGTTTCTCGGTCAGGAAACCGTCTGCGTTATTCCCGAACTGCCTGACGTGCATTGCCATCGCAGAATCCGTAGACGTAGACTATGTCCGCGTATTCAGCGTTGGTAAATCTAGCCATATTTGTTGACTTCACTGAACAGTACTAGCAACACCACTAATGTGAGAATGCGAGGCTGGATTCCCCCCAAAAAGGATTAAAATGATAGTAAACATTTTAATCCTTTCTTTTTAAGTTTAAACACTCAACCTAGACATTTTATTGATAAGGAAAGCGTGAGAATATTCATGTTTTCTAAATTTAATCCTCGTAAATTAAAAAATTAAGCTTACTCAAAAAGCCAATAGTTTTTTTGTAATTTAAATACATTATTAAAAAAAAATACACTTTTTGCACAACTATTTTCAGTTTTTTGTGATTTTCTCAAAAACGAAGCGAAAACAAGGCATATGCCAGAGGACTTTTTTTCTTAGTTTTTCAATCCTCTATCGATCCCTGAAGTTTGGCCGTTTGGTTTTGGGACACCCTGTATATATATTTGTCTGTAACCGCTCTAGCGGTCGCAATTATTGTTTAATCGTTACGAAAATCAATATTTAGTGGTTTTATGTAAAAAGAAAGATCAAGTTCATTAATGGCTGAAATCGGACCAGGGGGAGGGGGGGGGTTTAGAGGCGGAGAATTTCTAAAATTCTTAATATCTCCGTTATTATGCGTCGAATCGAAAAATTGTATAGAACCAATCTGATTGCAAATGAAATGTTCTATAAATTTTGTTATGTTTTTCAATATCTTAATTATTTACTGAGATATTTGCATTTTTTAGTTTTCGGTCTTCAGTAAAGCTCCACTCCTACTCATCTCATATTTTCAATATTCTATTACGTTATGAAGCGCTTTATTTGAAGCCTTAATACCAAATATTGTTCTCATTGAGCTTTTAAGTTTTGAGATAAATGCAAATACGTGGCGCACGTGGGAAATCTGCTAAGTTAACGCAGCCCCTGCGTGACCGACTTTTTTTATTAGTTTTTGACTATAAAATGTTTATGATACCATACTCGATATTTAACCGTCTGATTGAACACTGAAGACCACATTGACCAAACTTTTATTATTATTTTAATTATAAACATCTATGAAAACCATTAAAATAAATTTAGATATATATATCAGAGAGAGAGAGAGAGAGAGAGAGAGAGAGAGAGAGAGAGAGAGAGAGAGAGAGAGAAATATACATACAGGTAACACCAGCGCGAATATTAAATGAATAGATATCTGTCAATGAGAAACCTATCAGTTACAAGTTAATAACTCTACAACGGAAATCGTGTGAATTGTAAACAAACAGGCCAGCCAACCTGAATTCGAGCCCGGAAAGAAAAACTATTAATGAAATATATCTAAATATAACATATTAGTTATATTGAAAACTATTTACCGTAATGAGAGGCTCAGGTGACCGTGTGAGTTAGGGCGTTGGTCTTAATCTCATATGGTAAACCTAGAGTAGTGGGTTCGATTCCCGCCCTGGGATTGAGAAATTTATTTAGTGACGGACTCATCCTTCCAAGAACGAAAGAAGAGGGGAGGGGTTTAACAGAAAGTAAAAGTTCAATGAAAACAATATTCCTTATTCAACCCGTTAATGAAGTGGTTCATGATATAACAGCTTATTATTAATCGCATCGCACGCGCATACCAGTTGAACTCGACCATCAGCCAATGACGACGGTTTCCACCGACAGGTATGACAATGGTTATTACTAATACAACATAAGTAGGAGTAATAACTCGGTTAATATTCATGATACTGAAAATATGTAAAGAACAATATTTATAGATCATTTAATTTGCAATAAGTTTAGATCTATACAATTTTTCGATCCGACGTATAATAACGTAGATATTTTGAATTTTCAGAATTCCCCCTCCCACTGGTTGGATTTCAGTCATTAACGATCTGGATCTTTGTTTTACATAAAACGACTATATGCCGAGTTTGGTTACGATCAAACAAAAATTGCGACAGCTAGAGCGTTAACTGACAAACACACACACACACACACACACACACACACACACACACACACACACACACACACACACACACACACACACACACACACACATATATATATATATAATTTTGAACGGACCTCATTTTCGTTATCTCCTGGGTAGGAACGATGGATATTTGAGGATTTTTTTCTCAAAAATCGCGTCATGAGTACGACCTCAATAGCTGGCTCTAAAGCCAATTTTAACTAAAATATTTACATTTTTTATTTTTCAGCCATTAGTTAACCCCCACTCCTCCTGCTACATAAACAACACTCTATATAATGAAAAACTTTACTTGAAACTTAAATACCAAATATTTTTCTCATTGAACTTTTACTTTTTAAGATAAATATAAATACGTGGCATACGTTGAAAATCTGCTTAGTTAACGTGACAAACTATTTACTAGTGTGATAGGTCGTTATTCCACTTTATCTATGGTTTACAACCGCTATCAGAAGCATGTACCCTTCGTTATAGGGCATTCTCGAACATGGTTCTCCAATTGATTGCACTTTTGGTCACGAAGTGCAGAGACTTACAAATTTAGAATAGTTCTGTATAATATTGTTATAAACTTAGTTTTCTATACTTGCAGTTAAATACATGTTTTCTCTAACACGTATATAATAAGAGATATATACATTTTTAGTTTTAGATTTTCGGTATACCCCTACTCCTACAAATGAGGTTCTTACATGGAGTACAAGCGCCGTACTCAATCTCATTACCTGCTAAAATTTGAATTCCTTATTACTGGGAAAAAGGAGAATAGATGGAATAGCATGTCCAGCACGAAGGAAATCTGCTTAGTTTAGTTAGCAGCATCTGCGTGACGAACCTTTCATGCTGATTTTACTTGACTAGAGGTAACCGTGTCAATTACAAACCAGTCCGAGGAAAATTTAGATGGGAAAGAATTCAGAAAACAAAACTTTCTGACAATTCCCCTTGTCATAGTAATCATTTAAGTTTGAAATTATTATGCGGTATTTTCCTACTACAAACAAAAATGTGCTTCAATTACAAGATAGGTATGAACAAGCCTCTTGCTTAGCATAAGCCCGCTTCCTGACTTAATTTCAATCTAAGATCACTGATTTCTCACATTCATCAAAGATTAAATTCATTTATCACAAACCAGATGCCAGAAACAAATGTGAAAAACAATAACTCTTACCTGCTCTGCTGTTGGTCACAAGAAACAGGAAGATGAAGAGGTATTTTGTTCCCATACTGAAACACAAAACAAAACTCTATAAACAATATGAAGATGAATTAAGTACAGAATATATATCAAAAAAACATATGTTTTGTTTACATTCACGTGCACCTTTTCATTTTCATTTTTTTTCACAATATCAGTACCTGCTGATATGTCACGCCGATTTGATTATCAATACAGGTACATCATGGGTGTAACAATGACTGAAGACAAATGACACTTTCAATGTGTGGTAAAATGGTAGGCATTATTCAGTGCTTAGGTTAATCCAAGCATTAATTCTGATAAGAAACAGTTTTAATGTCAACCGATCTGCCCAGACCTATTGTTATAGGAATTAAAGAGACACAGGCATACCAGTTTGCGGAGTCCATTATTGTAGATTCACTCACCATAAAAATAAAAATGATCTCTAAGAACAGTAGCTTTTAACATTTTTCTTTATTATGGTCCGTTTTGTTCGATTATTTTCTCTTTCTGTTACGTTTTATAGAGTTCCGAGATCCAACCTATCAACTGCAAACAACTCGCACACAGATATCACACGATTTACATGAACAGTCCATCAATTAAACCTATACCCAGTCGAAAATTTAAAAATTATACTCTTTTATTCGAAAATTCAAACAATTAAAAAAAGTTTCTTATTTAACTTATCATAACTTATTATAACTTTTATTTATCAGCGCTTTTAGATGAAATCTTTTTAGTTTAAAATTTAAAAATGATTAAGGTCGTCTATCATGATCTTTTGTACTTTATTCTATTGTTGTTTCTGTATCTCTACTCATTTGTTTATTAATTGATTTTTAATTAGCTCTAGTGCTTTGACTTGTAATTAACTCTAGTCCTCTACAAGATTTGATATGTACTTCCAGAGAGTAAGCTCCATAATCAGTGCCTAGTTAGAGAAAAATAAATGTTTAGTTAGTAAGAGTAGTGCAGACTGAGCTCAGCAGCCGAGGGAGGGGGGGGGGGTCGAATGGCACTTTGCAAAGTAAATAGGTCAAGATCCTGATTGTCCTGATTAATTAGTTCCTCCACCATCCAACATTTCAGGAAACGTTTATATTCTTCCGTTAAATGTTTAAGAACATAATAGGATAAGTCAAATATTGTTGGTTTTCTATACAAAAGTTACTAACAGTAAGTCAATTAATTTCTTTACATAAAATAATAATAAAACAGCAAACCTAAATAATACATACGTTTTAATATATATCATGTTCAATTAATATATTTTCAAAAATCTATCAGTCGAATAATTGTATATAATAACATTTTTTACCAATATTAATGTCTTAACCTTAATGGGTATGATGTTGATCTTCATCATATCTTCATTGACTTACGTCAACGAATATATTACTCATTGAATTACGTTATTATAAAGTCATCTATCATACAGATTTATAAAATGAGCTGTTTTTTTTTCTACTATTTCAACTTAAAGAAAGTATTAAAAGAATTCACGCAAAGTAAACGCATTGTTCTAGCATAAACGAATATGGGATGAAGACAAGTGATAACAATAATTAAAAATATATATGCTATTTATACAGATGAAAGATAAAAAAGTCCGTCACGCAGGGGCTGCGTAAACTAAGCAGATTTCCCACGTGAAGTTATACAATAGAGAAATCTCCATAGGAGAACCGAACGGTTACGGCAAAGGGCCAAACTAGCTTTTCGCGGGAAATTCAAAAATCCGGCATCGGCCCAAATTTCATAAAAATGCAAATATCTCGGTTAATATTCAAGATAGGGAATAAATGTATATAACAATATTTATAGTAAATGTAATTTGCAATAAGATTGATTTTGTACAACGTTTTGATCCGACGTATAGTAACGGAGATATTTCGATTTTTCGAAAATCCTCCCCTCTAAACCCCCCCTCCCACTGGTCCGATTTCAGCCGTTAACGAACTTGATCTTTCTTTTTACATAAAACGACTAAATATCGAGTTTGGTAACGATCAAACAAAAATTGCGACCGCTAGAGCGGTAACAGACAAATATATAGATAGATAGATAGATAGATAGATATATATATATATAGATATATATATACAGTTTTGAACGGACCTCATTTTCGTCATCTCCTGGGTAGGATCGATGGACATTTGAAGAAAAATTTCGAAAATCGCATCATGAGTACAACCTCAATAGCTGATTTCCCTTAAGGGAAATCTGCTAATACCTAGATCAAACAATAATTCCAGTAAAGACGACAAGTCAAGTTAAGGAGTGAGACCACAAGAATAAAACCAATGTTGATGAAAGATCTACCTTATGTTAAGAGGAAAAACTGACTTCTGTGAAATGCATTGTTAAATACCTTTTTATATCCATGGTTAACTATCGCAATGAATTGACAGTTTTACACTTTGAATAACATTTATGACGCGATAACATTATAACAAATGAGTATTATATTATTATTCAGTGTAGTAACATCTGCTGGCGTACGTTCTGCTCGATCGTATTGTACGAGTGCAATTATTGGAAATAATGTTACATTTTAATTTATTCTTTTATCAACAGAAAGGCACTCCAAAGGAAGAATATTGTGAAAATATTCACCATTATAAATTAAGTGTGCTCTTGAGAGCTCTTGTAAATGGAAAATACATTTAATTATGCGTCATTAGAGTATGTAAAAAAATGATAAAAATAACAAATATTTGGTTTCTTAGACTTCTTTACTGGGCTGAATCTTCTTCTTGTCCAAACCAGCTTTTTGCTCCACCGGCCTTCTCGTCACACTTCATTGTGCTTTAAAGCTCCCTTCTTCAGGATATACATCGCCATTATTGTCGTTTCTCATGGGTCACAGTCCGGGGTCTAATGTATGTCCGTAGGGCAACTGAATATTAGCAAAATAAAGCATGACAAGAAGACCGGTGTGGAGCAGAAACCCGGTTTGAAGAAGAAGAACAAACAAACCTTTTAACATTTATACATAAAACTACTAGTTCAAGATTTCGAGCATTAAAAGATAAATGTCGGAAAACAGATATAATAGTTGTCCTATAAATTTCCAATTTGTTAAGACTTAGATTAGTTCCTTTTTGTAGTGGGGGGAGGGGGTTGACGTAATTTAATATTCATAAATATGAGACCGTATATTTATAATAACTGTTTGCACACATGGATGAAAACGGCTTGGCAACTTGCTGCGACATCAGTAATCAAGACATATTTTATTTGTAAATTAGTCTTTAGAAACTTAAAATACATGACCTGATTCAATTCAACCAAAAGATCTATTAGAAAATAAGAATGAAGAAATCTTATTTGATCATTTGAGCTGCTTTCGGAATATGAGTGTCAATATCGTTTGATTATAACGAGAACAGCTTATGACAGACCTTCACATTATAAGTTATTGTGATGTAAATCACATATCAACGAAAAAACGACTGGGAAGAATTACGCATGACACTTGATGGACAGTTTACGATGAACACATCCATGAAAAGGCATTGGTCTTTCGTCGAAGTTGAAGTACCGTTGATATTGGTCTTGGTAAAATTTACAATTTCAGTTTTGGCCACTTTTCGTAATACGCATGCAGTGCTTACTATCGTTCACTTGACAGCCATACCCAACCATTGTATGGTTTCTTTGAAAACATGAAATATCTCCTTCCTCCATATTGGTCATTGCTAAGTGGGGTGTAATTGAGGCAAAAAATACTACTTCGTTATTCAGTATATATCAACAGTATTTATACCGAGGATCAAAAGATAACCCATTTTGCAAAATGTAGTTGAAAAAACGTAATACGTAATTGCTAAAATAAGAGCATAAAGCGGCTTGGAGTTCACGCAACTGTGAAAAAGGCCCTAGACAAATTATTGAAATAAAAAATAGATAAAAAGAAAGAGAGGAAATGCAGAAAAGATTATCGGTTTGTTGTGGTGTGGCTGGAGGAGAGAGGAACCGTGGGTACTGGAGGGTGAACAACCTCCGGAGCGAGAAGAGCCCTAGTCAATGGGTCCATGGCTGATTCATCCCACCATCTTCCTACCGTCTCTCGCCCGTCTATACCCGCTAACCCAGGGACCTCTTTCACTACCAGCTAGCGACAAGTCACCAACCAAGCTAGGCTTTATCATAGCACCCCTACATAGAAATGGTGGAATATATATATATATATATATATATATATATATATATATATATATCAATAAGTGGATTAATATAATACCAAAAGTGTGCCGGGTATCCTCAAAATCTAGATGATTAAATAATTTATCCAACCAATTTAGACCAAATAAAAACCAAAAGACTTAAACAGAAAATAAAGCCTGTCAAGCAAAGGATGTGTAAACTAATCAAATTTCCCACGCGTGACACACTACTGATCTCATCTCACCATATATTCTCTATTTCTAAATAAGATATTTCTCTTCTGACATGGAGAGCCGGCGTTCAATACAAAGCCCTGCTTGTTCGTCCTAAGATCAAATCAAACTATAAATACTTTATGTAATAAGTAACGTTATTATAACAAAACCAAGTGCTTTTTCTCAGTTATTTGTTTACATTTTTTTCTATATCTTTTGCGTCTACATCGTGCCTTCTTGGAAAAAAAAAATTGTTCTTTTTTTACTGATAACAGTATACTCCACACTTTTCAACTGAATGTTTCAATCCAACTATTTAAAAAAAAACACAACAAATCAATACACATTTATCAGTTATAATTAACTATGTAAGTTACAATATTTGTTTATTTTAAGAAACAATGTATGCTTCTTGTAATGAGGAATTGATGATTGTATGATTCAGAATTAAGAATAAATATTATGCTGAAACAACATACGTTATGTATAAAAGTATTGAATGGTTCACTTCAATATGTAAGAAAGAATAAAGAGCTGTTACAGAGTAACGAATTTGTCAAGTTAAACAACTAAAATCAATTTCTTTTCTGCTTAAAATAATACTGAAAAAGGAAGATAAACTATGAAATTGAGTAAAGTAAAATATGGCGTTCAATTTAAAATAAGATGAAAAGCGTTAACATACATTTGGATCAAATCAAGGTGCGTTCTGTATTTTTACATTTTATAATTCAAGTAAATGGTACGCCGTATTGTAAAATTATTACTAACCTCTTATGAATGAAGTGCGAAAATAAGTCTAATACTTAATACTGATAATCCAAAACTTGAATATGCGAAGATCTCATACTGGCATTGTGATGTTAATTTCGAAAAAACTAATAAGAATGGATCACTCACTGATTGCATAATCACATTAGAAAGTTACAAAGCTGTTTTTTTTTCAATAATTAGTAATTCATTTTTTCTTCTTAAAGATTTCAAAGCTGTATTACCACAAAAAAAAAAGATACACGTATCAATCTTCAAGAACTTTGTAGCAAACATAAAATCTGTAACGCAGAATAACTTAAGGTGCAGATGGCAGTTTGTATATATATATATATATATATATATATATATATATATATATATATATATATATAAATTCCCAACTGAAACGGCTTCTGAATTGTAAGAATAATTTATATTTTAATAACTCAAATTTTAGTAGTCCAAGAACTAAAGAAGGAGCGAATGAACAGAATCCGTATTCTGCATTTTTGCATAAATCTCACAAAGTAACGAAGGTAAGGTAAGGTTAGAAATGCCAGGTAAGGTTAGAAGAAGCTTCCACCTGAGCCGAGCAATGACGGAAATGGCCGACCTAATCCGAACTAGACCCGACCACAGACTTCATAAAAATGCAAATAGCTCGGTTAATATTCAAGATAGAGAATAAATGTATATAGCAATATTTATAGTAAATTTAATTTTCAATAAGATTGATTCTGTACAATTTTTCGATCCGACGTATAGTAACGGAATCTGCTAAAATTGGTAAAAGAGTGCTTAGAAAAAGAGATACCTCGAAATATCGCACAGTGGGGGAGAACATCCAAACATTTTGCATAATCCTAAAATTGGAGGTTCCCTTTTGAGGAATTATTATTAATGACTTTAGACAACAGAAGGCAGTTCCGAACGCACTTATCCTGATACAGATAGTAGCAGCGCACTCAAAAATAGGGAATCATATACTATCTATACATATCACATCTTTCAAAGTGTTCGTATCAACTGTTTTTTAGGTTACCACATACAGTGAGTGTTTGTGAATTTTAAATCAAACTATTACAGAATGTGCCTCATGTTGTAAGTAATTAAATTTCATTAATTTTTGTTTTGCAGAGATATTTTATAAATTCGTTAGAGCCTAAATTAGTTTATATTATCTCCTCTCTTCTCTACAAACTTTATGCTTGTTATTTTTAATTATTTATCCGTTTATGATGGTCAAGATAGAATTTTGATCAAAATTCCGCTTTCCGACTTTTATATGAATATATTATATATCTTAGAAGTTGTAAATAACTTCCCGTCAAAAAATAATTAACACCGACTACTTCTTTTTTAGCTGATAGTGCTCATACCAATTTTATTTATAAATAAATCATGGAGTGATATAATCAAGACAGCAAATAAAGAAAGCTTGGATGATAAGTTGAAATATCTAAACAAAGTCATTTCTGAGCTTACAAACGCCCCCCCCCCCAAAAAAAAAATATTAACAGGCTTATTCCATATATTATCAATTTTCTTTTCAAAACTTAAGAACAAATAAGTGGAAGTTAACTGTACTGGGTTAAATCAATTTTGTGCAAATCATATTGTGAAAAGATTTTCTTTTAGTTAGAAACATAATAATTGTGTGGACAACATTGTAAATGATCTTTACTGTCTAGTAGAGGAATTAAAGTTTACTGTTTACGCAATTGGTCCCTTGTGGCACTTTCTTAAAAAGTCAGAAGAAATGAGATCGGGAGCAATGAGTCTCCCGTGCGGCGTGAGAAAGTTCTATGGTGCTTAAAGAATTACCAATTTTCGACACAGGTCATGTCATGTAATTGAATCAGGCCAATAGTCCTTCTTCTGGGGTAGCTGACTTTGAACGTCAGTAAATGACGACTTGAAAGAAGAAATTTAATCTGTGAAGTTCACCTTTTCAAGGCTACCGAAAGTTTTTTTTAAACGCCTCGAGGGAATGTAGACTGGGAAGAAAGAACGGAGGGGAGCTAGTGATGCGGATCCCACAAGGATGCCAGCTGACAGACCTCGTTACGGCTGCCAGAACCTCCGTCTTCTTATCGCCACCTCAATGGCCAAACCAACAGTATCAGTCGCAGTCTCTTCCTTTTCAACACCAATCCCATATTACTTTGTACATGTTTCCGTCGCAAAGTCGTCAGATTCCGCAAATTTGATGACCAGAAATTGATTTTAGCAGATTTCCCTTAGGGGAAATCAGCTATTAAGGTCGTACTCATGACGCGATTTTCAAAAATTTTCTTCAAATGTCCATCGATCCTACCCAGGAAATGACGAAAATGAGGTTCGTTCAAAATTATATATATACATATATATATTTGTCTGTTAGCGCTCTAGCGGTCGCAATTTTTGCTTGATCGTTACCAAACTCGATATTTAAACG
Source organism: Riptortus pedestris (assembly GCA_019009955.1). Lineage (NCBI taxonomy): Eukaryota > Metazoa > Arthropoda > Insecta > Hemiptera > Alydidae > Riptortus > Riptortus pedestris. The sequence goes on from CM032228.1 coordinate 140,157,596, forward strand.
TTTTATGTAAAAATAAGGATCAAGTTCGTTAATGTCTGAAATCGGACAAATGAAAGGGGGGGTTTAGAGGGGGATTTTTGAAAATTCAAAATATCTCCGTTACTATACGTCAGATAGAAAAATTGTATAGAACCAATCTTATCGCAAATTACATTTACTATTAATATTGTTATATATATTTATTCTCTATCTTGAATATTAACCGAGATATTTGCATTTATATTATATGTGTGCACGTAACGGACGAGATGAGATCGGCTAACTTCGGTCCTAGTTGTGGGTTTCCGGCAAAAGCTCGGCCGTTTCAGAAACTGTTTGGCTCTATATTGTAAAACTTCACGTGGAAAATCTGCTTAGTTTACGTAGCCCCTGCGCGACGGACTTTTTTGAACTTTAGGAAATAATTATCCGATTATCATAATCTTGTTCGTAAACCCCATAGCATTCTAAAAAGGAGAATTGAATCCTTGCAAAGCCATGTAGGTTTCCTAACAAACACGATAAGTCCAGACCCTGGTCGCTTGTAGCAAATTCATGTATGTATGTTCAGATATGATTGTGAAAAGGCTCGTCGTATTAATGTGTATGTTGCTGGATGTGGAAGAGCAGATCTCAGAAACCGATCTTAATAACAGGAAGTCTTCCCACCCATTTCTTTATTAAAGCACAAGGACTTTTGGCACTAATGTGCCATCATCAGGTGCTATCAAGAAAAACAAAAGGAGAAACATGTTTAAGGCGATGTATCAAAAAAATTTACATTTAAAATGTTTCAACCTGAATAAAACTACTAAAACAGTCATACACATTGTATTAGCTTAAAAACATTAAAATCAGAGTCAATAGTATTTAAACTATTATTATTATTTAAATAATATTTTATTAGTTTATATTATTGACTCTGATTTTAATGTTTTTAAGCTGCATATGTATGCTGCATCTAAAATGTTAGTTGGACTTAAGATGTATTGTAGCTGAGGTACTTGAGTGAAAATCGGAAGAGCAGAAGTGGGGGTTTACAAAAGCCCAAAATACAAATATACAAATAACTCTGTCAATATTCTTCATATTTTTCATGCTCTCTGGTCGTTCTCAAGACGTAATTTTCATAATTGAACAAACTTACCCTTTTTTTTCACTTAAAAATACGTGCTTCAGTAGGAACTTTAATTCCTATTGTTTATTATAATTTCAACACATAGTAGGGGGAATAAAAAAAGTCTGTCAGGCGGGTCTGCGTTAACTAAGCAGTTTTCCCACGTGCGACATGCATTTATCTCAAAAAAGTAAAATTTCAATAAGAACAATATTTGGTATTTAAGCTTATAATGAAGTGCTTCATGATATAACAGCTTATTGTTAATTAGTGATGAGTAGGAGTGGGGTTCACTGAAGGCCAAAATTCAAATATCTCGGTTAATCAATATAAACAAAAAACGTGCACAATAACATTTATAGAATATTAAATTTTCAATAAGATTTGTCCTATTAATTCGATCCGATGTATAAGAACAGAGATATTTCGAATTTTCGTAATTCCCCTCCTCTAAAACCCAGCTCTCCCCTGTCTGATTTCAGCCGTTAATGAACTTGATCTTTATTTTTGCGTAAAACGTTTTAATAAGTTTAGTAACGCTCGAACACTATTTTCGACCGCTAGGACGTTAACAGACAAATATATAAATCCATACATATAAAATTGTATACGGAACTCATTTTCGTCATCTCCTAGATACTTAAGGGAAATCTGCTAAAAGAAGGGGCATGAAACGTATTTATCACATTCTATACCGTTATCATTAACGGGGAGTAGGTGTTTATTTCGTATTCAAATTTTATGGCCTTTTTTTCATTTTGCCTACAACGAATATCTTAGCTCATATTAACAAATTTAAATTCCCTTCCCAGCAAACTGGCACGCTCCCACTATATTTAGTGCTGTGTATATTCCGATACATTCATGGAAATTCACTGATATCAATGTCCTCTCTGGCATCTTTTCAGGGCCACAATTATAAAAATTAAACTGTAAATTACAGTTAAAATTGAATAATTAAACTTAATTTGTTTAAAACCACAAAATATTTATTTATATCTAGTTAATATAAGAAAATTATACACTAATATTAGTTATAGGAAAATTATACGTTAATATTAAGAAAATGATGTATTCATTTAATGGTTTGTATAGCTTAAAAAGAAGCTGGTTATAAATTTGACTTTAGCCACAAATCATCAAAGTCTACATACAATACACACGCGTAGGCGCGCACACACACACACACACACACACACACACATATACACATATATTTTATATATATATATATATATATATATATATATATATATATGTGTGTGTATGTATGTATGTATATATTGTACGAATGATGGTTTTTCATCTAGAATCATCAAAAGAAAACTTACTTAGCCCTCCCTGGGCCTTGTTCTTACGGTAGAAGAATACATCACTACAGAATTTTTCTTTAGAACGGAGATTATTTTAAGGCAATATCCTTCAGATGTTGCTCTGTGCGTAGCGACAAATAACTCGGAACTTATCGAGTAGTGATTAATGATACTAGAGATAGTAATCACTGATAGATTCATCCTTCAATAGAGACTGTTGCATCAAAAGTCATTATTTCATTTTGGGAATAGAATACTGGATATATCGTACTATGCTTTCTATACTATCCCTACTTTGAATCACTATGACATCAATGGGAAAACGATTATGCTTGTTTATTAGCTCGTATGTTTTTCCTTCGTTATTGTTCAGATTTTTAGTACGGGTAAAATATTTAATGAAATGAAAGTTGCTTAATAAGCGCTTAATTATCATATCTCGTATAATGGTATTTCATATTAACATCCATCTAAAGATGGCCAGAAATACTGTTTAAATTTGCTTAGGATAGATTCATTGAGATTGCAGTTCTTCAACTTCCTACTGACATAAAAAATGAAATTCTTAGCACTTAGTCCACTCGTTTGCTAATCAATCATCAATGGTTTGAACGTTTACAAAGACATATTTTTATGTATGTTCATGCCAAGATTCAACAAACCTTATATGGAATCCAATTTTCTAACCAAACATGGTGGTTTACATAGAAGTCTAAGCATATATTTGGCAAAATCTTCGTACTTTTATTTTATGAATTGAAAAATCTAAATAATTTATTGTGTTTAAAACACACTTCTGTCGTTCTCTTCCCCCCCCCCTTTCTCTCACACACACACCCACACCCTCCTCCTTCGGACACAAAAAATGCAAGTATATGTAACTGGTTAGAGTCCATAATTTCGATATCGGGTATTGTTAAGAAATAGTATGAGAAATTATGGCAAAGTAGCTGGCGGAAAACAAATCTTCAATATAAACTTGGTGATTGTTAATGTCTAATCTGGAGGAGGCTCAGGTTAGCCATTTGAGTTTAAGCGTTGTCCTTAATCTCACAGGTAAACTTGGAGTGGCGAGTTTGATTCTCGCCTGGGCAAAGGAAATTATTTAGTGATGAAATACATTAAATAACATCCTAAAATCCCACCCTGGCTAGAAAAGGGTGGTAACCTGTAGATAACCCGTCCCAATTAGCCTTAGTTGCAAAAAGTGGACGTTAATAATTAATAATAATAATAAACAATATAACCCCTGAGTTAAGTTTCTTTTTCATAAAAATCATTGGTAATATCACAAGGTATCGTCATTTCTGATGAGCTTTAAACAGAAGGCATTTGTTAGACTTCAATTCTCACCGGAAACCTTTATCTAGGCCTAATAAAAGTAACCTATAGGTCCTAGACATTTTATGAACCTACAATGGCTAGTCAAAACAGACTCACTAACCTACCAAACTTATCGTTTCAGCTAAGGAATGAAGTTTATTTTTAAGATGAGTTAGGTAAATATAGAGGACATTAGATATTTAAGTTATTACCATGGATATAGATGCCCAGGAAGTAATATGAACATATTATCATATGTTCATATTACTTTCTGACTGAAAACGAGTATAGTTAAGAAGAAGGAGGAATAGTATCACAATAAATAAAAAAATATATGAATCTATTACTGTTCACAGAGAAGATAATATATTCTTAATGCACTATAGTTATTAATGAATAAAATTAAAGAGTTAAAAATTTGGTTAGTATTGTTAAAAATAAAAAACAATAGTTAGTATTGTTAAAAATGTACCTGCTAGTGAGTGAGTAATACAGCTGTAGAAGGTAGACTGAGACCCTAAAGTAACCTACCTGGCCCTTCCCTCGCCCCAACCTGGCATAATCACTCCTCTCTAGAACCTCACTCCTAATTGGGTCTCGCATCCTCTTTCTCACTCTATCTCATACTCTCTCTGCCGCCAAGTCCCACACTCAAACTACCTCTACTATAATTGTGTTTTAGACGAACTCCTGAGTTCAAATGTACCTCAATATACTTATACATAAATTGCAACATGCATATACAAAATATGTATTGAAAAAGTCCGTCACGCAGGGGCTGAGTAAACTAAGCAGATTTCCCTCATGAAGTTTTATAATAGATAAATCTACATACTGGTAACACAACACCACCTTGAATATTAATTAAATAAATACAAACGGTAATAAGAAATCTTTCCCCTCCAAGCGGGAAGCATATGAAATGTAAACAAACAGGTCTGCCAGCCCGATTCTCTACTATTTACTAAATCTAGTACTGTAATTTATAATGGATCAGAATCATTTTTATCTCAATCAATCCAATTTAAATAGTCCATAAATTTAAGAGGGGGGGGGCACCAGAGGATATTTGCATGTATGTCGTATAATAAAGGTAGGGGGCACCAGAGGATATTTGCATGTATGTCGTATAATAAAGGTCTCTGGAAAACAATATTTGGTTTTAAGGTACGAATAATGTGGTTTATTACATAACCGAGTATTGTTACTTTAACATGAGTCGAAGTGGGGGTTTTTTGAAGGCTGAAAACTATAAAATCTAAATATCTTGGTTAATATTCATGATTCAGAAAATATGTATAGAACAATATTTATAGATCATTAAATTTTCAATAAGATTGGCTCTATACAATTTTTCGATCCGACTTATAGTAACGGAGAAATGTCGAAGTCTTAAAATTCATCCCTCCCACTGGTCCGATTTCAGCCATTAACGAACTCGATCTTCCTTTTTACATAAAACGATTAAATATAGAGTTTTGTAACAGTCAAACAAAAATTGCGCCCGCTAGTGCGTTAAGGGAAATTTGCTAAAACTGTAGGCAAAAGCTCGTGATGGGAAGGATCATCATAGCCAATTTCCGGCTCCAGATTATTATTCTGCTTCTAAGTCGTTTTTTTATGTTTCCACTGATGGTTTAAGACAACTACAAAAATACAAAGTAACCTTTCACAAGGTTAATCTTTCACAAGTTCACTTTTCGTATTAAAATGATCTTATTTTTATTTAATACACTTTTCTCCATCAGTTAAAGCCACGTTATTCAGTCACTAACTATGTCCAATTCGTTTTTCTTTCTTTTATTTTTTTTTACAATTATAATAAATAATTTGGTCATTATAGATAAGTAAAGGTGTAATATATTAGCCATCTTAACAGATTATACTCCGGACTGCCATGATACAAAGAAATCCAAATTATTTATAGAAGCATTTTTTTACCCATCTAGTTTTGCGTCCAGCTCACACACGCGTCGCGTTCATCGGGTGTTGGACTCTGAAGGAAGCTGATCAAACGAGAGAATGAATGAGAAAAGGCCTCGTTTCTCCTCAAATACCGATTCCTAACGGCAGAGCACTCGCCACATCATCAGTGTCCTTTCAAAGAGAACTAGTTTGAACCAAGGATTCCTTGCGACAAATGTTAATATTCTACTTTTCCGTAATTACGAACGAAATTCATTGTCCTCTGGATTTGTGCTGGCTGGTGGAGGTCCATCGTCAACGGAAGGATCAAAAAGGTCAAACACCTCCACTCTTAATACTTCTTTATTACAGGCAAAGTACTTTCGGGGCGAACCGTCCCATCATCAGTGCTCTAGAGTTGGTCCCTATTGAGCCGACATCTCCGGGGAGTCTCGCCGGAGATGTCGGCTCAATAGGGACCAACTCTAGAGCACTGATGATGGAACGGTTCGCCCCGAAAGTACTTTGCCTGTAATAAAGAAGTATTAAGAGCGGAGGTGTTTGACCTTTTTGATCCTTCCGTTGAAATTCATTGTCTTCCAAGTTCCGGTAGGTGGGATGGATAAACGTTAGAAGATATAATTCAACCATTGTACATTGAGCACACGCTCGTTAGCTATTATCTCTTCTCAAAAATCTCCTAATAAGAATATTATAAATAAGCATCCCAATAAAAGAAAGAACTATGCTCTAAAGGTAATAAAAACTAAAGGTATATTAAAACTATGAAATTCATAGTAGTACCGAAATTTGTAAGTCCTTGAAAACGTTTAGACGGAATTCCACTTTGTCAAAGAATTAAAAACAGCCTTGGTTTTCTGCAGTAAATCAGATTGTAGATAATCTGAAGACATATCACAAAATGAATTCATCTCGAGGCGCTATTTCTTACACCTGTCTTCATTTCAACCAATCCGGCATGAAACTTAGGAAATGAATCTCTGCTTCACTAGCAGTCTTACCGGCTATATTTAAAAGGGGAAACAAATTAATTCACCTGATCAAAATCAGTTTTAGTCTAAATTACTGAAATATATATATATAAACGATATGTTTCTAAATGCCCTATTCTACGCCTAAATACCAAGTATTGTGTTCATCGGAACTCTCAGTCCATGTATGTGATACATGGATATGTGTTTGATTTGACGATGAATAAACATTCTATGTTTTAGACGCTTCAGTTTTTATTTTATTCATACCCTATCAATATTTTACCGATATATAAAAAACTTACGTTAAGTGGAGAAATCGAAGTATGAGGAGTTCGAGGGTTATAAAAATACAAATTTGCGTATATCTCATTATTAAAACGAAATTGACTCTCGACAAAATTTTTTAAACTGCAGTTGTTTATATTCCCTGTCCGTTGACGCTCTAGCAGACATAATATTTGTTTCATCGTTACCAAACTCGATATTTAATCGCTTTATGCAAAAAGAAAGATCAAGTTCGTTAATAGCTGAAATAGAACCAATGGGAGGGGGGATCATTCGGGGGGAGGGGGGGGATCGAAATTTCACCGCTACTATACGTCGGATGGGAATATTCTATAGCCAATCCAATTGCAAATTGAATGATCTATAACTGTTGTTCTATACATATTTTCTGTATCATGAATATTAACCGAGATATATGGATTTTGTAGGTTTCCGCTTTCAGTAAACCCCCCCTCCTACTCATGTTATATTATAATAAGCAGTTATATCATGAAGCACGTTATTACAAGGTTAAATACGGAATATTGTTTTCATTGAACTTTTACTTTGTGAGAAAGTGGACCACTTTATTCTAAGCTTAAATGTTAAATATTATCTTCAAGAGACCTTTATTATGCGAGGTACATGCAAATTCGTTATGTGATTCTAAATTCGTTCATTACTCGTAAACGTTTAATTTATTTATACCATTCTCCATATTTAACTGTTGCATACAATACTCAAGATCGTATTGGTTATTGGCTGGAATCGGACATGGAATAGTGGGCGTTTAAAGGGGGGGGGGGAGGGATTTGAAAATTCAGAATAACTTCATTATTATTAGTCGGATCGGAAAATTTTATAGAACAAATCTTATTTAACTATTAGCGGTCTACAATTGTTGTTTGTGCGTTGTGTTATAACTCAAGTATTAAGTGAGTTATTCGTACTATCTGGGTGTTATGCCGTCAATAACGAGAGGGTAAGCCCCTCACCCTTCTACTCATAAGGTTTTCACTTTTAATTAGAGAATATGGGGTAAGATGAGATCACAAGTTAATAATGAACAGAATATTTTGTTAAATTCATCGTATGCATAAAACATTCCTTCTTATCTGTTGTGTATAAACATAAATATAGTAGACCTATGAGATAATGCTACATAATGCAGATAAATCCTTTGAAAGGGCAAAAAGGATATTCTATTTTTATGACTTTGGTATTTATTTAAAAACTGAAGAGTGTAAACACAATATTTGTATTCGTTCTCAATAAAAATATCATATATGTCATGGTAAATTCGTACTAAAGATAGTATAGTAAAGATAACTTAGCTTATTAATTGTCCAACCTTTCAAAGTTCAATGTAAAAACCCCTTAGGGCTTTTAATATAAAACAGTTAAATTCGTATTCCTTCCCTTTACTGAAAAAGAAATATACAAAATAATTTGTTTAGTTATAACCTAAAAGACAGTCAGCAAGATGGTATGGAAGTCTACAAATCCAAATCAAATAAGCAGAAAAACAATTTATTGATAAATTGAATTTTTTCTTCAAAATTGATCAGTCCTAAAGTAAAAAAAGGATTCCTGCAAGGATACTTTCCCAGCATTCTCTAGGCCACCCATTTCTCTAGGTTCTAGTAAGTCCGTTAACAAGGCGTGAACTCATTCACGTTCGTATAAAGATGAAGATATAATATATATTTTACCCCCACTCCTAATTTTTGTTTTAAGTGAAACGTTTAAGAACATTGACCTTCATGGTTGACATGCCTTTAGAAAAAAAATTAGTAATCCACAGTGTGTACTGACCTTGATCAAGTTCAATACACACAATGGATAATTTGAACACCATGGCGATTAATAGGAGAAAAGGTGAACATTTTAATTTTTTTAATTCTAAAAAATATATATTTTTATTTTGAAATTCTCCGCATGAATTTGAATTAAGAAATTCTAAAAAAATAGTTGTATGTTAATGGAGATGTTTAAAAATACTAGTATTTATTTATTTTTTTCTTTATTAACTTCCCCTTTGTGCTACTAAGGCTAAGTACTACTATATAATTAGCAGAATTATATTTAGAGAAGAGAAGAGAAAACTAAATGACTATATAATATGTTTGAAAATAATTTTGATAAATATAAAAAAAAATTAAATGCACTGAAAAATGGATAAACCAATTGAGATTTCGGCAGCTTAATTAAGTTACCTAAACTACTTTAAGTCCGGCACATGTGCAGAGCTATATAAGAGCACCTTTGCCACAGCAGTGTTGTTGGAAATGAAGAATATTGTGTACTTGGAGAGAGAATAAATGTATATGACAATATTTATAGTAAATTTAAATTGCAATAAGATTGGTTCTATACAATTTTTCGATCCGATGCATAATAACGGAGATATTTCGACTTTTCGAAAACCCTCCCCTCTAAACCCCCCCTCCCACTGGTTCGATTTCAGCCATTAACGAACTTGATCTTCCTTTTTACATAAAACACTTAAATTCCGAGTTTGGTAACGATCAAACAAAAATTGCGACCGCTAGAGCGGTAACAGACAAATATATATATATATATATATATATATATATATATATATATATATATATAGAGAGATATATAGATAGATATACAGTTTTGAACGGACTTCATTTTCGTCATCTACTAGGTATATCGATGGACATTTGAAGAAAAATGTCGAAAATTCCGTCATGAGTACAACCTCAATAGCTGATTTCCCTTAAGGGAAATCTGCTAAAAATGGGAAAATAATTGAGATTTGGGCAACTTAATTAAGTTACCTAAACTACTTTAAGTTCTTGGCACGTGTGCAGAGCTATTATATAAGAGTGCATTTCTATTAATATTTAAAAAAAAAAAAATTAAAAACATATTTTATTAAAGGAAGACCCTAACCATTTTTAAGTAAATGTTTTAATATACTATAAACGAAGATTGGGTAGAGAATTTGAATTTGAGTTTAGAAAGAAAGAAAAAAATACTTCCGTTGGCACTTACCCACATAGATACTATTTTAGGTCGCATATTAAATAAAAATAATTAAATCGAAAAAAATAAGATATTTTAAATGATTATAATATCTATATCTCTGTAATAATAATCATTTATGTAATCATAATTACAGAAACATTAGTTAAATACCAGTATATAAAGAAGACTGTTATACATAAAATAGTAAACTACGACCCTATAACTCCCTTAGTATATGGGCTAATGAAAGTACATGACGATGAAAAATATGACCAATATTTAGTGGTTGCGAAACACCAAGATAGAAGTTGTAAGAGTCTTAGCAGACAAGTTATAAGAATTTTCGTTTGAAATTTCGTTTAATTTGATAAATGCAGAACATCCGAAAAAAAAATATAGCAACCAGATAAACTAATAATAAGTTTACAAAAAAAAGTCAATGTAGAGACAGAGGTTTACATTTTATATGTATTTTGTAAGCACCTTATTTTCATCATCTATTGTATAATTTTACAAAATTTAGGAATGCCTCATCATGAACTCATTACGGACCTCCTAATTAACTGATTTCCCTTAATGTAAATAGTTGTTAATTCCAGAGGAAAACATTACACGTTTAATTAATTTAATTATTAAACATTCATCTAAATAGTAATTTTATGTTAATTATAATACTTTTTCTAGAAATGTATCCAAAATGCAGCCCTAAAGCAATTTGACAGATAGCCTGGAATAGAAAATGGATGAATGAACTAGAGTGCAGAAAGAACCGGACATGGACTAACCTGTAGCAAAGAGCAGGTGACACGGATTAACTTTCATAAAGTTGCTAAGTAATTGTAAACAGCCTCAATGCCCTTCGTCTAGCTTTTCTATTTAATTGCCTACCTGTTCATAGTGAAAACCTAGTATTTTCCCGTCCCGTCTACGCATACTACCCCATGAAATAACTACTAAGTAATGAGTGTTTTATTCTGGTGAAATAAATCTTTTAGATCGTGTTCAAAAATGAAAAATGTTGGGCAAAAAATTTGTTTAAGGGTAACTCACCAAAGCTAGTCACTATTTTCAAGCAGACTATTATTACGACTTTACATTTATACAGCCTGTTTCCGTAAGCCTTACTAGCATCAAGTGGATCTTAATATTTATTAATTTCAGGTCATTCTTTTTCATTTTTTTAATGATTGCTGTCATAATAGGTACACCATAAAACTGTCTCTCACATATACATATAGCACTCACAATTACATCGTCATTTAAGCCATAGGAATGCAAAACGGATTATAGAGCCCCCTATTGTTCTCCCATAAGTCTATGTACAAAGGCAAGAAAAGTCATTTTAATTTGGAATGCATGACCAGAAAAATGACAGACTAAAGCTTTCATATTCTAAAATATTTCGACAAAATTCATATTCTTGTTTCCTTTTACATGTAGGATAAACAAATTATAGCCATATTAAGGAGGTTATGGAAGGGATGGCTCTATAACAATTCTGCCCTTGAGTGTAAATTTGACACTGGGACAATGAGTACCCCGACAACAAGATTAATGAAAATATTAGGCGAATTTAATTTTTTATTTTTCATACGATGTTGGTTCACTTGTTTTTGTAAAATACTTTTACTCCAAGTTGAACATTATAAGAAGCAAATAACTAAGTTCGTATCGTTATTATTATTATTTATTAACGTCCAATTTTTCTAATATAGGAAATTGGGACGGGTTGTCTACGCGTTGCTACCATATTCTAGGACCGTGTGTCTAAGGATTTCGATTTAATGGGTTCGTCATTAAATAGATTCTTATTGCCTAGGTGGGAATCGAACTCGCCATTCGAGGCTCAACAAGTGTCATAAGTGATGATTTGAAATAGATTAACCCACCTGAGTTGTAGAAACCAAGAAACACAAATGCCCATTTTTGGCCAAGAACTGATATTTTATAACGTGGCATAAATAATTCACTTAGCCCGATAGCGAGTAGATATAACGGAGATTAATACAACGGTATAATATCCGCTGAAGTAAATCTGGTACCCGTTAGAAAGGAGAACTCCTGGATTCAGAGTTAGACGCCTCTCCAGATCATTGCATCCTTAAACTTCCTTTTATATTTTAGCATATTTCTACCAGGTGATTAATAAGTCAAACTAAATAAATAAGAAATACTTCCTTTCTTACAATATGTCCTCTGAGTAAAATAAATTTTTGAGGAAAGCATAAAAGTTCATAATTTTTATTGGATCCAGTTTATTTATTCCAATGGACCTGATAACCTTACTATAAATATCAATAGTTACGTAATAAATGTTTTTGGGGCTCAGGTTAGTACTGTGAGTTAAGACTTCGCTCTTAATAAACATGGTTCTCACGTGGGGAAGAGGAATATATTTAGTGATGAATTCACGCAGTAAAATTCACCCTCACTAGGAAAGAGGGGAGCTGTATATAACCTGTCCCAATTAGCCACAGTAGTATAAAAGTGGACAATAATAAATACAATAGAAAAAACAAGTTTTTTTTCAGCGAAACCGACGGTAAAAGTCACAAACTAGCACCACTCTACATGCAAGGATTAGATAAATCGCACTAAGGAGTCACCAGTGGGTGATGGTAGGCTCTTGAATATGAATGCATGATAATTGACGTCTAAAAGAAGTAATTCGTACAGGCTCGGAGATGGAACGATAAGAAGCTAAATAAGAGTTAGCATGAAGGTTACTAGTACTGTCAACAGCTGCTGCCTAAAGTGAACAGCTGGTACGTGGGTGGCTACGAGGTAGTTCAAAAGGCAATGCTAGCTATTATAACACAATGCTAATAGATGCATGAGGAAGTACATTAACCTCCCTAATCACGTACCCTACGATGTAGTTAGTTCCTTTACATTTCTCAAGTACGCATGTTTCCTGTCGATTATAATTAATGAATAAAAATTCTATTTGGGCTACCTAAAAGATTAAAATATTAAGTGAATAAATAAAATATTAAAATCTTAGTTTTTAAATATTTTGCCATGACAATTCAATTTAACACGATGCCCATACACCTCTCTAATACCCAGGCATATGCTATCCCCAGCACTACGATTAATTTCTTCCCTATACGTGGTAATCCGTCGAAAAATTCTTCTGGAAGAAGATTAACTTCTAATCCCATTCATTAAATCCTGAGACGCAAGGTTGTGAGTAAGACTACATTTTAATCCGTCTCCCCTCATTGTCAATTCCAAGTAGTGAATAAATCCAGAATTGAATTCCAATATTAACCAAAAAAAGAAATCTATTTTGTTTAGTTTTGGTCTTCTTCTCAGATTGACATATAATATAATAATTATGACTGCAATTCAGTAAAAACGAATCTTGAAGCCAACATTTCACCCCGTTCTTCAGTTGATAGACCGTTATTAACGAACAAAAATTACTTCAAAACAATATTACTTCTCATTTCTAAATTCAACACCAGTTTATGAAGTTGTTTCTAAAATATATAAATTCCCCCTAAATTGTTTTTAAAATTGTAATTAAAAGATGGTTGAGTGATAGACAGTGTCCTATCTTATAAGTCTACTAGGTCGGCTACCATTCTCACAAGTTATTTTATTTTCCCTCTTAATTATAATAACACCTAGATTTTGAACTTTTTCACTCATTTTAATAATTAGTTCTTTGTTGTTGTTTCATTATGGCTAATCGCTTAATAAGGAGAAGAAGGAATGTGGTTTTGTTGAGGATAGCTCTTCATAATTCATAATTAAACTAAACATTAATTCGTAATAAAGTAATTAATATTACTTTAATATTCTCTTCATAACTGAAATAAACCCCCAGTTTCTTCATTTTATCCCCAATCGATAAGAGCAAGCATAGGAACGAGTAAGAAAACGTAATTTCGGTTCGGGAACTAAATATAAAATCATTGGATTTCAGTCTTTTCGTTGGAGAAGGAAATGAGGTCTGATTTTCTGTATTAGGTGAACTGCTTATATTTATTCAGATAAAGCCTCATGTCATGATCGTACCGTACATGATTTTAATCAGTTTCGTTAAATTTAAAAAATCAATCTTTAAAAAAAAAGGAATCAATGAGAAAGAATAGCTTTATGAAATTATGTTTCCTGCAATTCAGTCAGCAGGTGAAGTGGTGAAAGGCAAGTGAATGCTAGAGATGTTAAAAGAAAGTATTCCTAGTAATTAAAGGAGAAGAATGGGCTTAGTCCAGTGCAAGGCTTGATATACATTTCAAATGGGGGTTTCCATGTCCAAGGATAGCTATTTAACATTTTCATTGTAATATCATTCATTATTTCTATTTATGATACAATGGTGAGATGACATAGAACTACTCAGTCTGTCAATGACCATTCTCTGTTTAGCTGTCAGAAGCTTATACCATATTTATTTTTAAGAGTTTGAAGGAACTATCTATGCATTCTCCCTTATGCTTATCTTGGGCATGCGTTCTTTCAAATTTGTATTGAAAAAACGTACTTCATTTCGGAGTTAGTCCTAGTTTACAATTATTTCTGGACTCAAGGTTCATTTTCTATTCATTGCCGCATAGATACTCTCACTGGACACTTTTGGCGTTATAGTTATTCTTTTGTAACTCTGGTTTATCTACGACCACTTCGCCTTGTCTAGTATACCCACTCTTTCTTTGTCTTCGGCAACACTGCTTTTGAAGTGTTCAATTGATAAGTTTATTTTAAGATCAATTTTTATCCGATTATCTTTGGCTACCTCTTTTGGCAGTTAAAGTACATACAATAGGGTCATAACAGCTCCATCATTTGAATACTATATGGTTTCTAAGACTTAGGTATACCTTCAGATCACCTAGTGTTCAATGTGCACGATAAGGTGTACTCGTAGATGTTTGAATGGTTTAATAAAGCAATGATGAAAGAAAACCCAACTGCAGTTTGATAATTAATTCTAATAAAAAAAAAAAGTCTTGTAATTATTTCCTTCAAGACATTGGATTTTCAGTCGAAATTCATACATTAGGTGTTTAATAATGATTAAATATGTTAGAATTGTGATATTGATTTTCAAGAGGACCTATGTTAATTTAACAAATTTTAAGAAATTTAAGAGGATTTCTACTATTCTGATAATGGTATAAAATTATCATTTATTTTACTTCAAAGACTGAACGATGGGTTGTCTTTAATCCCAATCACCAAGTTTATGTTAGTTTGAAGAATGTTTTGGAAATAATTATCAGCATAGTGGTGGCTGTTTACATTAGGAAAAACAGTCTGTTTAGATTGCTAATCAGACCACTGTCCAAAACTGGTTTTCGTATAATGACTGCTGCAATCCTAAAATCATTGTATTCCTAATTATGTGGTGGCGCCATGACGAGTTACCCAACTGAATCATGTTCACTAATATCACCAATTAAGTATATACGTTTGAGTATACTCAAATGCGTACGTTTGCAAGCGATTGCTATTTAATAAATTTTACAAAAGTCCTCTAGAAATACTTGATTCATAAGCTCACTAGAAAACTGGAGGCGTCCTGCAATGCTGTATAATATCAGTAATAAGGGACTGAGGTCATTCACTTCTTGTAACGGTATTACATTTATTACTGTTCGTCCATGTCGTATTCCAATCAATGCCGATTAAACGAGGAGCATAAGGAAAATAATTACAATCTGAATATATCTCTTAACTTTGAATCATCTCGTCTTTATTACTTTTTAATGACTGCTGTAAAAAACTCCATTGCCAATAATGACTATCAGCTCAAACTTTTCAGCTAAAATAATTTGAGTACATTCAGGCGAATAGTCTTTATAGTTAAGTGATTTAATCAGTCAAATCACAATAATTAGGTAAATTAATATTATCAACAAATTACCCGCAAAATAATCCGATTCACTAATCGTTAAAATAAGAAAATAGTGTATTTGTCTTTGATACTTTTTCCGTAACGGTATTTTGGCGCTCATTCCATTATTACTAATATGGCCGTTTTAAAATTGCTTTCAAACTACACGAAATAAAAGTCCATCACGCAGATTTCCCACTTGAATTTTAATAGTAGATAAACCTACATACTGGTAACACAACACCACCGTGAATATTAAGTAATAAGTACAAACATTAATAAGAAATCTTTCCCCTCCAAGAGGGAAGCTCTACTATTTACTATATCTAGAACTTTAATTTGTAATGGATCAGAATATTTTTTATCTCAATCAATCAAAACAGGTCTGCCAACGGCTTTCAGTTATTGTTTTTTTTTTCCGACACCGGATAGAAAAACAATAACTGAAATATCAGAATATAACATATTAATTGTATTGAACAGTGTACTATATCTAGAAATGTATAATGAATAAGAATAAATTTTATCTCAATCAATCAAATTTTAGTAGTCCAAGAATTTAAGACGGTCACAAGTGGGTTTGCATGTATCTCGTATAATAAAGGTCTCTGGAAAATAAGATGGTATTTAAGCTTCGACTAATGTGATTTATAATATAACAGAATATTGTTCACGTAACACGAGTAGAAGTGGGGGTTTACTAAAAGCGGAAAACTAAATCCAAATATCTCGGTTAATATTCATGATACAGAAAATATGTATAGAACAACATTTATAGATCATTCAATTTGCAATTGGATTGGTTATAGAATATTCCCATCCGACGTATAAAACTGGAAAATGCAAATATCTCGGTTAATATTCAAGATAGAGAATAAATCTATATAACAATATTTATAGTATAATTAATATGCAATACATCCATTCTACACACTTTTTCAATCAGACTTATAGTAACGGAGATATTTCGAATTTTCAAAAGTCTCCCCCTTTAACCCCCCCCCCTTCCCCCTGGTATTTCTGCCATTAAGGAACTTGATCTTTCTTTTTACATATAATTACTAAATATCCAGTTTGGTAACGATGAAACAAAAATTGCTACCGGTTGAGCGGTATCAGACATATATATATATGTATACATATAGTTTTGAACGGACCTAATTTTCGTCATCTACTGGGTAGGATCGATGGACATGTGAAGAAAAATTTCGAAAATTGCTTCACGAGTACGACCTCAATAGCTGATTTCCCTTAAGGGAAATCTGCTAAAACTACAGTGCTACTCTCTAAGGTAGGTCAATCAATAAACAACAGATCGGACCGGACGGAAAATGGATTATAACTATTACTTCAAATATGAATGGACTGGTAACGACTCTTGTAGCTCAAAAGGTGAATGAATTTACAATCTAACGGTAACGTATTGCAGTGAACAATACTTAGCAGCCAATTCATTCATACAGTCCCTCCCACATGGACTTATAGCTGTAATTGCAATATATGGCCTGATGAAGCCAAACGACATTCAATCTACAATAAATTTACCCTTCATATCTAATAGAAATTTAAATTAATTATTTATGTACAATGGAATAAAATAATGGTGAAATGGTATAAACTTCTTTATTAACCATTCCAAAATTTTATAAAGATTTTCCTTCACTGCCAAAGATGGCCTTGTACCCATTCAGTATACGTTCTCAAGGAAGATTAATGAATCATTGGATTCAATGTCAAAAGTCATTATATGTTACAATCGTTAAGATTGCTAATGAGTGGAGACCCCATATTGTATCGGAATGTTTACTTCCGTAGAGAAAACACTTTTATCATATGTTCCCATATTTATCGTTCATCGACCAAAATAATTTTTCAAACCAAGGATACTTATTAAAAGACTTTAATAACTGCGGTCTTATAATGCCCGAACTGGACCAATGCTCTCGGCTGTTATTAATATAACAATCTTTTACATGTATAATATGTGTGTGTGTGTGTGTGTAAAAACAGTCAGCCCCCCCCATCTTCAGAGCTATGAGAGCTTTTTCAAAATAATTTTACAATTAAAACAAGCAATCTAACAGATTCGAAACCATGATGAGGTCCGTTGAAATGTATCTTTATTCATTCATTTTACATTAAAACATAAAACGCATAAACAACGTGTTTGCTTAGGACTAAAACTACCGTTAGAGCACTAGAAACATTTATAGATTTTGTCTGATACTGTTCTAGCGGTCGTAGTTTATTTCCTTACCACACACGATGTTTAAGCGTCTTATGACTAAAGATCAAGTTAAATTGGAGGGAGGGGGGGGGGGAGGAGGTATAGAACCAATTTTGTAGAAAATTTAGTTTTCTATAAATGTTATTTTCCATCTCGAACAATAACTTAGATATTTGCATTTAATAGTTTCCATAATTCAGTAAACTCCAACTCCTACTCATGTCATATTAACAATAAGGTCATATATGTTTTTCGAAATATCTCTATAATTATAGATCGGATCTCAAAATGTTATATAATCAAAATTATTAATATTTAATATCCTACAACTATTGTTCTATTTCCGTTTCTCTAATTTGAATATTAAGGGAGTTATTTGTATTTCAGCACTTGTCCAACTTAAATTTCAATTTGTGGTTAAATATGCTTCTTATTTGTAAATAAGTAGAAAATCGAATTTGAGTTGACATCAGTATACCATTCCAGTAAGTGGGAAAACAACAGGTTACGGAGCGCCTGCCTAGTTATAGGTTGCAAAGTAGATTACTACTAGTATTTTCTAAAATCAGGAAAGTCATGCTTATAAAGACATCAAAGATCTGACACAATAAGAAATAGTAGGTATTCAGTAAATTAGTAAATATTATAAAGTTAATAATAAGGAGAAAAAATAAGGTAATCATTTAAAATAATACAAAAGAAAAAAAAAACACGAAAGTAATTCAATCTCCTACTTTTTTTTATCGTAATTTTGATAATTTCTTTTTTAATAATTCTTACAAGAATGCCTCGTGTATTTTAAGAGCATTAGCAATTCATCCTATGCCTGAACTTGACCATATTAACACACATAAACCTATTTAATAAGAAATCGGCAAGATTTATATTTGATTTCATATTAACTAGTCAGTGTTGCCATCTGACCATCCATCATTCTTTTAAAATCTGTCTGTACCGCATATAAATATGGGTAGAGTAACACACTATATACCTGTTTTTTTGGCGGGAACGTGAAGAAAGGCTTGACTATTCTTTTCCCATATAGAGGAGCCAACACCGTCCAGTTTAACAGAAACGTATTTGATGTTTGAGATACATTCCTTTACTTAACATTATGTAACATCTATCGACCTCTGGATATATTTTTTCAAAATAAGTCGTAAATGTATTCAATTTGCTTGCTTTTTAACAGATAACTCCGCTTAAATATAACCATCAGAATGGAAACTACTGATACGACTTATGGTTATCGGATAGATTTTTATTTTTTGTAGATGCACAATTACTAACTCTGGATGATGATAATGTTTTATTTTTGTTTTCAACAAGAATGTTGTTTTTCTTGTACTCTGTAAGAATGTTGTTCAAATTTCTTTAACTCTCTTCAATAACAAAGTGTATAAAAAAAACACTCAATGAATTTACACTAAAAAAATGTTAATCATTTATTTATTTTTATTGTCATTAGGCACCGAACTCGCGAGGGTTATTTGTGCCTAGGTGGTCAAAGGTCCAAATTCGTTTTCCTTCCTTTCCTTCGGTTGTCCTTTTTTTCAAAGAGATCCGGTCCACTCGTGGTCCCTGCTTCAGCCTCGCCTATGATGGGTCTCTCCTATTTTTTTTTTATCGCCGATCCTGTCACAAATACCAAAAGCACAGCAGTATCTTTTTGAAATCTATTTTATGTATAAATACTTATCTTACAGGCTTTTGTGCCCATATGTTGAACTTATTTTTATATTTTTTGTTTAGACCCGTAAATGTTAAGAATTTAATCAGTTTTTTAATTGAATGGCTATCGTATCCTAGTATTACAGAAAGTACTTCTGACATACCAAGGGACTTTCTGATGTCTTCACACCTTCTACACTCGGTAAGTTTGTGTGCAACTGTCAGCTCTACTCCACAAGCAGTTCAGATTGGAGGTTCTTGCTTTTTCATCAGGTGCTGATGTGTGAGCCTTGTGTAACCAATTCTGAGGCGTCATATTAATACTTCATTCCTCCTTGTAGAACATGTTGAAGTATTCCAGGATATGACACTACTTTTAACAGTGCGGAGCTTATTGTCATGCAGCAATTCTTCAAGAGCCAGTTTTTTTTGCATTATGATGGCGTTAGCGATCGGAACTTCTGTCAGTAGTGTGCCCTCACTGATGGCTTTGGTGGCTAAGGCGTCAGCTGTTATGTTTCCGTCAATGCTACAATGTCCTGGTATTCATCAAAATAGTACATGAACAATTTTTTATTGTGCAATTCTTCTAAAATCTGTTGAATGTCTTTGCAGATAGGAATCATTAAAAAATTAAATTTTGTGCCCCTAAGTAGACGTCTACTGACGCTAATAACTTAAATACTCACGCTTTATACTTTTAAAAAGAAAACTGTAACCAAGGGTTTACAGCACTCTTCTTTCAAAATACACCTCTTCAGTTAAGTGTACTGCTATTGTTATCAATAACAATACTACTTAAGAATGTGTACCTTTTCCCACAATTATGACAACAAACATACAGATCAAGGTTAAGGTCTAGTGGAAACTGGGAAAATCAAGAAATATTTAATAAACAAAATATTGTTGAGCAGCTTTCGTTGTTGTAAAAATAAACGAACAAAATCAAAAATTGAAACTGAAATTATGTTATTCATATGACTTCACCAACTCGTCCAATAATATAACCTGGAAAATAGCAAAAATCAAGACAGGTCTGTCATATTATATGACTCATATATGTCATATTATATGACATATATCACACAAGTGTTTTTGATGAGTAGAACCAAACCAACAAAATGAAACGTTTTGTTGGACTTAGGGCAAGTTCTTTTTAATAAACTTATAAGGAAATAGAGAATCCCCTAGAGGGAAATTCGCTAAATTACCTGTATCTAATGGATGTGAATTTAGCATTAGAGGTGACTATTAAATGATTATCAGGAAACAGTGAAATAATCTAGCCTAAAGGCATAATAGAAGACGAAATGTGCTTGGCGCACAACAACAAAAATAATCGTATTAATTAGAGAAATATTACAGAACAGAGCCAAGGTTTTCCTTAAATGCGAATATTATCCCTGACGATTACTTAGTCTTCTCCATGACCCTAGAAACAGGTTTCAATTTCTACAACTCTGGAATAATAGCTTGAATACAATAGGAAGCGCCCTATTAACCACTTGTGGATTGAAGATATTGCTAAAGTAGTTCAGAATGTTCCAGTTGATTAATGCATTTTCCAGTGAAATCATTTTGAAACTATCCACACCGGATGTCATTAAAGATAGTTAACAATAATCCACCTTCTCTGCAGCTCCTCGTATTGATTCCACTATTAGAGAATTGCTTACGCGATATTCCAATTTAATTTTGTCTAATGGAATTCATGAACGGAATACGGTTCGTAAATGATCTCGGTGATAAGAACACATACACTTCTAAGTATAGGTATTGAACAAAGAGTTTTGAAAAGCAATGTTTAATTTAGTTTTTTTTTTCCTAATTTTCTCACTTCAGGGTGTGGCTTTAGGAGATATTCGATTTCTGATTTGTGTAGTTGGTGAAAATCGAAAATGTCCATACATGAATCATAATAACTAAAAAACTAAAAATAAATTTTAGTTACTAAAACGCTTCAAATATATGAATTTGAATAGAATTTATTTCCATTATATTCTAGAAAGCCCAAAGACATTTTTTTTTGGAAATTCGTTAGGAATATGACCTCAATAGCTGATTTCCTGCTGCGGAAATAATCAATGTACTGGACAATTGAAAAATTCATTATTTGATTAGTAGATTACAGAACCGAAAAAATATCATTAAAATGTATTCCTATATATTCTTACCTATTATCAAGTAATATAATGGTGGATAAATTCTAGAAAATAAAGTGCAACCAGGGAATATTCTTACAAATTATCTCCACAACCCATGATACAACTGTTTTCAACTTATTTCAGAGTTTATGGGGCTATGTTGAATGATCCTTTTAAAACTACATTAAATCTACTGGCCATGAAAGGGTAATAAAAGTTGCTCAACGTCTAGAATTTTACGAGACATACAAATCGTCCGGAAATGTAATTAAAAAAAATAACCGCCAAATTCAAATCAAAAGGAGCATTTTTATTTCTTTGATATTCAAAAATTCTCAATTCCTAAAACAGAGCAAGCAGGAGATCACTGATGATTCTATGAGTGAATAAGCCGTCATGTTGGACGTTTAAGGCCCCGGATGTAAGCTGGAAGGGTAAACGTGCAATTATTATTGCATTACTGTGATGGTGAGACCTTTTATACTCCTGGTAATCAGCGCTTCATCATCACCATCTCCCTACGAATTCCTTGCAACTTCTCGACTTATTTCTTCCACTTTGTGTTCTAAAATCATATCAGTATAGCAAAGGCTGGGTGAACCACAAATAAAGTCCATCGAGTGTCATTTTTAGTGTCGAATAGTATAAATAGTGGCTGACAAATGTAAAAATGTTAGCTACATGTAAATATGGTATTATGTTCTATATATAAATATCTCGGTTAATATTCATAATACAGAAAATATTTATAGCACAACATTTATAGAACTTTTAGTTTTCAATAATTAGTTATATAGTTTTTCGATGCAATGTATAATAAGGCAGATATTTTGTATTTTCGAAATTCTCCTTCTCTAAACCTCCCTCTCCTACTAGTCCGATTTGAGCCGTTCACGAATTCGATCATTCTTTTTACATAAAGGATTATAAATCGAGTTTGGTAACGATAAGACAAAAATTGTGTATGTTAGAGTGATAACAGACAAATATATATAAAATTTTGAGGGAACCACATTTTTCATCATCTACTATGTAGGATCAAAGGACGTTTAATAATATTCCCCCAAGTGAATTCCCGAGAGAAGCTGATAGATAGATTTATGTATCTAGGTAGATTTACATACATACCCTCGTTTGAAATTACTAATGACAATAAATAAGAAAGTGTTCCTTCCGTCAAATAATTAGTGTTTAAAATTTATTTTACCTAGAGTGGCGAGTTCGATTACCGCCTGGGCAATAGAAATTTATTTAGTAACGAACTCATTAAATAAAATTCTTAGTCCCATCCTGGGTGATCACAGGGTGATCACCTGTAGATAACCCGCACAAATTAACCAAAGTAGCAAAAAGTGGACGTTAATAAATAATAAGAATAATAATGATATATTTATTTTAAAATATATAAAATTGATAACCCTTATTTTGGGTATTCGTACCTAACAGATAACTATCCTATTAAAGTTTAATAATTTTTTACTCGTTTATTTTTTATTATTGATCCTGATATTTCATTTCCATTTAGAGATTACAAGATCCACTAATACAGAAGCTAAAAGCTGTCTAATTAGAAACATTATTCATAGGTTTGGTTTTTTCTTCCATAATTTTTATGTTAAAATGCCGATGTGCCAATAAAAAAATAAAGGTTCATCATTCATTTTATGTATTGCAATCAAGTTGCCTAATATAAAAAGTTATCATTTTTTGCTTAAATATAAAAGATTTTAAATTATTTCGATACGTTCAAAATTAAATAAGTTTTTGGACTTTATAAAAGTATTATTGTAAATTACAATTGCTGCAAATATAATAAAAAAATTGCTACCACATTTTTTCAATCCTTATTTTATACTTGCAATGAATTTGCTCCGAAAATTTAACAGAAAAATACGGACCAAAACATTTTTCTGTACCAGTAGATGATTTTGCATGGGTCGACACACTGGCACAGATTATTGTGAGGAAATTTTGGGCAGTTTGCATGGTTAGTCACTGGAAAAATTATTGGAATCAGTAAAAGGATATTGTAGCATTTTCATCACTAGAAACTACAATTTGGTTGGATATATTCGTCTACCAGCTCACCTGTAGTAATAGAAACCTTTTTGGAATCCTTATTCACCTTCGTTCTTAAGTTTGCATTTCGGTTGAGATACGAGGGTCATGGTAGAATTCAAATTGAAGAAGAATCTAATTCCGATCTATTAGACATAATCATTAAATGAATAAGACACTTCAACATAAGACGATGATTAATATGGGTTAAACATAAGTCGTGTATATGACTTATTGTCCGATATGTACCAAGTTTTATAGTACTTAGTATAATAGCATGATGCTATCTAGACAACCATTATTTATATATATGAAATGGATTTCGAATAATTAGCTATAAAATTCTCTTCTGAGAGCACTAGCAGAATAAAATCAGAAATAATGAATCAACGAAGAACATTATTTAATTATTTTTCATTACTTTAATCTAATGAAACTATATTCTATGTGCTTATATTAAGATAAAATCCGGGTTTGATCTGTTGGCTGATTAAGCGCGCCATCTCTAATTTACTGCAGGCTTTAGAGCTAATGGGAAAAGATTGGAGGAAGTAGCAAGTGGGCAGGTGTGAGAATAAAGACATGAACCCGCAACTCCTCTCAAACCACAAGCAATAGTCGCCCATTCATTTCTCCATTTATTCAGACCCTGGAGATCATATGGCCTTCTATGTATATCTGGAGGTTCTCACGCAACTCCAGTTTGATCAGTTGATCAGATACTTGATAACAAAACTCCTATTCAGAATAACTTCCAAGAAACACCTCTAGGGATTAATATTGTAGTTCTTATAAATAAATAAAACATAAAACTGCAGTCGTGTATTATTAATATGTACCTAATTTATCGATGTGGGCATAAAATAAAATTTATCCTTTATTTTAATACTTGTTCTTAACATTTATTGGAACTTTTCTATTGGAACCCGTTCTTGTTTTCAGCAGGCAAAGAAATAATCAGTTTCAGTTGTAGGCTCTGCGTTTCCCTTGGCAAGAGCCCACGTTTTGTCTGAATATAATACTTATATTATTATTTATGTTGGTGAAGTACCTCTCTAAATTATGTATAGCTGTGTGATGACCGGGTTAGTCTTCTAGCTTCTCTCCCCTTGCAGTCTCAATAATTCAAGGCAAGTGGGTAAATGCTTGTGAATTGCAATCTTTCGAAATAATTTTGTGTTCATAATTCACTGAGGTATTTTAATCATTTCACATTATTACGTAACGCATCAAATTAATCAATAAAATACCGAAATAATGAAATATTGAAGGTAACCGAAGTGCGATGCTACTGATCGGATCTAGTGTGAGGTCATTTGCCATATCAACAATAAACCTGCAATTAAATCTTTCCTTAGCTACAAGGTTTTAATTGAAGTTGCAAATATTTGTTGAGGAGGGAGGTTCAATAACGAAGTAGTAAAGGTCTGGGGATTTCCTACCTACGATGGGGAATACCGAAGAGACAAGCAGTTTTACGTCCAAATACACAATTCAGGCCCAGACTATAAGGAAATTATAAATCAGATCTGTCAACCATGAGCAAAACAGTTATTCACTCAGAACACACATATTAGGGCCTAATCATAACGTGTCTTTATAGGACCTCTTTTAATAAGATAGAACACAGTGAAGGCGTCTTTTATAATTAGTATACGAGTTAAGATAGGATTTAGATCAATGTGGAATGTGAATTCCTTACGCAAGTGAATTGAGGAAATGGAATGTTTTGCAGTTTCTCGAGTTCTTCGAAATAATTTGAGCTCATGATTACTATTGGCGCCAACTTCGTATTCAAATCAAACACAAGGCGATTGATTAGTCTCACGACTCATCAGTCATGTAAGTTCGAAAATAGAGAGAGAATTTCGTCATCATGGGTTCCAACTATTAATTTTCTAATTTTACTTCACTTTTTTTCTTTCAGGGTGAGGAGAGTAATAAATATAGAAACTCAACTTTCGTATAATTTGTGATATAATAGTTTGATGCTTCGTGATTTTCACTGCTTCTTACCTAGTATTTTTATATTATCATGATGGAAAATGAATAGACGTCAGACGCCAATTGTTGTCAATTGTATACAAATTAATAATTTGTCAATTGTATACAAATTAATAATTGGGCATAATCAGTTTTTTGAGTTGAAAGTTATGTATAAAACAAATAAAAAGTATCTTAAAATAATATCCTCATAAAAAAGATGCGAATTCATTACCTACAAGGCATCTGCTCTTTTTTTGGGGTTCCTTCCCAATGTAACATGGAAGAAAACAGGAAATAATACTTAAATGTAGAATGAACCTATATATCAAGAGAAATCAATAATGAACTATGCTAAATTCATGGAATGTAGATGGAGGTGAAGGCTGATCACTGGATTCAGATACGCCTTGAGACACATGTTTATTTTTAAATTCGGATGTTCTTAAAAACAAACGTGCAGGCATTTTAATTACGAGATTATGAATATGGCATAATACCTGAACAGATTCCCTTAGCCAAGCGTATAGAATAACAATGACAGTCGGAATAATTGTAATGGCCAATAAACAAAAGTAGTTTCCTCTTTTTTTTTTATTATAATTATAATTAATTTTATTATGCTAATCGGAGCTGGTAATTCCGGTACCGACATTTTCTAAGGACTGATCATTTAAAGTGAATTTTAATTTTTACGAATTAAAATCTACTTAATGGTGCTAAGGCTCATCGGGGAGTGATATTTACATATCACCCCCTCCCCCTTTCCTGGGATTAGTTATTAGATGAGACCGTCAACTATATGCTCGTGCTTCCAACGGACCTTACGACCAGAAAGTTTTAATTTCGAAAATTTCAATTTGTCTTCGTGGCAAGAAAAGGGCTTTATTTTAAGCTGTCATTATAATATAATGTCAAAAACCAAATTTCATCCTGTCTTACATCAAAACAAAAGATCCACTAAAAAGAACAATTAATATATAATACTTGAGTAGGAGTTTATTCTATGATACCGTAGTATTCATTTTACGGACTCAATCAAACCAGCAGTGGGAAATCCTCACTTTCATTCCAAATTGAACATACTACTCCAAGAACTGTACCAGAGTGATAAGCGTGATAAGGATCGAAAGGAAAATGTGGAGCAGCATAGAATGCGCCGCCGGAAACGAATATGATGTTAAAAATCTTTATAATTGTTTTAATTAAAGCTTCGTCCTTAGAATGTCTCGGTCCAGGGCCCCCCTCCCTCCAAATTGTGACTAGCTACTATCATAATTACTACTCATATCGCATGAGAAAGCTGAACCTCGAGCCTGATTCTTGGTCTTATCGTAAACACTCGTTTCATAATGGCAATACTTCCTTCCACCTATCTCACAATTTAAACGTGGAACTATAAAAAAGAATGATACAATATGTTAATTATTTATTTATAGACATTATTGCCCTTACATTTTTATACAATAATCTGTATCGTTCACAACACCAGTAATAGAAAACATATATAAACATGATATAAACGATGTATCCAGTTCCATGACATTATTCCCATGTTCACTATAAATAATGAGATTATATAGCTTCCCTTATCAGCTACAACCACTTAATTTGTTAACAAATATTGATAAATGACCCTGGCACTGCGTTTGAACAGGTACATTTAAAAACGTCCGTCGCGCAGGAGCTGCGTTAACTAAGTAGATTTCCTACGTGTGTCAAGTATTTGCATTTATCTCAAAGCGTAAAAGTTTAATAAGAACAATATTTGGTATTTAGGCTTCAAATAAAGTGCCTCATAATATAACAGCTAATTGTTAATATGGCATGAATGCCTGTGGGGATTTACTAAAAGTAAAAACCAAAAAATGCAAATATCCCGGTTAATAATCATGATAGTGAAAAAACGTAAATAACAACTTTTATAGGACTTTAATTGATAATTTGATTTTTAATAAGATTGATTCTATACAATTTTTCGAGCCGACGTATAATAACGGAGAAATTAAGAATTTTCGAAATTCCCCCCCCCCTTTAAACCCCCCTCCCACTGGTTGGATTTCAGCCATTAACGAACTTGATCTATAGTTTTCCGTGAAACGTGTAAATTGTCTAAAATGTGTTGGAAGTGTCTAAAATGTAAACAAACAGGTGTGCCAACTTTTCACCGGAAATAAATACAATTAATGAAATACATCAGAATATAAATGTTATTGAAAACTGCTAGGGCAGTAATTTGTAATGAATCAGGATCATTTTTATCTCAATCACTCAAATTTTAAAAATCTAACAATCATATATCTCACAAAGTAAAAGTTCAATGTAAACAATATTTGGTATTTAACCTTGTAATGAAGTTTTTCATAATATAACAGCTAATTGTTAATGAGTTAACATAAGGACGATTGCGGGTTTATTGAAAGCCAAAAACTATAAAATCCAAATATCTCGGTCAATATTTAAGATAGAGAATAAATATTTATAACAATATCTATAGTACATTTAATTTTCAATAAGATTGTATCTATACAAGGATTCGATCGACGTATAGTACAGGAGATATCCAATCCGCCCCCCGCACTCCTCAGATTTCATCCAATAAAGAACTTGATATTCCTTTGTACAAAACACAATTAATTATGGTGTTTGGTAGCGATCAAACAAAAATTGCGACCACTAAAGCGTTAACAGATAAATATATACATATAATTTTGACCAGACCTCATTTTCGTCATCCACTGGGTAGGATCGATAGGCATTTGAAGAAATTTTTCGAAAAGCGCTTTATGAGTACGACCTCAATAGCTGATTTCCCATAAGGGAAATCTGCTAAAATTAAAAGTCCGTCACGCAGGGGCTGCGTAAACTAAGCAGATTTCCCTCGTGAAGTTTAGTAATAGATAAATCTACATACTGGTAACACAACACCACCGTGAATATTAAGTTAATAAATACAAACGGAAATAAGAAATGTTCCAGTCAATTTCAATAACTTGCCGACAGGAAGCGTTTGAAATGTAAACAAACAGATCTGCCTGCCTCACACTGGAAAGAAAAATAACTATTGTAGTCCAAGAAATAAACAAGGTGTATTTGCATATATCTCACAAAGTAATAGGTTAGAAGACAAGAAAGGTTAGGTTACACGAGCGCCGACCTACGGAAAATGCCGAACTAATCCGAAAAATTCCGACAAGCACACAAACATAAAAATGCAAATATCTCGGTTAATATTCAAGATAGAGAATAAACGTATATAACAATATTTATAGTAAATATAATTTGCAATAAGATTGATTCTATACAATTTTTCGATCCGACGTATAGTAACGGAAATATATCGAATTTTAGAAAATCCTCCCCTTTAAACCCCCCCTCCCACTGGTTCGATTTTAGCCGTTAACGAACTTGATCTTTCTTTTTACATAAAACGACTAAATATCGAGTTTGGTAACGATCAAACAAAAATTGCGACCGCTAGAGCAGTAACAGCCAAATATATATATATATATATATATATATATATATATATATATATATACATATATATATATATATATATATATACACAGTTTTGAACGGACCTCATTTTCGTCATCTACTAGGTAGGATCGATGGACATTTGAAGAACAATTTCGAAAATTCCGTCATGAGTACGACCTCAATAGCTGATTTCCCATAAGGGAAATCTGCTAAAATTAAAAGTACATCGTAGAGCCAAATCCTTTAGAAGAATGAGTTTGTTGTCCAGAAAGTGCACAGCCAGTAAGTAATGAGATAGTTGCTCTTAGAAATGATATGCAATCATCTTCGCTAAGAAGACTGTGTAAGGTTACTCCGTATATCACATTTTTGAAACTCAAATAATTCGTCCCAGTGACTCTTAGAGCAATTTCCTGCCAGAGTCTAATGTTAACTTTTTATTTTACTTCTTTTTAGCAGATTTCCCTTAAGGGAAATCAGCTATTGAATCGCATACTCATGACGCGATTTTCGGAAAATTTCGTCAAATGTCCATCAACCTGTTTGTTTACAATTTAGACGCTTTCCGTTGGGTGCTCATTAAAATTAACTGAAAGATTTCTCATTACCGTTTGTATTTATTCACGGTGGTAAGTGTTACCAGTATGCAAATTTCTCTCTCCGTAAAACTTCACCTGGGAAATCTGCTTAGTGTACGCAGCGCCTGCTTGACGGACTTTTCTCTCTAAAGATGCTGGACGGTAGAGGAACCAAGTAATCAGGATCAGTAAAAGCATTGTCCTCTACAAGTACTTTTAATTTTATCCCTGTCCAGTGTCAATCGAATTAACATTCTCACGATTTTATTTTAATATATTGACGTTTGGGTTAAATCCATGCCAAATTTAATTTTTTCAACCTAGATACCGTTGCTATCGTAATTATTATTATAAGACGAACTAGTGGAAAATGTTTCTCTCGGATTGTTGAATTTACTTGATAATAGAGTTTTACTTCCCTCTTATGCTATAGAAGCTGATAAAACAAATGTAAATGGGGGAATACTTAATTTAGAAAACAATTCTCTCCACAATGTATTTTGAAATACTAAAAAGAAACAAAATAAAGTTATTTTGATAAAAATATAAACACGAAAGTCACGAGTAAAAGAGGAAAATACCATGCATTATCATGAAATAGTATGGCGTGTAAGCTGAAATGTTTTACATTAGTTTTGTCTTGGATTAGATTTAAAAAATGTTCATGGATATTTTACTCGTCTTAAACTATATTTCATGATGATTGCGTGTCACAGGGTCTATAGTATTTCTTGGAGCAACTTATTTACATCTTGCTATTGAAAACATAAAAATTTTTTGCAAACCTCGATCAACAAGTGTAGTTTCGATATTTTAAAATTTCGGTTTATGGGAGCAGGAGGATTATTTTTGGTTAAAACAACCTCATCAACCGAGAAAATAACATTTTCAGAAGTTTTCCACAACAACAATAATAAAAATACCGTCACGCCGGGGCTGCGTAAACTAAACAGATTTCCCACGGGAAGGTTTACAATAGATGAATCTACATAATTGTAACACCACCGAGAATGTTAAACGAATAAATGCAAACGGTAATAAGAAATCTTTCAGCCCATTTACAAGTTAATAATATCTACAACGGAAAGCGTCTGAATTGTAAACCAACAGGGGCCAGCCAACATCACAGTGCTGAATAGATAGAATTATTCCAGACCGGAAAGAAGAACAATTAATGAAATATATTTGAATTAACATATCAATTTTATTGAAAACTATCTACTATAGCTAGTGCAGTAATTTGAAATGAGTCAGAATAATTTTTATCTCAATCACTCAGATTTTAGTAATCAAAGAACAAAAGAAGGGGGGGGGGGTCAACAGAACGTATTTGCATATATCTCACACAGTTCAAAATTGGCACAACATGAATTGCTGATTTCCCCTTGATGGAAATGGTGAGGATAACATGTAATAAATCTGTTTCACAAAATGGTGATTTGGTTATGATTCAACATGCCATAATTTGAAGTTTGCTCACTGACACATATCAATCATACTTGAAACAAACTACGAATACGTGGGAATGGAACCTACGACGGTATTTTTGGATGGATGTATTTACATCAATGCCCTACTCACACGGCGTAAGTTTGAGAGCTCCTGAAATTTAAAAAAAAAAAAAGATACTTACCATATAAGAACTTCGTTTCTTCAGGTTAACTTTATACAATTTTTCTAACATCAATAATCGAGTAAGTAAAACATGCAACATTCAAAAATATAAAAATAATCTTGATTCGGATAGGTTTTGGTGTGTGTTATGTGTAAATTGAGCATAGAGACTCCTTGTCAAATGAATTCAGCGTGGATCCAAAACGGTGCTAAACGCATTACGAGTATAACGTGTCGACCCAAAAATTGTAAGGACACTTAATTCAAGTACCCTTCTACAGTCCAGATAATTGTATGCCTTTATTTAAGCAAAATGTGCGAAAGTTCCTCTTCAATTCTAAACATTGTAAAATTGTTAACTTCGAACTTAAACCATAAAAAATGAAGTATAATTATTATGTTTAATACTTTGTATTTTAAAAAACAAACGCCAAAACCTTGAGTTAAAAATACTAACGTTGAATATAATTGATAAGCAACCCATTCCTATTATTATGAAATTGGTGATTAAAAAAAAAAATATTAAATTACATAAAAAAGCATCCGGTTTTTTTTTTATTTTTTAGTGGGACACCAATCCTCCACCTAGCTAAAAAATGTTCATGTTTCCTAGAGTTTATCTAAGAAGAACGCCTATACTCGAAAGAGCACATGGTGCTTCGTCATGTCATGTATTAGAGACGTGAATGCATTACGTGGCGTATCGCTTTTCGTCTAAAAGGAATTTAGATAGTATTATGGATGCCAACAAGTACAAAAGAAAGCATCAGCTTATAAGATCACCTGAATAATAGTATACTGGGTGAAACCTGAAATAAGGTCATATTACTTAGGCACATATCACAATATAATCCGAGCTCAAAATTATTTAGTGTCATATGAATTCTGGGAGTGAGGTTATTTTTATAGTTTGCCTGAAGTTCTACTTAAATCGACAGGGATAATTAAATAAATGAAAATGTTTCTATCTCTCCACTCGCTTGTTCCTTGATCACGTAAAAACGCCACAAAGGATTTAGATAAACTTTTATTTTAAGACTTCGTAGATATTTTCATTAGTATTGTCTTAACGATAAAATGTAAATGTTACATGAATACATGATGCAGTCGTCAAACAGGATTTCAAATGAATTTTAAAAATTTACTTTTTGACTTCCAAATATTTGATTTTACCACTGTTTCATGAGAACGCCTCAATAACGGGTTTTTTTCCATAGAAGTGTATAACGGAAATGAGTATTGTTAACATGCGCTATTTTATACTTTACTTCCACTGAGAAGAACGGAGGTTTACTTGAAGTCAAAACACATAGCCGTCGATATGTTCGCTAATATTGGTTTTATCAGATAAATATAAGAAATAGATTATGTTTAGAATATTATTTCTCAGAACTAAAATTTAGTTTGTACGATCACTTGGGACTTTCTGTTACAACCTAGTATTTCACTGGTATTACAACTGAATACCTGAACAGAATTTTATGACATCATATCTTCTGAGGCTACTATCATGCAATAATTATTTTTTCAGTTGTCCGGGATATTTTATTTTAATACATGAACGTGAACAAATTTGTCAGTATTTGTAAAATAGCCATTACATGCTCTCAAGATATTGAGGGCAAAGAAAGAACATTTTCAGTATCTGAAAGAGGAATTATTTAATGCTTAAGTTAATCCAATCTATATATATTTTATTGCAATTCTATTGATGAGTAGCAGCTATTCTGAACGTGAATTCTTGAGTATTCGCCCCAACGTCATCTTTTACTTCACTAAATTGAGTATATTTGTGTTATGTAATGAAAATGTATGGATTATACTGTGGGTAAATTAATCCAAAGTTTATATTAAAAGGGAAACCATCTTTACTTCAACAGTCGATGAGTAACACAGCTTGTATCAGATAAGGTGTTTATAGTCTAGACCGGACCCTTCAAAATCTTTTTTGGTGAGTTCTTGTTATGAACTGAAAGAGAAGAAGCCCCTGCTTGATTAATAAAGGTACTTCGTAATTTTAGCAGATTTCCCTTAAGGGAAATCAGCTATTGAGGTCGTACTCATGACGCGAGTTTCGAAAATTTTCTTCAAATGTCCATCGATCCTACCCAGGAGATGACGAAAATGAGGTCCGTTCAAAATTTTATATATATCCATATATATATATATATATATATATATATATATATATATATATATATATATATATACTAGCTCAGATACCCGGCTTCGCTGGGGAATTCATTTGAGGCTGAATGGTGATGGTATATTTTTGGCAAGGCTTTACTTTGCACAATATTTTGACATTTACCCGTTCCAGTGTTTAGGGTTAATACCCGTTGTTGGCATTTGTTAATAATAAAATTATTTTTTATGTAAGACTTCACTGTCCTGCATATTGTCATATTTCCCGTCTCCTGTGCATTATGCATAGATTTGAATTATTAAGGAGAAAATATTGACATACATTTGAATTCATTTTTTCAGGTGAGGTACCTGGTAGTTCATATTGAAAAGAAGTGTTGAGCAAATTTCTCTAAATAACAAAATAAACAACTTTTGTTATGTGCATATTTGCCGAAACCCCAATAGGAAATCATTATTATTAATTTCAGGCCTTCCTTATAACCCCCACTCCTGCCCGTCCCTAGAAATGTTAGTATGGCTTATTATAAGGAAGGCGTTAGTGCTAATACACATACTGAGTGTTTTATTTAGTTCGGTTGAGTCTTTTGTGCCAATTAAAATTGTTGTCTCCCGCTATAATTTTTAGCGTATAACGCCTTTATACTTCGGTATACGATGATAGTGTATATAAAAAAAAAGTTTCTCTAAATAACAAAATAAACAACTTTTGTTATGTGCATATTTGCCGAAAATGCAATAGGAAACGAAATATCACTATTATTAATTTCAGGCCTTCCTTATAACCCCCACTCCTGCCCGTCCCTAGAAATGTTAGTATAGCTTATTATAATGAAGGCGTTAGTACTAATTCACATACCGAGTTTGGTTTAATTCGGTTGAGTCTTTAGTGCCAAATAAAATTGTGGACTCCCGCTTTAGTTTATAGCGTATAACTCATTTATGCTTCAGTATACGGCAAAAGTAGATATAACAAAAGTTACTCTAAATAACAAAATAAACAACTTTTGTTATGTACATATTTGCTGAAAAAGCAATAGGAAACGAAATATCGCTATTTTTAATTTCAGGCCTCCCTTATAACCCCCACTCCTGCCCGTCCCTAGAAATGATAGTATGGCTTATTATAAGGAAATCGTTAGTGTTAATTCACATAGCGAGTTTGGTTTAGTTCGGTTGAGTTTTTTGTGCCAAATAAAATTGTGAACTCCCGCTATAGTTTTTAGCGTATAACTAATTTATACTTCCGTATACGGCAAAAGTGCATATAACAAAAGTTACTCTAAATTACAAAATAAACAACTTTTGTTATGGGCATATTTGCTGAAAAAGCAATAGGAAACGAAATATCGCTATTTTTAATTTCAGGCCTCCCTTATAACCCCCACTCCAGTTCGCCTTAGAGAATATTAATATAGCCTAAAGTCTAAGTTGGGCTAGTAGTAATATACATACCAAGTTTCATAAAATTTGGTTCAGCCGTTTATGCGTGAAAAGGTAACAAACAAACAAACAAATAAACAAACAAACAAACAAACAGACACGAAAGAAACAAAATGCAGTTATGGTGTCTATGACATGTGAAACGAAAAGTTATCGTGAAATTTCGCGAAAAAAATCAATGTACAGACAGAGGTTACAATTTTATATATATATATAATATATCTATATATATATATATATATATATATATATATATATATATATATATTTGTCTGTTAACGCTCTAGCGGTCGCAATTTTTGTTTGATCGTTACCAAACTCGGAATTTAATCGATTTATGTAAAAAGGAAGATCAAGTTCGTTAATGGCTGAAATCGGACCAGTGGGAGGGGGGGTTTAGAGGGGGGATTTTCGGAAAATTCAAAATATCTCCGTTATTATGCGTCGGATCGAAAAATTGTATAGAATCAATCTTATTGCAAATTAAATTTACTATAAATATTGTTCTATACATTTTTTCTTATCTTGAATATTAACTGAGATATATGCATTTGTATTCTGCATTGGTTGGCAGGAGTGAGCTGTTTGGTACTTTCCGAAGAGAGCTCTGGCGGCCGTTTTCGTAACTATTCGTCCCTCGTGTATAAGTTTAGTGATCCCTTACTACTTACTACACTTGTTTTTGGGCAGATTTCTCTATTGTAAAACTTCACGTGGGAAATCTGCTTAGTTTACGCAGCCCCTGCGTGACGGACTTTTATTATATTTATAGAGTGGCTGTAATGAGTTATTTTAGCATGATTGAGTATGAATAATGTCTTTTTATAGTGAATTACAACATTTAATGATTATTTTAAACCTATATTTTTAATTTCTCTATCAGTTGGCTCTTTGAGAGCAACTAAGCCAGGTGGCTCAATTAATTACATTTTTTTTCCAATACGAATCGGTGATTGGCTTGTGGCAGAGGTCGGGACTATTGAAGGTAGAAGGGCGCTGGATTGATTGTATACTCCTTCCTTATAGACCTCTTAGTTCAAACAATGACTTCTTTCAAAGAGAACTCATCGTAGCGACCTTAGTTACACAAACCATAATTGCTGGGGATTCATTTATGAAATACCATGGTACCTAATGTTACCGTGTAAATAAAAAGTAAACTTATAAAATAAAATAACATAAAACAAATGTACTTATCCACCATCATCAATGAATAAAGTAAGACCACAATCAATGGAAAAAGTCCTTGACGCAGGAGCTGCGTGAACAAAGCAGATTTCCCACGTACGTCGCATATTTACATTTATATCAAAGCGTAAAAGTTTAATAAGAACACTATTTGGTATTTAGGCTTCAAATAATATGCTTCATAATATAACAGCTTGTTGTTAATATGACATGAATGGGAGTGGGGGTTTACTGAAAAAATGCAAATATCTCGGTTAATAATAAAGATAATGAAAAAACGTACATACTAACATTTATAGAGCATTACATTTGCAATAAGATTGGTTCTATACACATTTTCGACCCGAAGCATAATATTGGAGATATTTCGAATTTTCAAAATATAATATAAATGTTCATACATACGAACTGATGTCACGCCAAAACTATTCGAAACGGGTTCGGGGAGAGTTAAAGCGGATAATTCCGTTGAAATGTGAAAACGGAATATTTTGGCGATTCATCATTGGTGGTTGGGATCAATTTTTTTCAAGTTTAAAAAAATAATTATTTAATGGCGGTATATTAAATTCTGAAAGTCCTAACTTAAAAGGAAAAAGTATGATGTGGACACCAAGTGGCGTCTTTGTACTCCTATGTAATTAAGTAAACAAAATGTTTGGGTGCATTTCCAAGTGATAAGCAACAGACCAAAAAATGTCATAGAATGTAATTTATAGATATTTTAATGATTAAGAAAAATGGCTGTATGCAGATATTAGAATTTTGCAATGTTTTATTTTCATCCTCCTCTAACCCCCCCCCCACATAAATCGATTATGATCAAAAGGGGATGGGAGTAACTAGACGATATAACAATTGTAAATATGAAATTTCAACATACTAAGAGTAATCGCTTTTGAGTTATGAGAGAACACACGTACAGACGTCACGCCGAAACTACTTAAAATTGGTTCAAACTATTCAAAATGGGCTTAGGGAGAGTCAAAACGGATAATTCCATGAAACCCGAAAAGTTTTGCTATTATAATACCTCCTTTACTTCTTGGAAGGATGACCCCCCCCCCCCATGCAAGGACAAAAATCGAAGTCCATTTAAATCCAACGACCGAGTTTTAAGTGAATGATTTGCGAATGGATGGACATACATACAAGAATTACAATTTTCAAGGTATTAGACTTAAAATTACTTAAGAAGCTGAAAACTTTATCCCACCAAATAAAATAAAATTTTAGCAAGTAAACTGGGAATGCCTAATATTTTAAGGAAAGCATATTTACAGCTAGCATTTTTATAGATCAAATAACGAATAAACAAGTAAAAGTATCATTATTAGCCCTGTGCACACTGCCATCTCAGCTTTACGTTAATATAATATTAATATTGACCCGTAAGTATATGCTGGTTGAATGAATTCCAAATCCCATACAACAAATATCCCATTGAATAAACTCTTTACGGAGGAAGGCACAATTATCGATGCCGCTATTTATAATTGCATTCTTAGTTAGATTACAAGCGATAAGTGATAACGGGGCTTCTACGTAAGGAATATTAGTCGGAAGCCAACCGTAAAAACCCACATCGTCACAGATTATTACACAATAATTATTCTTATGAACGGACTACCTTTTCAAGGCTTTGGTCAAAATAGTTATGATATACAGTTTTATTTATAAAAATAATTTGTATTTGTATTAATCAAAATTTGACTTATTATCATTACCATTTTAGCTTAAAATTTTGGTCATCTATTATTTTATTATTAATTTATCAAGTCAAAATGTACACATACTTTCCGGAATATTATTTTTGAATAATTGCTACGATCAGAAACATGGAGTTGGTGAGTTGTCTGACTTTATCAGGAAGCAAAAATTTTTATGAAAAAAATGTCGGGAATTCCCAAATGATATGCTACCTATTAGAAAATATAAATTAATATTTTATTGTGATAAAAAATAAATCCAAAATTCTCCAGCAGAAGACAATGTTAATTTAAAATTAACAAGATACATTGAAGCACTATGGTTATTTTTTTTCTTAAAATCAAGATAGTAAAACTATTTCACAATGGTTTAATTAAAACTTCACTTAATATATTACACAGATTTATGTATTTATATAAATAAAACTCCATTTGTAGAAGCTAACAAGATTTACTTTCATATTTAATTTGGTCCTCAGAACATAGTATGATAATCAGACACCAGAATAATTATTTCTTAAAAGCTTTTGAATTTCTCGGGACGCAGGCGATTCCAGGTATACTGGATAAGAGGAGGAAAATAGGATAGTATTATTATTGATAATATTGAGGAATAATAGCAGTTTTGGAAATGGAAAAAAAAAAAAAAACAGTGCCATATTTAGTGAAGAATATATACTCTGCTTGAAGACATTTTTAGGCGATGCATATTTTCAGTACTTGTTCCAGTACTCGGGATATTATGACTAAAATTTAAAATTTATATATATAAATGATCTTTTAAGAATTGTGTGTTGTTTGAGAGAATATGTAATTACTGGGGCAATATGTCACAAACATTCACGTTTAAGAAAAGAAATATTTTGATACAATAGTTTAGGAGACAAACTTCATTCAATAAGAATACACAGTAAGAAGAGAATTAAAAGAATCCTAAAGAGAGAACAACTTTGAAATGTATTCAGAAGTAACACATGCCACCATACATACAGTCAACCTGAAGAAAGGCGCCCCTAATAAGTCGAAAAAATGTCCGTCACGCAGGGGCTGCGTAAACTAAGCAGATTTTCAACGGGAAGGATTACAACAGATACCTAAATCAACATGCTGGTAATACCATCGTGAATGACAAGGGAATAAATACAAACGGTAATAAGAAACCATTCATTCAATTTACAAGTAAATAATATCTACAACGGAATTGTTAATTCGAAGTGACGTCTAATTTCGACTTAGTGAGATATAAATTAATAGGAGCTGAAGTAAGTCACGTGGTGTCCACATCAGATTTTTTCTATTTGACCGGAGATACGAAATGCCTACTTAGGAACAAACTGGGCTGGCATGCAGCGACTGCCTTTACAATTTACCACCTCCGACTACGCCTTATGTAAGACTATGCAGACCTCGCCATTCCCTCTCAGTGGCTGAATGCCTCCTTCCTGTTTCTAGTCTCACATTTATCACCTATTTACAACCTTCCTCTTTCCTTCAGATTAACACATTCATTCATGGCTCGCACTTCAAAACTATTCTATGAGAAAATAAATACGGCTCAAGTCTAAAGTGGATGAATAAGTCGTCGACATCATACTTGATGTATTAAAAAAAAGATATGGTTATAAGTCCCTTTGAGTCCTGCTCATTTTTACCAACAAGACTGTTATCCAGTACACGAAGGACCTTCTTAGTACTGTTAAAAAGAAAAGTATCTTCAAACACCCTCAGAAATATAATTTATCAGAGTGAAATTAAGCCGCACGCAAGCAGATACAGAACGTGATTTCGTCTCCTTTTATCGGCCATTTATGTTTCCATTATTAGCAGATTTCTTGTAACGAAATTTAATATTAAGATTGTAAAAACACTGAATGTGGTTTTTCATATATTTCTTCAAATGCCCACTGACCATTGGCACTGGTAGATGACAAAAATTAGGAAAACTGAAATATGTTTCTCTGTGTGCGTGCGCGCACGTGAGCGTGTGCGTGTGCGAGCGCGAGCGAGAGAGCGTGTGCGTGTATGTCTGGGTGTGATTGTGAGCCCAATATTCTTCATAGTTTAGTGGCAAGAGTCATCAATAAAAATACCATTTCTTCCCCGAAGGTGTTTTAAAAATTGCCCTATATGACTCGTGGCTTACATACCAGCTCTTCAGGTGCCTCTAGTTTCATGGTCCTCCCAGTGTGGAAGGGTCAGTTTTAACAAATATAAAGAGGGAACGAATACCTACTTCATAGCCGGAAGCGCCCCTGAAGAGGTGGCATGTAAGCCACGAAACATGTAGGGAAATTTTGAATTAAATCTGAAGGGAAAGAATGGTGTTTTTATTGGTGAGTCTCTAAATTATAAAGAACATATATTGTAGAGGGGATGAGGGTATTATGAAATAGTCGGGAAATTTGGAATACCGAGGTTTCGGCTGTGTTTGGCCTTACCGTTCAGTGTAAACATGAACTACACTATAAGAACTACCCATGATGTAGTGCTGTAAAAGTTGATCGTTTTTTGTTATCGTACCTCTCGCTACAGACTAAAGTGTATTTAGTGATTTTTAAGAGTTTTTGAAGGTGTCTTTAAATATTGTAACCTACTAATACCCATGCGACTTGAACATTATGTTACGCATAATATACGCTAAAAGAATTCTAGTTTGTTATACTATGTTATTTAGCAGACTATAGTTTTTCTCTATCTGTATAAAAGTTCATTTTCCAAGATGGCGAGTCGGGTATTATGTGGCTAATTCATAATACCTGTCTTAAAAGTATAATATTCCAATTAACCCTATAAAATATCCTGGATAAAAATAAATTAAAAAAAAATCATTTTATGTCTAATATTGACAATAAAGTACATTTGTTTAAAAGATCTAACTCACATTGTCTACAAGCTCTAACTCACGGCAACCCTGTTGATGATTTGGTTGCTCCTGATACCTCTAGGTCAAGAAATTTTCTCCTACCCATGGAGATATCACCACCACCTCCAAAAAAAACAAAAGTCAAATAGAGGCATGAAAATTGGATCTTCTCCTATAACAAACAACCTACTCCCCATATAAAAAACAAGTCACAAGATGAACTAAAATAAAGAGCTCCAAAAAAAAAAAAAGAAAGAAAAGAAAACTTTATACCCCTTTTAAGAAATTAACCTTAGACCGACTTTCTAGACCTAAACCTATTAGAGATGACACCAGCGTTAGTAGCGATGAATCGTTACATTCTGATGTATCACCTGCAACATCATGTCATCAACTAAATAACCGGAAAACAAAAACGCTGAATGTATCTTCTGTTGTAAAAAATTCTCAGAAGAGCAACGAGGATAAATTTGGATTCAATGCTTCAGCTGTTCTCTGTGGCCTCACCTTGACTGTACAGGAGCAGAGAAGGAAGTTTATTGGCTTTTGTAAATAGACGAAGGAGAAATGACTTGCACATAATCTTAAAAATATGGTTTTTAAAAATAATAAAAAACTATGTTAATAAATAACTATAACAGTTAAAAATAACTGTTTTATGAAGTTTAATTAGTTTGTCCATGGTTAAATCACCTATTCTGTATTACTCGACTATATCATATTAACCTCCTTTTGAAAAATGTTGTTTTAAATAATTTTTTATAACAACAAAATAAATAGTTCATAATTTAAAAAGTAATAGCTCATGAAAATTAGTTATAGTATCTACTCATAATTATTTGGAAGTTTATTTTTTTTTTTTTTAGAAATTTAAATAGTATCCCATAATACCCTCCTCTCCTCTGTACATATATATTCCCAGGAAAACCTAAATAAATAAATATATATATATATATATATATATATATATATCTATATATATACCTGTATATATATATTTGCCTTTAAGACTCTAGCAACTCAAATGTTTATTTGATCGTTTATAAACTCAATTTCGAACTGCTTTATTTAACAGTAACGCATGAGATCAGTGGCCAAAAAGAAGCCAAGGAAATTAGGGATTAGAGAAACTGTAAAAACGAAAATCTTAAATATCCACCACTAAATTATTCCATAATGATTTATAACTATTCGTATTGCAAGTGGGTAGATATTGTTTACGATTTGATTTCTATACATTCTCCTGTAACTAAAATATTAATTATTTGGATTATTTACAATTATACCATACACCCTTTCTTACCCCTGAGAGTTTTACTTTAAGCAATTATTAAATCGCTCCTCATTCCCAGCTTGTATTTTAAGTCTTTTATACATACTTTTCTTACTAAGAGAGAAACAGTAAATAGAATGTGAAAGTCTTATACAGACCCGGAATTATAGCCTTTTCGTTTCACGTGGGGATTGGTTATTACTAAAATTGAATTTCGAAATTTTCCTTTAAAACTAAATATCAAGTTTTTTACCCACCTTGGACTCACATATGCACCAATATTAGGTCTGTCAGATATAGTCTTGTCTAGGAACTCTAATTATCTTATCTGCTTTTAGTACATTATCATCTACCCTAAAAGTTAGTTAAGTTAGGTTATGAAAAATCGATACGATAGTCAGAGCTTGTAAATTTTTAAGGTATTTACGACAAGCTCTGGCTTTCGTGTCGAGTTTTCGTGACCTTTTAAATTACTTTTATGGCAGATGAGGGTGTGCTAAAAGCAGATAAGATAATTAGAGTTCCTAGACACGAATATATCTGACAGGCCTAACACTGATACATACATGATTCTAGGCTGGATATCAACTATTGACAAACTGGATATTTAGTTTCAAATGAAAATTTTGACTATCAATTTTACTAATAACCAGTCCGTATGATTCCAACTAACGGCAAGTTGGTGGTGGTAGCTTGTGGCCTGTGCTAACCCCCTCCTCCCTCCCGCTGCCCTTCACTTCTGGAGGCATACATTACAAGTCCTCCTTGGTTGACAGGATTTTACACCCAGTTCACTACTAAAACCTGTCATTGCGAATATAAGCGAAATAAGCTTTTTTGAACTTTGGAGACCTATGTTCGTTTAGCAGTGAAATCATTTATAGGGCGGACGGTGTCGGAAATGCGAAAAATGCTCCTCTCCTGTTAAGAGATATGTCATCTTAATATTTAACAAAAAATAATTCACTTATTGATATTTAGCACATACAGATTCCTTGACCAGTCAATGAGGTGTTGGCAGTATTTTTGTTATACTATTATTAATATTACCTTGCACATGGTCTCTTTTTACTCTGACAAAAATAGTGAGTTTAATACATAAATATTTTATATTTGTGTTGTTATTTTGCTATTAGCAAATTTCTTTCATAACTTTAAAGTGCTCAAAGTAGTAGCGTAAAAACCATCATCTATCAATCAGCAGTGCTAAAAAACTACTAATAGAATATCACTATATGGTACCATACCATTGTATATATACCATAAACCATTGAAATTAAAACTATTTAATTTTTTTAAAGAACAAATTAAAAATGATAATTGGGTACTCTCTGATGCATCTGAAGCTGAAAACTATTATTATGAGGCATTGGGAATAAGGCAAGGAAGTGCAATATTAGCTCTGTATATTCAATATTTATCGGTGATTTTATGTCAATAAGCCAAGCCATCAAAGACATTGAGCAACTGGGACAAGAATCATATGTTTGCCACTGCCCCATACATCTCAATTCAAAGACCAGTCAGCCCAAAGTCACCTCACAAACGTAGTAAAAGAACC
This sequence comes from Riptortus pedestris, assembly GCA_019009955.1. Classification (NCBI taxonomy): domain Eukaryota; kingdom Metazoa; phylum Arthropoda; class Insecta; order Hemiptera; family Alydidae; genus Riptortus; species Riptortus pedestris. Next base: position 140,201,277 of record CM032228.1, read on the forward strand.
ATTGAAAATCTCAAAGAAAAATGCCTCGCTTGTTAGGATTCCATCAAATATCGCAAGGAAATGAAGGAGTGGATATGGAAGCACCCAGATATATCTTTTACAAAGGAAATCTACATGGCATGCGAGTGAAACAGAAATTTAAAAAACTTTAAAATTTAAAAGGTGGTAATCTGGAAAATTGGAAAGAAGCTGATAAAAATTAATGATACTATCTCGCCATGGAATACAAACATAAAAATTTGAAGAGAAAACATTATCCTTATTCAGATCCGATTTAGGCATAACAAATCAACAGTTTTCTACTGAAAGAGTCCTTCCAGGAGAACGTTCCATCTACTGGAGAACAGTATAACTTCTTCTTTTAGTAAATTTCCCTTAGGGGAAATCAGCTATTGAGGTGTATTCATGATGGGATTTTTGAAACATTTCTTCAAATCTCCATAGATCATACCCAGGAATTAACGAAAATGAGGTCCTTTCGAAATTGTGTATATATATATTTGTCTGTTAACGCTCTAGCCATCGCAATTTTTGTCTATAGTCGCCAAGCTCGATATTTAAACGTTCTATGTAAAATGAAGATCAAGTTAGTTAACGGCTAAAATCGTATTTAATGGGGGGGGGGAGAGAATTTCGAATTATCTCCGTTGTTATGCGTCGGATTGAAAAATTGTATAAAATCAATCTAATTGTAAATGTAATGCTCAATAAATGTTCTTATGTACGTTTGTTTTTGTTTTTTTCAACATCTTGATTATTAACAGAGACATTTGCATTTTTTAGTTTTCGGTATTCAGTAAACCCCGACTCCTACTCATGCCATATTAACAATAAGCTGTTGTTAAGAAGTATTTTAATCTGAAGCCTAAATACCAAATATTGTTCTCATTGAACGTTTTGAGATGAATGCAAGTACGTGAGGCAGATGGGAAATCTGCTTAGTTGTCGCAGCCATTACATGTTGGAATTTTTTAATATGCGAAATATACGCTCGCCCATGAAAAGCACTAAATATTAAAGTAAGATTAAATGAACTCCTATCTACGGAAAGCTCTATGGAGAAGACGAGATAAAAGGACTTAGGGTTTTCATGAGACAAACTCATTACAACAGTAGATGCGGTATCATAAATCTACCAAAGAATAATAAAACTATTTATATTCAAGTGATTGTTTTAATGGCATATTCTTTCTGTCCAATATACTGCCATAAGAGTATTGAAATTCATGAGAGTTGTAGAAGACATATGTAGTGAAGGTTGTAAGAGGTCCTGTGTGCGTGATATCCTAGTATACACGGAGTGAGCTGCAGGCCAATGCCATCGCTCCTACAGCCGATACATACCAAGCAGATATCCAAAGGTCCACTCTATAACGTCATTATTATATTCACAAATACTTATGCCCTATGGCTTTTACATTTTGAGAAATTGATATCACTTCTGAATTTTATTTAAATCGTTCTGAACATTTCAGAAAACCGTTATGTTTATTAAGATGGAATTATGAAAACCACTATTTTTCTATAATTCCTTCTAATTTCATCAGACCTTAATTACCTCTCTGTACCATCGCAAAGGTAATACTACAAAGCGTATTTAAATATACCTATTGTTTTGAGACAATTGTTTACTACCTATTACTATACTTATTGCCTGAAGTGTTAATTATCGGAAAACGTTGGATATTTTAGCTTTATACAAACACCCTGGGGAATGCTACCCAGTTTAGGAAAACAGGCACATGCTTAACTTTATGGGGGGAAAATAGATGGTAAATGGGTTAAATTACTTATGAATGCTATATTACACGTATTTAAAAAAAAGAATAAGAAGAAGAAAAAAGTTATTTATAAAAACACTAACTTATTCTACGATGGCTAATCGGGATGGGTTATTGATTTAAGTTATAAATTAATATTCCAAGTTAAAAAATAAATAAAAAAACTTCATAAATGAAGGATCCTTTTTTATGTAATTAATATGTACTATTAAAAATGCTTTAGGATTTAATAACTCTCAACTCAAAACTCCATCACAGTAATTGGTCAACTAATTACCAGATATATTGTCTCTTTAAGGTGGACTCAAGTTTATATAATTTATAAAGCATGTCACATATAGAGAAATTAAAGTTTACTGTCATTATGATTTAATAACGCCCATTTTATGCCACTGTGGTAAATCGAGACAGGTTATCTATAAATTAATACCCTTTTCTTGCCAGGATGGGACTAAGGATTTGCTTTATTTCTTCACGAGATAAATTCCTATTTCCTACTCCGGAATTGAACCCATGACTCGAGGTTTGCCAACTGTATCAAGACCTTAACTACCCTGGCAACATGCGCTCCGTGTCATATATATGTCTTTATTGACGTCCACATTATGCTACAGAGACTAATTGGGACGGGTTATCAACAAATGGTAAACAGAGTTGTAAACTGTAGTTGTTCCTTTAAAATATATTGATTCTTTTAAAAGTGATTGTAAATATTAAATCTTGTAATGATTTTAATAAGAAGGAGAAACTAGAAATTCTAGAATATTTCAGTACCAAAAACGTTCTTCATGGATCCAGACTGGTGCAGATGACATTCTGTGCATGTTATCCAACATAGATAAAATGATCTGAACATTCTATTCTCTATACCTACCTAGGTATATTTGGTGATACATTAACTAAAAGTGAAAATTTCATAAGGAGGAGTGGTTTTAGACTGGCGACTAGAATAACGTCATTAATATACAAGCTATAGAAAAATACTTGGAATACCAATTTATTAACTAGATTGGATAAATTCAATTCTTCAATTATTATTATAACAGGGATATACTTCGTTTTTCATTTTACACACCCCTTCCACCTGTCTTAATTATGTATTTAATAGGCTTGATCTTTAGTATGACATGAAATAAATTAACTATAGAGTTTGACAACAATCAAATAAAAAATCTGGGCACTAAATGATACAATTTTTATTTCATGCGCCAGCCGCGCTCATACACACACACACACACACACACACACACCCAGCACATAATAATATATTTTTTACTTATGCTCATACGCAAACGCTCACTCGCACACACACACACACTGAACTGACCTCATTTCTCATTTACATTGAAGAGTCGGTAACATGCAATAAAGATATCTTAAAAACCATAAAAATTCCTTTAAAAACAACCTTCAATAATAAAGGAGGTTATGCAAAAAAATAATTAAAACCGCGTGAATCAGAAAAAGAAATATTTAACACATTATTTATTTTATTCATCAAAGCGTTTTAAAATTCATGTGTGGCTGATAATATGCCGTAGTACCGCCAAATTATGTGCCCTTATATAATCCGGCGTAGACCCATAGTCGTAGCGTTCAAATAACAGTGATATCTAAATAAATACAAATCGGGAATAATATGGTAAGATGTACACTAACACATGTTACCCTTTGAAGAGTCATGGATAGGTAGATGGTATGAGTGCGTGTATGAGAGCCAGGGCTTATATAGGTTCCAGGTAGACAGCCTTCACATTCCGTATTCCTCCGTACATCCCAAGCCCAAGCCAACCACTACCTCTCACAACTTGTGGTCAGGACTATATAATCTAGGCTTGGCCATTTCTTATCCCACGCTTACCATTCAAACAGCAGTCCAATTCTAGGAAATAGGCCCATCATTGCTACAAATGTCTGCAAATGGGACTTAGACTCTTGGATTATTCCTCATCGCATTGGACTTTATCTTGTTATTATTATTATTTATCGGAATTGTTAGGCCATTAGGTCTACGCAACTAGACTGCCCAAAGAAGTATGGCAGGGTACATCGATGGTAGGGATGGCTCTTGCAGTTGTGGGAAGATCAAAGAGAGGATTGGCGGTACCCAAACTAAAGGATCCTAGCCACTGCACATGGAATAATCTGAGCTGACGCCTATAGAGCATAGAAGTTCATCAACACTATTATCGGCAAAATGATGAAAGTAATCTCCACTTTTGTAAATTTACGTTTGAGTCTTTTTCCATCAAAAAGACCGGAAATCTAAAAGAAGGCCGGCTTGTGTGAATTTATGTAAGAGAATTATAGATATTAAAAATAACTTTTACGTTTAACTATTCAATGAAAATATTTTCAAAGTAATCTATTCCACTGTTGTTTAAACTCTAAATATTGCCATCATTTATATTATTTAATGGTGTTAATTCTCCTATGAAGAATACTCCTAAAAGGGAAGAAAAAAATATTATTTTCCAAATAGCCAACGCAAATGCCATCGATTGTAAACCATGAATATACCCTTATTTTAAAAAATTAAATTATTCTTCATACTCATAAACGGTTTTAAATAATACACCTTTCCTCAAGATCTCATTTAGCGATTTTATATTCATATGCAAATTTCAGGCCAAGAAACATCTCCTCCGTCTTTCCTCTTTATCCTTCTCGATATGAATCTTTTTGACCTTTAGAATAATGAATTGCTATGGTGTAGTATTCTCTAAGTGTTGACTTTGAATTGAAATGTTGCTTCATAGGCATAAAGAATAGCTCTGCTATGACAAAGTCATGACGAATTGTACTTGTTACGAACGAAGAAATTGGCGTCCCTTCTATAGTTTCCAGAGAGAGGTTAAAAAAAAAAAACGTCGGGAATCTGGCTGCAGGAGCCAGCAATTTTCGAGATGCAGGCAGAGGTAAGTGAGAGGCAGGAGAGAGGGAGCGATAGGTAACGGATCCAGGTAGCTATGAGGAAGCTGAGGAAATAGAGGTATAAAAAGTTGCTCGGGCCTTCACCTTGCCAACCCTCAACTTGGCCTGCACCATCTGCAATCATCTGCCAGTCTTCGCCACCATTCTTATAGGCATCCCTACCAATAGCTATCCAACGAATAGATACAAAAAAAACTACTCCAAATATATCTGTTGTGAGTTGGAATGAAATTTGGTAATCTGATGACAGGGTTAATAAAACTGTATTTCTAAATTCCTTCATTTCCATATGAGCAAGTGGGAAATTTGTTCAGTTTAGGCTGTCCCTGCGTGACGACTTTTTTTAATCAGTTAGGATAGAGATCTGAGTCTAAATATTTTCACTCTATTAATTCCAGAGAATATCAAATCTGGAGTCGACTTTGATGTATAATGGCTAGAAATACTCGTATTTCATGACTTTATCTTCCTTAATTCAAATAGGGACCCGCAATTTTTATTTTAAATTCTAACTCTAAGCAAACTATCAGAACCCCTTTCTTATAATTTTACGTAAAGTAAAGCATAATTGATAATTATAAATAAATAAATAAAGCATAATTGATAATTATAAATAAAGCATAATTGATAATTATAAATAAATAAATAAAGCATAATTGATAATTATAAATAAATAAATAAAGCATAATTGACAATTATAAATAAATAAATAAAGCATAATTGGTAATTATATTCAAACAAGGTTTTCTAATTTTATATTTTTTCATGTGATACCCCCTCCGAATATTATTTGTTACAGATTCCTGTGAGGGAGATAATAATGAGAGATTATGAGGCTTGTGTATCAATTGACTTAGGACGAAATAAAAACCTCTTTTAAATATAAAAATGAGAGTTATAAGGAAGTCAAGAAATCATATTTCTAGTCAGCATAAATAAAAATTAACTTCGTATTTGAGATCCTCAGAAAAAATAGAGAGAAATCCTTTGGAAATAATTATCTGCTCTGAATAATAAATTCGTAAAGTAATAAGGAGATGAAGTCTTGTAGGATACGAAAAATATGTATAAGATGGGATTCTTTTGGAAGAAGTTGGACAGCTGTAAGGAGTATATGAGATGGTAACACAGGGGCTTGGATGGACTGCTCTCAGAGATGAGGGATGCAGGGAAGGGAAGCTGTAACACTGATATTAAAGAATATTTGTAACCAAAGTTTGGAGGACTCGATATTTCCCATTGACTCGGGAATTACACAGTTGATACTGTTTCATTAAAAATAGGAGACAAAGGCAATTTAAAGAATTACATGCCCCTTAGACTTCTAAATTGTATTTTTAAAACCTTAGCAAAAATCTCACTCCACACAATTAGCAACAACCTAGGGCACAGGTATAAAAACTATTGGGATTTTTTCCATTCGTCATACGACATGCGTTTCTTTCCGGAAAGCAATGCGAATACCAGCCTTCAACGTACTTTGATCTTGGCAATGAGAATATATTAATAATGCAAACTTGGTTCGCTTTACAATTCCTAAACCAAAGCATTGATTCTAATCCTTTATAGGCTCCAAAACGTTTTCTGGATACTCATTTATATCAAACCTGAGCAATTCTATTATTAAACTGAAAAGCTATTTACCATTACACTTAGAAGAACCAACTGTTTTAAATCAAGAGTGCTACGGTCCATTTTGTTTCTGCTAATTTGCTATTCATTCCAAGTAGTTGAGTAATCTAAAAGTATTAAAGCATATACCATCATCGATGCCATAGGAAAAGTGTATGAAAATAAGTCAGGCTAATGATTTTAAGGATAAAAATAAATTTCTTGTGCTTTGTCAATCTTTATATTCACGAGGGGTCAAATAATTTTGCCAACATCAACACGTCTCTGTCATTACAAGAAGTGGATGCTGAACACGAACAGAGGAAATAAGGGGATATTTCACAATAATAGGGCAGATGAGTTGTCAGGAAGTGAGTCTGGGCAATGAATCACTAGACCCTAATATACAACTCAAGGTGAACAGTAATAAGTCAGGACTACTAACAAATAATCCTACATCATTTTACACCTGAATTGTTATACCGTTCTTTTCTTCCTTGTTAAAAATAGTGTATTAGGTTACTACATCCCCTAGGTGGCTGTAGTACGCCAAAAGTACGTTTTTTGGTAGAAATAAGAAAACTAGCCCAACTGTTCCAACATGCATGGACCAATGGATATAGGGTTGGGTCGTACATACTTGAAGCATTCAGCTGTAGCGAGCAAAGTGGAAGAACGTGTGGTACAGATTTATTGCCAAAGCATAAATTCGCCCTGTGAGGTCTCAATGAACATTTTATTCTCTAGAGACCACATTTTTTTTTTTAGCACCGTACGTCATGTTTAACTGGTCCGCGTAAAACAAAAGACAAAGTGCACAAACGTGCGAAATGGATGAGAAGGAGGCTGGATGGTGAATCAAAGTAGGATAATTGTGAGAATCTCTGTTATCAAGCGTCGGGCAGATGCAGAATGTTGTATAAAGAAATTGATTAATAAAGTAATTTTATTCTACATATTTTCTCTATGGTATTTGTACTTCTTGGCTTTCAACTATCAGTTAACCCCACTCCAGCTCATGTAAATTTCACTTCATTCACTTTACATGAAAACAATAGATATAGAGAATAGAGTATGTGATGGATGCCTTCTGGAGCTTGTTTTTCCACAACGTAGGTAATCTAGTTTACGCAGCTCCTGCGAGGTGGATTCGGTTCTGTCACCTCATAGATAGAATCAAAAGACCTTTGACGAAATTTTTCTGAAATCATGTCAAGAGAACAATCTCAGCAGTCCAATAAAAGAAATCTAAAAGGCTTTTGTTCCGTTAACTGGACAGATGTTTGACTGCAATATACAAGTGGTTGTAAACGGATGTGATAGAGGAATTAGAATTAAGAGAAGTGTTAGACACGATTGCCATCTGTCGCCGTTGCCTTCTACTTAACTACAGTGATTCTTGTGCTAGCACATTGAGTGTATACATCAGCGGACCCACGTCCTTTGAATCATTAACAGTAAAATATCCGTAGAGCTTTTATAATAATATTTTCGTTTACTTGGTAAGACATGTATTAACAATCATCGTTGTATCTAAGAAATTTTTTTTTTCTATTTCCCCTGTCTATTTTTATTTTACCTGTATGAGAAAAAAGTGTTGATATTAATCTTGTTGGTTAAACCAAACTCTTTGTTCTTCCATTGGTTGGCGCTTCATTTACTCCACTATTCCTGAATAGTTCAAGGTTAATTTATTTTCTTTACTTCTTTTACATTTGCGTTAATATTAGTGGCCTAATTTACATCTGCCTCCCGCCCTTATCCATACCAATTAAATGTATCCCAGCCTATTCGATAATGTAAGATGCATCCTTGTAGTTTTCTGAGTATTAGACAAGCAAAGGTGAATAAATTAAAACACACATGTCCAAGGGAATCTTTCAGGGAAGGAACACGTCACATAATCAAAGGTTCGGAAGGAAGTAATTAATTCATTTTCAGAAGATTCAAGAGATTTTCAGTAATTTAGTAGTAAAAGGTGTAGACTTCTGAATTACATGAAGCAGTGAAACAAAGTAAAATAGTACTAATATTATAAAAATAATGTATGTATATTAACTATGGACCTCAAAAATGTTATAAAGAGCACTTCTGTTAAAATTCCTCATTAAATTTCAAATTACGCAGATGCAACACCAGGGTAGATTCTAAATATAAATAAGACAATAATAAAAATACAAGAACAAAAATGATATTATTTGAGAAATAAAAGTTAATTAACACCGCCATAGTCTTTATTATACAGGTCATTTGTAAGTTCAGGAAATGTAGGAAAAATTAGCTAACTAACTAATTAAAACAGCGAACCTCAATAAAACTGTGTAGGAAGTAAAAAAAAAGTAAGTAAACTTTAACCATCTTTCACTATTGTAAACGGGAAGTATAGCTATCGTACGGGAGGTAAGTGCTCTAAATACCTGAATAGGGTGGCTTGTGCCTAAATGTTGCTTTCACATTAATATTGATGTGGCTCCATACTTAGTAAGGCTTTTAACTTGGGACGCTTACTTAACCCCAAGTCCTTACTGCTGTCTGCAAAGGTATTACAATGGCGCCGCTGGGCAATAATCTACACTGCCTCTTTTGAGTGCTGTTTCATCTTTATACAGTTTGATATGCGTATATTAGTGCAGACTCGTCACGCGATTTAAGCCATGCCTGCCAATATTTTAAATAAATAAAGTTGGCCAGAAAATAATTTCTTTAATATTTCTGTTCCTATGAAATGGATCAAAAGTTTTATAGGACTTCATTAGTCGATTATTTTCATTATAATCCTTTACGTTTCATGATAAATAAACCGCATCCATAATAGCAAAATAGAAATGTAGAAACTTGTATTTTTACGTCAACCTCTTAAAACACCTTTTCCACACACTAGTTAACAAAACCTTCAAAATTGTGACTACCTTATATTAAGAAAGGAGAATAGTGAAGAATTATCCCTTTACAAAAAAAAAAAAAAAAAAAAAAAAAAAAAAAAAAAAAAAATTGTTTCATTTCACACACTTACACATTTGAACGAATGATGGTATTTTTAAATAGGGAAAGCAAAATGAAAAAGGTACCTAGGTTCCTGGGCATATATGATAGTTTTATATATGGTTATGACAGGCGCGTTTCAAGAAGGTATATTATTTTTATATAATACATTTCCTGATAATTTGGCATTCAAACCTAGATTATAATTTATAAATGACTGTGTGTTTGTCCAATACTCTGGTTACTCTTACAAAACTCGGAATACGTTTTTTTTTCTACATTTGTGGTAAGCCTGTAGCAAAAACACCAAATTGCCAATTCCAACGTTTCTATTCCGGTGATAGAAAATATGTGTAGAACCTTTTTCGTAAACAATAAAAAGGCCTACATATTAAGCCCAATAATAATATTTGGCCCAATGATTAGGAAAGAAGATAACTAGAACATTGTTTGTTAATTGTATTGAGGTTCCGTTATAACCCGCTCTTAGAGGGGTGGCTCTATAAGGTGAAGCATTCAGGTTTTACTTCACCTCAAACAGTTCTCATCGAAAAATGTTACGAGTGAAGAAGGGTAAGTGTAGCTACAGCATTAGTATAGCCATGGTTTATCACACTAAGTAAGCCCATCAAACATTGTAAACAAATCGTACATCTTTATGTATACCTTACTAGGTTAAGGCCGCACTCAGATGCTGCTAAAACTAAGAAGATTTCACACGTGCCGGAAAATGACACGCTGATGATCTGATCTAACTGTTCCCTATTTCCCCCATAGTAAGAACCACATGTAAACAGGAATTAAAATTACTCCAGGTGTTTAGTGAATGCTGAAAACTGAAAAATAAAAATATCTCGGTTAATAATCAAGATAGAGAAACAAGTATAGAGCAGCATTTATAGAAGCTTACATTTTCAAAAACAATCGTTCCATAGAATTTTTCGATTCGACGTATAGAAACGGAGATATTTCGAATTTTAGGAATCCCTACTTCCTCTTATTTTTAATCTGATTTCAGCCATAAACGAACTTACTCAGTTTTACATAAAACGTTTAAATATCAAATTTGGTAGCGGTCGCTAGAGTGTTAACAGACAAATATCTATCTATATGGTTTTGAACGGACCTCATTTCCGTCATCTTTTGGTTACGATCAATAGGCATTTCAAGAAAGTTTTCAAAAATCGCGTCATGAGTACATCCTCAGTATCTGATTTCACTTAAAGGAAGTCTGCAAACATTCGAAAATAAACAGTCATTCATTTTTATGGTTAAAATTGAGGTCTCACATTCATTTTGAGAAAGTGATATGTTCAGAATTTTGTGTACCTGGTTAGTTATATTTTTTAATGATATATGTAAATGTTGAAAAATAAGTTTGACAAAGATATTTGAAAGTTATTATTCATTTTACTTATATCGAATGCAAGCCATAGTTAATAGATAATAATATTGTTAATAAATAATAATAATAAAATAAAAATTATCACAATAGTTTTTCATGTGGGACAAGTATAACCAAAGGGTTACAAAGTAGCCACCCAAACAACACAAAGAATTTACCCCAACAAATCCATCCTTTAATGGTAAAAATTCTGAATGGGCCAACTTTGGTTCGAAGAAGAGATCAAAAATTTAGTTGACTTGCATTTTAAAACGGCAAAATATCGTCAACTATTGCAGTAAATTTTATTAATCATTTGATACTAAATGTGATACTGCATGGATATTAAAAAGAAAGCACTAGGCTTGTACTATTTTGGCTACATAAATTATACAACTAAATGAATCTATTACGTACCATTGTATATAATTCTTTTAAGTTTCAATATTTATTTTTGGTGAACAAATCTGTACTTCACACAATTCCAGGAAGTTCACAAAAGGTTTATATCTTGAATAAAATTTAAATTGGTATTTTCATTAGTAACCTACGCTGACTATCAGAAACATATCAACAATTAAATGAATTTCGAGAATAAACCTGTCTTCTTTGGATGCTTCGAGCTTAAATAGACTGACTGGAATGAAGACCTGTAAGTTTTGTTTAACAATGTGGGGGAGATTGCCATAAAACACTATAGACCAGAAACCTATTGTCATGCATACATAATGCTTCTATAACTACATTTACAAATCGACTGTCTCCCACAATAGACGATTACCTTCCTATAGGCCAAGCATGCTTTCAAAAATTCAGGCAGCTTACTAGTTCTGCAACAGATCCTTACAAAAGTTTTAATAGCCATTATGAACTTTTTTTTTTTTTCAAGCCAGTATTACCAGAATGTTTTGGTAAATGGGAATATTTTGGAGATACTATATAAGTAGGATTAACAGAAAGTTCCCTACTTATTAATACAAAACTAAATTAAGGTTAAGAAAAATTTGTAAAGCTGTTATCAATTTGAATTTCCCCTCTCCCTTCCCATTTTATAAATCAATTTTGCGTACTTTTTTCCTGTCTGTCGCCAACTCTGGATGAGGAGTCTTATGATGTTTTGGGATAATAGAAAAGATGTGTTTTGGCAAAGTAGGTTATGTTTACCTTGTATCAAATCTTACGAGTGGTGGTAACGACCAACATAGTGGTTCATTATAACAAGTACTTCTGATGTAACATTTTGAATCTTTGGCATTCAACACCTACTACGTACCAAAGTACTTATACAGGGTAGGCTATTGTATGTAAGCCACGAACAATAGAAATTAGAGCAATTTATAATTTATGTTTAATAAACTTCAGCTAATAGCATCGAAAAAATAGCTAATTTATCACATCACCTGAAGGAGACGGAGGGCTTAGAAAATGCATACATAAGTTCCTTCCGTTGTAAGAAAAATATAAAAATAGTAGTAAACAGATTGTAATTGGGAATAAAAGCAGGACTCAATGAAAATGATTTATCAGAAAAGAAAAAGATTCGGTAAAAGATTCAGGGAATATAATATGGGAACGAAAAATAACCTTGTCTACAATAATTGAATAAATTATTCTAAGATACTAAAATGTGTGGTCCTAACGATGGCAGGCAGCCACTGATGTCATGTCCTCAGAGATACAGTGAAATTACTTAGTACCCATTAAAACATCATATAGTCTACCTACCTGACTCACTAATCCAACCATAATTACAAAAAAAAATATATTATATGCGTCCTAAATTAAAATTATTATTAAAATAGATCTTACTAGGATAACATTAATGGATTAGTTTTGTTTTATTTATATATATTAAAGTCAATATAAGTTAAGAATAAAATGTTTGTATGTTAATTTACATGTTGAGGGTAAAAGACATAGAAGTGTAGAATAATACCGGAAATTACTAAAGAAAGTTGTTTGTAGACATGTACATTACCGGATAGCCTTCTATCAAACGACTGAAAATTTGAATATTCTTAATTTGGTATTCCAATACACAAATTTTGCAACGTAAACAGGAAGTTTCAGAGCTAAACATAGCATAAGGATCCCAACAAAGATAGCGATCATTTTAAATAGAATGGCTCTAAGACATTTATGTTAATCTGTGAACTGAGGCAATATTATAGTAGGTTTTGTTGTCATAGCTTTCTGTGGACAACGTCGACATTGCCTGTAAATGGTGACTGTCTCCACCGTCAGTTAAACCAATAGTATATATAGTAGAACTAATACTTTAATTAATATACTAAAGTAAAAATTAGATCACAAGAATTTATGAAAGATTATCGTTTTGCGACAAAAAGAATGCCAAATACTTTCCGAAAAATGCAATTTAACAATTCGTTGATTTAAATAAGTTATTTAGAATTCTATTTCAAGTGTTATCAGTTTGAAATCCTTGAAGCACACCCCTATATATATATAAAATCTGCAGCTTTGCTTGAGTCCCAAGACTCACCATATAACGAACGGATCGATGGAGATTTATACACATTAGTCTCTTGTTAATTGAATTAAAAGAAAATATGCTTTATTCATCAATAGCAAACAGATTAATTATTAATAATGTGGCAATATGGTGGCCTCTATAGATAAAATAATTTTTCTTCCGTTACACAAATACAAATTTAGAATAATATACCTATTTTGATATGGAAAAATTCACAAAAATATTAAATAGATTTCTCAATTCTTTAATTTTGACTCAGATGTCAAGGTGAACATAACAATAAATATAGTACATATAATTTTCAATAAGATTGGTTTTGTACAATTATTCGATCTGACGAATAGTAACGGAGATACTTCGAATTTTCAAAAATCCTCCCCTGTAAAGCCTCCCCCCCCCCTCCTCATTGTCCGATTTCAGCCGTTAACGAACTTGATCTCTCTTTTTACATAAAACGGCTGAATATCGAGTTTGGGAACGATTAAACAATAATTGCGACCGCTAGAGCGGTAACAGACATATATATATAAACTACCCCAACAAACCGAAACAAAAAATTTGGTCAAATTGTGATTTATAAGAAAGTATTCGTATCAGAGGTTTAATATAATATCCATAGAAGATTGACCTAATTCATAGAATATGTATTGAACTTAATCGGTAAAAGAACTTTTGAAGAAACAAGAGGTACTACTATATAAATCAACAAGGATTTGACCTAAAAAATATACAACAAATATATAAATTACTACAAATGTGGTTTTTTAAATCATTAGGATAATAATACCATCTCAATGATATATAAAAAAGTTCTCTAACATATAACTATCTAGATTAATACTACTGTAAAACCTTGAGGAATTAAGTATTATGGTTGGATTAAGCCAAACCAAGCCGATTGAGATTTAGTCCAGTTTCGTCAATTATTTATCGTTCATTACTTGTGAAGCTCATAAAAAATATTCAATATTAATAACAACTAATACAGAACTTATTTTAAAAATGAAGTAATATTATAAAGATAAAATAAAAAAGGAGAACAAATTAAAGTAACAGAAATACAACGTAGAAGTATTTTATAAGGTCAGTCAATTAAATTATAAACCTTATTATATCAGTTTTATAAGTCTATTATTAAGATTAAGTATATTCATGAAAATAAATTGGAAGCTACTGCAATATATATCGAAAAACATACAATTTTGTGTTTACATTTGTTTCATTTTTTTTTTTTTTTTTTTTGGTATTAGTATTTTATTTATGTAATTATTTCATCTTTTTATATTAGAAATTAAGAAGATCGTTCGAGTCATTCCCGTTTATAGATTTTATTTAGAATACACGAATCTCTCACTAGTAATTATAGTGGTAGTAATTTTGATCAAAACAAAGATTGCGTTATGAGAAAATTTCAGCAGCTTTGTCAAACGCTAATCAATTCTAGGGATTATTCGCTGTAAGGATAAACAAACATATTCACTGCCTTGTATGTTCTCTAACAGATGAATTCAAATGTTTATCGTAGTTCCATTCTCCTTAAACCGGTTAATTAGAGTGATACCAGGTAAAATAAAAACAGAGTATACAATTGTCAAAATTCATGTTACGTAGAAAGACAACAATATGAGAGTTAGGCCCTACCGTACAAAAGGTACATTAAATTTTAAATTGTTTTAAAAATAAGTACTATCTTAAAAATACGAATACATGTTTTTCTTGTAAAGACGGTGGTTGTGTATATAATATGTAAGCGATGATAGCAGTATATATACGTACTTACTCAGTGCTGGCTATTGAAGAAGCCCCTACGACTGCTGTAGGTTGACTGAAGAGGATGCCTCTGAGAGCAGTCTCCCTCCTCTCCTGCCAGGGGCTGCTCTTCCCAACCCTCCTACTCCACTCACAACTAACCTAATGCTTACCCAAAACTCAACCTACTGTCTCTAAATACTTTTATAAACGATATAATAATCAGAAATAATATTGCTGTTTTATTATATGCGTTTGTGGATCTGTACTGTATCAAACAAAGCCCAACATTTTCATGAACAGAGCTCGATGGGTCTTATATGCATGTAGGAGTTTGGTCCACTGCATCCAAACTGCTACGGAGATCAAAATTCGTTCATCACATATTTTGAGATATTCTTACTTAAAAGTTTAAAACTCAGGTTTTTGGCATATTCATATTCAAAAATGTAATATGTAATGAGGTCGTACTCATGACGCGAAATTGTTCTTCAAGTGTCCATAGATCCTACCTAGGAGATGACGAAAAGGAGGACCGCGGTCACAATTATTGCTTTGGTTTGATGCTTGATATGACGGGAAAGAAAGGGACAATAATCTTTAGATGACTAAAGCAGAGTGATCTTCTGTATAACTGGGGTAAGTTTCAATGATGTTATTTAATTTTAAATATAGTTTCAGACAAACTATTCAACTTCTACCTGGTAAACGACAAGGTGCTAATGATAAAAGTAAGCTTTAAACCTGTTAATTTCTTTATAATACAAGAGTATTTCCCTAAAACAAGGCTGAAGAAGATGTACTTATTAATGATAAAATAGAAAAATTAATAAATCTAACCGGGCGAAAAAACAATGTTGTAATTATAGGAGGCACCATTTCCGTAAAGGGGAAGGTCCCAACAGTGACAGAACAGCTTAAAATGTTAAGGCCATACTGTAAGCAAGATGATTTTGAGAATCCGAATGAAAGTAAACAAAACTTGGGTCAGATCAATTGATAAAACACTATTTTAAATGGATCATATTTTTATTGAACAAAAATATCGCAATCAAATTAAATCAACCCATAGTTATCCAGGGGCAAGCCTGACAGATGGCCTGAGTTATTAGTTATTGCTGCATTTAAATCAATTAGAAAAAAGTATGTGTTAAAACATGAAACCTTGAGATTCGTGATAGAAGAATCCCCCTTTCTTCTGCTTAGTTTACGCAGCCCCTGCGTGATGTACTTTTTCTTTAATCAAGCTTAATTGGTCAGAATGGAATTTTCATTTTCACATGGCATTATTGTTGGGTAGTTCGTTCCCCTGGAAATTCCGTTCATAGGAACAGGTACCAAGCGTAGGTTCTAGATGCAAAAACATATATGCTCTAGTAATTTTAGTTTGACCATTAGTAAACCCGGTATTTAAGAGTTGCATGTAAAACGAAAGAACGAAGTTTTATGAAACTTAATCTTTGACTATAGCTTCGAAATTCTGCTATAAATCTGCAAACTATGTTATTAAAACTAACACACTTTTTCGAAATGATATTTTCATAACTCAGAAAACAGTGAAAAACATTCAGTTCCTTAGATAAAAGTCTAGTGAAATTTTTAATATTTAGTCGATTAAATAGTCATATTTACAATTTGGATGTCATATTGTCATTATAGTAAATATAATTTACCCATTGGTCCTAAAATCCCTGCCACTTCAATTTGGCCATACTCTTTTAGCAGATTTTCCCTCAATGGAAATCAGCTATTCAGGTCGTACTCATGACGCGATTTTCGAAATTTGTCCATCGATATACCTAGGAGATGACGAAAATGAGGTCCGTTCAAAACTGAAATATATATATATATATATATATATATATATATATATATATATATATATATATATATATATATATATATATATATATATATATATATATGTCTGTTACCGCTCTAGCGGTCGCAATTATTGTTTAATCGTTCCCGAACTCGATATTCAGCCGTTTTATGTAAAAAGAGAGATCAAGTTCGTTAACGGCTGAAATCGGACAATGAGGAGGGGGGGGAGGCTTTACAGGGGAGGATTTTTGAAAATTCGAATTTGAAATATCTCCGTTACTATTCGTCGGATCAAATAATTGTACAAAACCAATCTTATTGAAAATTATATGGACTATAATTATTGTTATGTACATTTATTCTCTATCTTGAATATTAACCGAGATATTTGCGTTTTTCAGTTTTCAGCTTTCAGCAAAGCCCCACTTTTACTCATGTTACATAAACAATACTCTATTATATAATAAACTACATTATTCGAAGCTTAAATACCAAATATTGTATTCAAGAGACCTTTATTATACGAAATACCTACATGCAAATACACATGTCCTGGTGATCCCTTAAGTTTTTGGACTACTTAAATTTGATTGATTGAGATAAAAATTATTCTCGTTCAATATAAATTACAGTACTAGATATAGTAAATAGTTTTCCCCCAAATTAATACGTTATATTCTGATATAATACAGTAATTGTTTTCCTTTCTGGTAAGAAGTTGGCAGAACTGTTTGTTTACATTTCAGATGCTTTCCGTTGGGAGGTTTCTTATTATCGTTTGTACTTATTCACTTATATTCACGGTGGTGTTGTGTTACCAGCATGTAGATTTACCTATTGTTAAACTTCACACGGGAAATCTGCTTAGTTTACGTAGCCCCTGCGTGACGGACTTTTTATGTAATAGGCTCTGCAGTCCAAACGAACCAGTTCTAGGATATGTGCTTTTGATTGTATTATTGAACATGGCAATTGAATGGAATTGATTGGTTTCATATGTCCCAATATGGTCCTCTAAATAAAATGTCCCTTCAACGCCATATGGCGGTTGGAATTTTTGTCTGGTCACTAACAAACTCGATATTGAAACGTTTTATGTAAAAGTAAATCAAGTTCGATACTAACAGAAATCGCACTAGGGTGGGGGCGAGGGGCTCTTCAAAATATCTCCGTCAATACATGTCGGATCGAAGCGTGGTATAGAATCAATCTTATTACAAATATAATTTTCTATAAATTTTGATCAACACATTTTTCCCTACTAGGAATATTGAACGATATATTAGTTTTTTTTTGTTTCAGCCCTCAGCAAGCCCTCTAGATACCCTCAGTCTGTAGGAGGGGAGGATTTTCGAAATATCTCCATTACTATACGTCGGTTCGAATAATTGTATAGACTCAATCTTATTGCATTTTACATTTACTATAAATATTGTTATATACATCTATTCTCTATCTTGAATATTTACCGAGATATGTGCATTTTAGCACATTTCCCTTACGGGAAATCAGCTAAAAGGGATAAAGTAAAGTTTATAAGAATATTTCTTGTCATCAGTCGCAATAAATAATGTTATATAAACAACTCTTCAATAAATGATATTTACGATTTTCCTGTTCCCCTAATATTAGTTGAGTTATTTGTGTTTTAGCAGATTTCTTTTAAGTAAAATCAGCTATTGAGGTTGTCAAAAAATTTCCTCAAATGTCCACCTATCCTAGGATATATATGTATATATATATATATATATATATATATATATAATCAAAATGAAAATGGCTTTACTATTTTTATTTTTGGCTTAAAATATACTATTATGTTTTCTGCTTTTCAGAATTATTTTTCTCTTATTTTTATAGGAAACTATTTTCTTTAAATCTTGTCTAAACTTCTACTGATGCCATGATAATACTGTTGTGATATTCACATTAGAATAGAAAAGAGTCCAATTAAAGATGACATTTTTCATATATTAAACTTTAATCTTCTAAGTTTTATGTAAAAAGGCAGATCAAGTTCGTTAATGGCTGAAATCGGATCGGGGGGTTTTGAGGTGAGGATTAAGTGTGTGTGGATAACGGACGAGATGAGATTTCGGCTCTAGTCGTGAGATTTCGGCAAAAGCTAGTACGGCCGTTTTCGTAACTGTTCGGCACTAGTGAAATTTCTGTATTGTAAATCTTCACTTGGGAAATCAGCTTAGTTTACGCAGCCCCTGCGTGACGGACTTTTTAGCATTTGGATCTTCATATTTCCGTAGGAGGGTGGATCTTGTTCCTCTAAACCCAGATGATAAGGTTGTGGCCACCAATGTGCCTGACCTTGTAATAAGGATGGTAAGGAAGACGAAGTGAGCAGCATACAGAGAGACACCAGCAGCCAGCTGGGCAGACTCCCAACGAGGGTCTGGCCGTGGCCTAGCAGCAGCTAATATGCGATTGCCAGATTACCGGCCTCCAGTAGCACATCCTTCCGCCCGGCCTTTCCATAGTCACTCATGCAAAGTAGCTCTCTCGGCTACTTAGGAATTCATATACTGCTACCTCTATTTCAGAGGATAGGCAAATAGTTACAATAAAAGGCAGATACGGAAGAAAGTCCGACATGCAGCGGCGTGCCTGTAAACTTGCATATAACAAAAGTTGTTTATTTTGTTATTTATAGTAACTTTTGTTGCACTCATATATGTCGTAAAATGAAGTAAACACGGGTTATATGCTAAAACTATAAAAGGAGTCGTTAATTTTATTAGTACTTATTAAGTGATTTTAATAAATGCATATTATAACAAATGATGTTAAGTTTTAGTCTTATACGATAATTCTAATTATGATTCGGATTAGTGAGGTTATAAATCTCAGTCGCCCCCTCCTCATTTATTCATTTTCCCTTGAAAATAACTTTGTTATTTATTTCCAATAGAAATGTAAACTATAAGAGCATTTTCAATAATTAATTTCTATAATGTATTATCTGAACAAAGTCATGCTGAATTTGCACAAGGAGTGATAGCGGAAGTTGTAGGGAATCAATCTCTTTGGTTCTGGTATATATTATCTTATTTCCGATATCTTCATGTAATTCAAACAAATATGTACTATTATAACAATTAAACTTTAATGGTAATGTCATTATGACAAAAGACAATATGCGTTAAAACTCGATATGATTGTTTAAAGTATTACTTAGGTTGCAGTGCGGGCTACGATCTCTTCCCCTCACCTAGCTTTTTGAATATAAATGAAATTATTTTTAGGGTACTACTATTATTTAATTCCATCAGGTGGATAAATTATTAAAATAAAATTTTGAATCAATAATTTAAGGAAAACAATGTTGATAAGCCTCATGCGGGAGCGAAAGTTATTACTGGAAGCCATTTCCACAGAGATTTACTATTACTAATATAATTTTATGTACAAAACTATACTTAAATATACGTGTTTGGATTGCTATTTTGACAGGAAATAGAAATTATAGATGATATTTAATTGTAATAAATACTATCCATGATTATGGTTTGAATTATTCAACAACGGTGAGTCAAAAAGTGGAGAGCGAAAGATTAATAACACATTTTCATTTATTCTTCAAAATTAAAATTTCTATTCTATTAATTAGTCTCCAAAAGTTATCCTTTAGGATTTTCTATTTCGTAAAAACAAACCGTTGTGGGGGGGGGGGGTGTAATTGTACACATTGAAGTTTTTCTATCAAAATACCATCATTAGTCAGTCAACAATGATTTCCCGAGCATCGCCGGGTACCTTAGCTACTATATGTATGTGTGTGTGTGTGTGAGTGTGTATATACATATATATATATATATATATATATATATATATATATTCAGTTTTGAACGGACCTCATTTTCGACATCTCCTGGGTTGGATCGATGCACGAGTATATTTGTGGAATATTTTCAAAACTCGCGTCATGAGTACTGCCTCAATAGCTGATTTTCAGCTAAAACGGAAATTTGTTACTAAGTCTGTTACTCGGGGCTACGTAAACTTACCAAATTCCCAAGCAATTAGACTCATTAGCACAATAAGAACGTAAATAATACTAATCATTATGTTTTACACATGAAGCATGAAACAAATAGTGACGAACTTGTAATCGTTCATGAGATTCAAAAAAATGAAGTTTCCGGTCAAAACATGATTCTAGAATTAGAAAAAAAAATTTAAAATTCTGTTGGGCATTATCCAGTATGAGACAAAGTTGGAATTAATTAGCTAAATGTGTTGTCGCAGAAGCCAATTGAAATAGAACAAGTTTCCCGTGAAAATTTAGTAAGGTTATTACAAGTAAACTAGAAGAACACAATATAGCGCGTGGTAACAACTTTCTTTCCCTAAATCAATAAATACAAAATTTCACAATCTACTTGAAACATTCTCATTGAAAGCTGATAAATTCTATATTGTAACCGTACGTTGGAATTCAGAGTTATCAATTTCACAAATTTAAGTGGGCTCAGGTAGGCCGTGTGAGTTAAGGCATTGGTCTTTATCTCGCGTCGTAGGCCAAGAGGGGCTGGTTCGATTCCCGTCCTGGGCAGAAGAAATTTATTTGGTAACGGACTCATTAAATATACTCCTTAGGCCCACCCTGGCTAGAAAAGGGTGGTGATCTGTAGATAACCCGTCCCGATTAGCCAGAGTAGCATAAATTGGACGTAAATAAAAATAACCAATTTAAGCAACATATTAGGATTGAAAAACACATTTTAATCACAATATGTTTACTTTTGGCATCCAAGTAACACCAGTGGTCGTATTTTCCAGTAAATTTGAAGGTATTTTTTTGAAACAACCTCAATAGCTGATTCCTCTTCTCAGAGTCGTATCGACGAATGTTATATAGCCAATCTATTGGCGCTATGCAATTTTAGTTACAAACGTTCTCTCGTAACTAACATATTAAGCGCGTTATAAGGATTTCCTTGATTTCTGCCTACAATAAACCCATACTACTACTCATGGAATTTTGAAATAGAAATAGAGAATAATGGTGAAAAGAGATTAGTATTGTATCATACCATCTATCAGGAAATCTAGTTATTTTACTTCGCTCGTCCGATTTCAGCCATTAAGGAACGTGATCATTACTTTTAAATATACAGTTTAAACATAGATTCCATTAACAATCAGGTACAATATATATATATATATATATATATATATATATATATATATATATTCACACAGGTCATAAATATTCGCAGAACATTTTATTACATGAGTGCAACCGCAATAGCTGATTTCCCTTAAGGGAATTTTGCTAAAGGTTTCTTGTAGAATTAATTATTATTTTTGTGAATGACCGAAGTCGGACAAAGTGAAGAAATGGGTTCTAAAAAAGTCCGCTAAAAAGGCTGCGTTACCTGAGCAGATTTCCCACGTGCTAGTTTAACACGTTTTTGATCTAATCCACATATTCTGTCTACATATGTAAAAAGAAGAAGAGTAGAAGGGGGGGGGGGCGTTACTGCAGGCTAAAACAAGAAAGTACGGAATAACTCGATTAATATTTGAGTTATGAAAAAAAAAATAGAACAATAGCTTATCAAGGTTGGTTCTAAAACATTTGAGGAGCCCACTCATTATAAAAATAATATTTTGAATTTGTGACTCCACTCACACTCTAAACCCCTTACCCCCAGCCAAATTTCAACCATTAACGACTATACATCTAAGAGTTGCATGAAATCTTTAAATATGGAGTTTGGTATAGATCAAGAAATAATTTCGAGACAACGTAAAATCATAATTTATGGCGTCACCACACAACGAATTTGAATGTCTCTCGCACAATAAAGGTCTCATATAAACAATATTTAGTATTTAGCACGGAAAAACGTTTTCCCTAATATAACAGCTTATTGTTAATGGGACATGAGTAGGGGTGGGAGTTTACTGAAGGCTGAAAATTAAAAAATCCAAATATGTCCATTAATATTCATGATAGAGGAAACATGTATGTAAAAACATTTATAGTCAATTAAAGAAGATTGTTACTATACAAATTTTTGATCCAACGTTTAAAAACGGAAATACTTCGAATTTTCGAAATTCCTCCCCTTTAACCCCCTACACCAGTTCGATTTCAGCTTTCAGCGTTATTAAACTTCATCTTTAATTTTACATAAAATGCTTATATAGTGAGTTTGGTAACCATTTAAAAAAATTGTAACTGCTAGAACATTAACACTACTACTATAGTGTACTAGCTAAGGTACCCGGCTTCGCTCGGGAATTCATTTGATTTTTAATGAAGATGGTATTTTTTTGGCAAGCCTTTATTTCCAACAATTTTTTAACATTTCCCGATGTCTATACGTCGTTGCTGTGAATTTGTTAATAATAAAATTATTTGTTATGTAAGGCTTCATTGTCCACAATAATTTTATAATACCCGTCTCCTGTGCATGTAGTTTTTTTTATACATATAATTCATAATCATAATCATAGAAAGTATTCTATCCCCCAAACTATGTTTGAATAAAACTTCCTTTCCCTTGATACGGTACAAAGACCAACAGTGACTGAAAAACGAACAGGAAATGAAATATCGCGAATTTTTTATTTCAGGTTTCTCTTATAACCCCCACTCCCATTTGAACCTAAAAAAAATAATATAGCTTATAATCGTGGAAGAATTAATACTAATTCACATTCCGAATTTTGTTAAGTTCCGTTCAATTGTTAGTGCCAAATAAAATTGTCGGCTACCGTTTTAGTTTTCAGTGTATATCTCGTTTATACTTAGTATACGACAAAAGTAAATATAACAAAATTTACTCTAAATAACAAAATAAACAACTTTTGTCATGTACATATTTGCTGAAAAACCAATAGAAAACGAAATTTCACTATTTTTAAATTCAGGGCTCCCTTACAACCCCCACTCCTGCTCCTCCCTAGAAATGTTGGTACCGCTTATTATCACGGAGGAGTTAGTGCTAACACACAAACCGAGTTTTGTTAAGTTCCATTCAATTGTTAGAGCCCAATAAAACTGTCGGCTCCCGCTTTGCTTTTTAGTGTATATCTCATTTATGCTTTGCTATAAAATAAAAGTGAATATAACAAACGTTACTTTAAATAACAAAATAAACAGCTTTTGCTATGAGCATAATTGCCGAAAACCCAATAGGAAACGAAATATTGCCATCTTTAATTTCAGGCCTCCGTTACAACCCCTACTCCCGTTCGTCTCTAGAAATAATGGTCCAGCTTATTATCATGAAGGAATTAGTGCTAATTCACATACGGAGTTTTGTTTAGTTCGGTTTGAGTCTTTGGTACCAAATAAAATTGTTGATTCCCGTTATAGTTTTAAGCGTATAATTCATTTATACTTCCATATATGGCAAAAGTGTATATAACGAAAGGTATTCTAAATAACAAAATAAACAACTTTTGTTACGTGCATATATGCCGAAAAGCCAATAGAAAACGAAATATCGCTATTTTTAATTTCATGCCTCCCTTACAACCACCACTCCTGCCCAATCCTAGAAAAGTTGATATGGCTTATGATAATTAAGGCGTCAGTGCTAATACGCCTACCTAGTTTTATTTAGTTCGGTTCAGTCTTTTGTGCCAAATAATATTGTTGACTCCCGATATAATTTTTAGGGTATAACACTTCGGTGTTATATGACGAAAGTGTTTATAACAAAAGTTACTCTAAATAACAAAATAGACGACTTTCGTTATGTGCATATTAACTAAAAAACCAATAGGAAACGAAATATCGCTATTTTTAATTTCAGGCCTTTCTTATAACCCCCACTCCTGTTCGTCTCAGAGAATATTAGTATAGCCTAAAGTCTAAGTTGGGTTAGTAGTAATATATTGTACATACCAAGTTTCATAAAATTCGGTTCAGCCGTTTATGCGTGAAAAGGTAACAAACAAACACACACCAAAGAAACAAAAGTCCGTCACGCAGGGGCTGCATAAACTAAGCAGATTTCCCATGTGAAGTTTTACAATAGAGAAATCTGCATTCTGGTAATACAAGCCCACCATGAGTAAATACAAACAGTAATAAGAAATCTTTCAGTTAATTTTAATAAATTCCCGGGGGCTCAGGTTAGCCATGTGAGTTAAAGCGTTGCCTTTAATCTCACATGGTAATCCTAGAGTGGCGAGTTCGATTCTTGCCTGGGCAAAGGAAATTATTTAGTGAACCCCCCTCCCACTGGTCCGATTTCAGCCGTTAACGAACTTCATCTTCCTTTTTACATAAAACGATTAAATACCGAGTTTGGTGACGATTAAACAAAAATTGCGACCGCTAGAGTGTTAACAGACAAATATATATATATATATATATATATATATATATATATATATAGTTTTGAACGGTCCTCATTTTCATTATCTCCTGGGTAGGATCGATGGACATTTTAAGAAATTTTTCGAAAACCGCGCCATGAGTACGACCTCAATAGCTGATTTCCCTTAAGGGAAATCTGCTAAAATGCAGTTATGGTGTCTATGACATGTGAAATGAAAAGTTATCGTGAAATTTCGGGGAAAAAAAAATCAATGTACAAACAGAGGTTACAATTTTATATATATATAAATATATATATATATATATATATATATATATATATATATATATATATATATATATATATATATATAACTTTGAATGGACCTGATTTTCGCCATCTCCTACTAGGATCCATGGACATTTTTCTAAAATCGTGTCACTAAGTACCTCAATAGCTGATTTCCCATAAGGGAATTCTGCTAAAAAGGGTAAAGTGTAAATTTGTAAGAATATTTGTTGTCATGTGTCGCAATAAAAAATGTTATATAAACAACTCTACAATAAATGATATTTCCGATATTCTATATATAGATATATATATATATATATATATATATATATATATATATATATATATATATGAAAATGGCTATAGTAGGACTCTTGAAATTTAAATATATCTTTATTGAGTCTTTACTATTTTTATTTTTGGATTAAAATAAAGGACTATGTTTTCTGCTTTTCAGAATTATTTTTCTCTTATTTTTATAGGAAACTATTTTCTTTAAAAATTTGTCTAAACTTCTACTGAAGTCATGATAATAATGTAGTGATTTTCAGATTAGAAAGATTCCAATTAAAGATGACATTTTTCATCCAGAAAACTTTAATCTTCTAAGAGCACTCTTTTTTCTGTTATATTGCATCACCACATTTATAATCCTAAAATCAAGAATAAGCTTTAAAAAATAAAAAAAAACATTCACACAATCAGTTTTTTCCATTACTCTCTATGAGCCCTGAGACGAGATCTTTACAAAACAAGTGTAACCTGAGACTGTACAATTCAGTGGAGACTAAAATTTGGAGACCTAATTTTTTTTTTTTGTCAGGCCCCCTATCTAAAACAAAATCATTGTACCTGTATAATTATAATTATCACATGTACACGGCAAATGAATATATACTAACAGGAAACCCATCTTAACAACTGCAGCATTTTAGGATAAATACATATATAATGAGAGATAGAAGGTCTATTTTTATTTTCATTTAGGGATTTCCTTAGATTAGAGTTCATAAAACTATTTCAAATAACAAATATTGTACAAGAGTACAAAAAACTATGAAAAAAAACTGATCAGCTTTGCTTTAAAATGTTCATTTTTCTTCATTTCCTCTTTGTGTGTGTGTGTGTGTGTGTGTTTGTTTTCATTTTAAACTTTAAAAATCATAAAACTGATATTTTTTATGCAATCCCTAATTCATTATTGGCATGTAGAAGTGTATAGAATAAATTATTAATTTGAGTAAGTACATTACTTGGATATATAAAAGAATTATGTTTAACTGTTTTAGAAAATTAAATGTTGTTAAAGAACAATAAATTATATAAAATATGTTGAAGTTATATTATAACCAAAATTCACTTTACTACGGATAAAGAAATAAAATATTGAGATAAATACCAAAAACTCACCCGAATCACTAGCATAACTAAATAACCTTTTAAAACCACTATGAAAACAACACTTTTGAAACTAATGACAGATTGTTCATAGATTCATCAAGTGCAACTAGTTTCTAGGGCACTAATGACTTCTGTATCATATAATCTAAGCAGAGAAATATTGATTGTGGAACTCTGTGCCTTGTACGTCTCCAGCTCCATGGAGTTTGCAGTAAAATAAGATGAAATAATGGTGCTTCTTAAATGAAAAGAATTTGATAATATTTAGAATTTGTAACTTTTAATTAAATGTATTATTAACTCAGGTTAACAAAATAAAATTAACTATATTTATCAATAATAAAGTTTAAGAATCTTCATCTAAGCCAGGAAAACATTTACAACTTTGTTAAAGAAATGATTTTACAAAAGGTAAAAGTACTTCTGAAATGGGAGAAAAGTATTAAATAATTTTTAAGTTATTTATCTAGAAAATAATTATTATTTACTTTCATATTTTCCTACTGTCATCATGCTCACTGGCAATAGTCCAAAACTTGAAGTGCATTAAAGTTGTAGTTTGCATACCTATAGTGGCTAATACCTATCATAAATATCAGGACTATGGGGTCTTGGAGGGAATGCTAACGAATATTGCCTTATGCAAAGATAATCTCATGCAGAAGGCAGTATGACTTCATAACTCTTCCTTCCCCCCATAATATCTGCAGACACAACAACTTTCATGTTTTCTTGTTTAAGATTTTATTCTTTGTACCCTTTATTAGGAGCAAATAACTTAATTGTAACAAACAGTTGTGAGAACTGTGGTTACACTTAGAATTAGTGAAACTTTCAAGGGATTTTCACAGGCCTCTAGTTAAACTAGAGTAATAAAAAACCCAACTCCACAACTTGTCCCATTCAAAAACTAATTTTTCCTTGAGAACTAAGCCAAATACCATGTATTCCAGTACTTGGTTACTTAAAAAAAAAATTACTCATCTCACCCCTTGTTCATTAAAAAAAAAAGGAAGTAGGGGGATTTAGAGAAGTGTAAAAATATAAAACTGCAAGTGTCTCTGCAAATATTAGAGATACAGGGGAGTCGTATTGAACTCTTTTGTTCATCATAAAAAAATCTTTAAATTATGAAAAATTATGATCTATGATATTTGATATTTTTTGATCCACTCATTGGAAAGAAGTTATTGCAACTCACTTTCAAATAAAATAATTTAAATTAAACAGAAATACAAGAAAGACATATGGCATCCGCATAAGATTTTTACTAAGACTTAGTAACCATATGGCATCAGCTTAAGATATTTTTTTTGTGATGAGACTTGAAGTTAGTTAATTGCTCAAATCAGACCAGAAGAAGCATTGCTTTAGATGAAAAATCATTAATATTAAATTTTTATATCACTAAAGACCTCATGTCCCACTTAAATTACAAGTCTTGCTTACATCAGATTCATGTGAAGGGAGAAAGAGAGAATAAAATATGCAGGGCAGATTACCTAGATGGTATTCCAGAAGTGCTTAGCTTAATTTAGCTCTGGTCACTTGACTTCTTACTTATGTATTCCAAACTCAAGTATATATGTGGAAGAAGTCCATAGAACATGGCTTACAAATGTATTAAAAAGCCTCTTTCCATATAATATCTTCAGCATTTCAGTAATTCAAATGCGATTGTGCTGGGTACAGGAGATTGTTATTATTTTATAGTGAGAATCTTGCATGAATTGTTTGACAGAAGTTTCCATCAAGTGAAGAACCTCATACTGGATACATATGACTTACTTTAATAATCACATTATTAATTTATTTGATCATTTAGCAGCCACCTTTAAAATTCCATAAAGAATTAAGATTTAATTCATCAACAATCATGTTAGACTCTTGTTTTCTATGGACTCCAATTATAAATTTGCCTACTAGGGATCGTTGATCTAGGAAATCATTTGACACTCAATATGAAAGTACCCAGTCACAAATTGTCACAACCAAACAATGTTCAGATGAAGTATTAATAAGTATTCATGTCAAAATTGCTATAAACGTTCAGTGATTCAGAAAAATCATGGGGTTAACTCTATCCCCCATGAGCAATTTATTTATAGATGATTTTGCCCTGTCTAGAAAAGGCTGGTAACCTATAGATAACCCATTCCAATTATGAATAATTATAAAAAAAGATTAATGAATTAAATGATTTATTAATGTCCACTTTTTGCAACTAAGACTAATTGGGATGGGTTATCTACAAGTTCTGGTCAGGGTGGGACTAAGGATTTTATTGAATGACTTCTGTCACTAAATAAATTCCTTTTCCCAGGCTGGAATCATACTCACCACTATAGGTTTACCATGTGAGATTAAGGCTATCACATTAACACCAACCAAGATATTTAATAAATACCTAAAGGAAAATTATGGAGCAGACAATCTTTTACTAAATTTATACCGTTTCACAATGCATAGTAATAATTTCATTACTACTTATTTAATGAACAAACAACTAGTTCAACAGTCATATTTTTTTTTAACCAAAAATTAATTTTTTATTTGTGCAAAAAAGTTATATATTTTTAGTAGCATAGATAATATATTAAATTCCTAAATAAAATATATGAGTTTAGTTCAAAACTAGTACTAAGAAACTTCATGCATGTTATTTAAAATGCTATATTACATTGAATTTTAACAGTTGCTTCTAAATAATTATTTATATTAAGCAATATACAAACCACATGCTCACTACATATGAAAAACGTTTTTGGGTGAAATAAAATAGTTGGCTACAAATTGTTTATGTTTTTTTTCTTTATGCGTAGCTTAGAACTAGTTTTGTACTCGTAGTAATCTGTAATACCATTATTCTTTTAGGAATGGATTGTGGTTGTGGTCAGTGCAAAAAGAAAGGTGAACAATGTATGCATTCATATTCAGATCATCTAAAACGACTACAAGGAGGGGATTTTAAAAACCCTTCACGAAGAGAAGAGGTAAAAAAAAAGGAAAAAAAAGACTGGTTGCATTTAAAATAATATAATTACTAATTTTGTTCCAATCTTGTAGGTTTATTAAACCCTTAAACCTCATAATGAATGTTCCCTGTGGTCTCCTGATATTACCTTTCCCCTTTTTTAACTTTCATTTGCAGTCTTATCCCAGCAAGCATTTATTATTCAGGAATATGCCTTTATTAAAATACTTTGCATTCTTTGGAATAGCTTCTAATTCTTCTCCCAGTCAGTCACACATTATATATACTCTTTTAAAATATCTCGAGTAATGCCGTCTATGCCAGGGGCTTTATTTCTTTTTAAATTATTAATTATATTAGTCATTTCATTATCTGTAAGAGGCAAGTCTATTCTGTTTGTGATTCTTCAAGAGATTAAAGTCTATAACGTCAATGTAAATCATTGTCTGTATTTGGGTCATCATTTTTAATTAGGGTACTAAGTAAGTATTCATATGTTTCTGTGACTTTACCAACATTTACTATACAACTGTAGACTACTGGCACAACAAAAACAAACCATCCAGACTGAAGTTGAAATTAAATTGGGAAAATGGTCTGTTGAGGAAGAAATATTATTTTACAGGTGTAATAAGACACAGAATAAATTTGCTGAAGAAATTTATAAATTACTAGAAAACTTGAGAACTTATTATGGAAAGAAATATTTTTTTATTTATTTTATTTACTTGTTTATTTTTCCTTATTTGTTGTTTATTTTATTTTCCGATAGTTGTTAAACATTTTGTAATTATTTTAACAACTTTTAAATACTTATATTAAATTTAACAATTACATGTTGCATACCAGTATTGTGTGGTATGTGTAGTCAATAAACTACCCCCTTGTGGGGTTACTTAGGCAAAGAAATAAATAAATAAAATATATAGTAAGGTCCTTAAGTTTCTAGCCTAACAAGGAAGGAAAGGTCAAAGAAAAAACAGGTCTTATTGGTTTTCAATATATTCTCCTCTAAGTTCAACACACTTAAAACAATGCTTAGGCCAACATTTCTATACCATGAAAAAAATAATTTGTTCTTTGTCTGAAAAATGTTCTTCCACTACTAATTGGACCTCTTTGTCGGCGTTAAATCTCCTCGCACGAAGGTCAGATTTTAACTTTGAAAACAGGTAGAAGTAGCCATGCTATAGGGTGGATGAGAGATTTCTTGGAAATTAAGGATTTATGGGCAGGGGCACAGTCGTGAAGAAGCTGAACGCCTTTGCTTAACTTCCCTCACCTTTTCTCTTTGATGGTATCGTAATCGATGATATAGGGTGACATAATACTCGGCATTCACGTTGGTGTTCCTTTCCTTAAAATCAATCAGCAATATTCCTCTACAATCCCAAAACATTGCCATTATCTTTTTTGTCGACTGTGTGACTTTTTTTTAATGGTGGTGCTTCTCCTGGTTTTCTCCATTCCATGGACTCCCTTTTGCTGAGTGGGTCATAGTATAGAACAATTATCTCTTCCCCAGTTACAATTGAATCCAAGAATTTTTTGGATCGGCATTGTACCCTTGTAAAAATTCATTGCAGCAGTAAGCACGTTCATCTTTTTGAGAAGCAGAAAGACTTTCTGGAGCCCATCTTCCACTCACCTTTCTCATATGCAAATGTTCTTAAATGATCCTAAGAACTCTTGTTTTTTAAAACCCCAACCTTGCTTCCATTTCTTTTGTCTTCACCCTCCGATCAGACAGCAATTGAGCTTCCACAAGTTAGGTTGTTTCAGAAGTGATAGTTTCCAATGGACGATCAGGACGGGGGTCATCATCAAGACTTTTTCTCCCTAACTTGAATAATCTGCACATTCTTTTCCAGTGAAATACAAGGGAGAGGACTTCCTGTACACACCAACCAAGCACTCTTTAATTTGAGTAGGAGTAAGACCCTCTTTACAAAAGAATATAATAACCGCACAGTATTCGGTCTTGAACATTTTTAAAAATTCCTTACATCACAAAGATTTGTTCAAGGTTAGATACAGACTGACAAGAATGAGGAAGTTTTGGTGATGGTTATGGAGGCATAGACATGCAAAGTCTGAAACTTATGGAATTTACTACATATATACATATATATATATATATATATATATATATATATATATATATATATATATATATATATATATATATATATATATATATATATAAATTTAACAATCACTAATGTGGCTACTTGGGATAAGTTATCTATATGTTAACACCCTGTTTTAGCCAGACGGAGACTAAAGATTTTATTTGTATTGCCTATCAATAAATATATTCTCATTGGCTCCATAAGAATTGAACCTTGACTATAGGTTTCCCAAGAGCAGGAAGACCTTTGTCAACATGCATTGCACAAAAAACTTTTGATATGGATGATGTCCCCTCCCCAATCCAAAAACCACCTGAGACATTCTGTGATACATTTTAAGATGGAATTATCAACAATGTATACACAAGAGATAGTGTCTAAAATAACAGCATGAGGCCTCTGGTTACAAAACCTAGACTTTTTGGCCACACATCCATAACAGCTTGATGTCTTTGTATATATTCAGTAGTGAACTGGGTTCAGAGCTCTTCTTCCCACCTACCGCTTTTTGGGTCAGGCGGCCTTCCGGGCAAATTAGACATGCACTAGCCAAATGTCTTGAATCTCTACAAGAGAGCATGTACCCCATCCATGAACTCAGGCTGGAAAGTTCCTCTGAGAACAACCAACATTACACCAGGGATACCACAGGCTCTAAAAATATAGCTTTATCTCCACCACAACACTTCAGAAACCTCTCTCCCTTAAGGAAAGGCTTCCTTTTTCCTAGGCAACAAGCAAGTGTTTTAAGGAAAAGGTAGGCAGGGAAAAATAACATCGATATGATACACTTTTTTGGAAACTAAAATGTTCTAGTATGGTGGGAGTA
The DNA here is from genome assembly GCA_019009955.1 of Riptortus pedestris. Taxonomy (NCBI): domain Eukaryota; kingdom Metazoa; phylum Arthropoda; class Insecta; order Hemiptera; family Alydidae; genus Riptortus; species Riptortus pedestris. Next base: position 140,233,960 of record CM032228.1, read on the forward strand.
TTTAATAGTTACATCTAGTTATCATGACCATTAAACTTATATGGGAGTATTACGTAAATCAAAACTGTTGGGGATCCTCGCTCTTTGAGGACACAGACGCCATGAAGCAGGGGAGGATCAGTGTATCTCCATAAGAGGAGCCATCAATTAGTGTGACACCGCTGTCATCTGAACAGGTCACTGCCCCTCCCCCCCCCCAGCTCTGACAATTGTTTTTCAGTTCTTCGAGATACATACAAACACCACGAAGATGCTACTCAAAATAAGTTCAGGGAAGGTTGAAATTCCGCCACACAGGGCTGTGTAATTAAACAGATTTTCCACGTGCATCACTTTTTTGCATTTATCTCAAAAAGTACAATGAGAACAATACTTGGTATTTAAGCGTCAAATAATGTTCTTCACGATATAACAGTATTTATGAGATATAACTTATTATTGTTATAATGACATGAGTAGGAGTGGCGTTTTACTGATAGCCGATAACTAAAAAATGAAAATATTTCGGTTAATAATCAAGATAATATATAAAAACATTTGTAGAACATTTAATTTGCAATAAGATTTGTTCTATACATTTTTTTGATCTGAAAGCCACAAATATTTCAACATTTCCTCTCTTTCTGGTCCAATTTCAGCCGTTAACGAACTTGATCTTTATTTTTACATAAAATGTTTAAATATCCAGTTTGGTAACAATGAAAAAAAAAGTATGGACCGCTAGAGCGTTACAGACAAAATTTATATTTATATATATATATATATATATATATATATATATATATATATATATATGCATATAAAATTATACAGGAAATCTGCTAAAATGGAACCTTCCTTTGAATGGATAATTTTGTTGAAATCTGAATACCAATAATTTTTGTGGTTACAATATTTTTTCCTTTTGTCAAAGGGAATGTAAATAATAGAACATTCTAATTGTATTGGTTTTATAATAAATAATTTGAACAGAACAATTTTCAATTTGGAAAAAAAAAGGAGCTTGTAGGGTTGGCAAAGTCAATTGACGTATTTCCTGCAATATTTAGAAGTTATTGGAGTTCCTGTACAATTAATACAATGAATGCTCAGGTGCGCTATTTGTGGCAAAACATTTCTATTGTTAGATGATGGTTAATAATGATGAATACTATTAATGATTATGATTGTTATTAAAAATACTAAGATAGTGAAAAAAGACAGATAGGGTGTGGTGTACCCTTACAATGAATAGCATTCATACACATTACTCGAAGTCAAAATTTGTCAAGTAAAGCCAGATACCTCAACCATGTACTTAATATTTTGAAATCTATCCATGATGATGTACCTAATCAATAATTTAAGCTGACCAGTATACCTGTGGTCAGCCTCCACGAATATTATTATTTTTGAATTTTTAATTAGTGTTTAATTTATAATAATTTAAATTACAAAAATTTATAAGTTATTTCCTTTTAGGAGCCTATAGGGTCATCTTATTGTCAATTTATATATTTTATAAATGATAACAAACAATCCTAACTAATGATTTTAAAATGTTTTAAGACAATTCTTTTAAATCCATCCTATTAAATCCTAAGTGTTTAGTTCAGTAATCTATAGGTAGTCACCTCTTGCCCCAAAAGAAGCCCTTTTACAGTCAAGACTATAATGTTTTTTTATTCTTTTTATATTATCACATCTAAGTTCATATATATATATATATATAAATTCTAAAAATATGGTTTCTTTAAATGAATTCAAATTGATTAATGTTTTATTACAAAACCTGCAGAAACTCAACTTGAATAGCCTTCCTGGAAATGAACTCTCTGCATTCCTAGACATAGGTGTAAGTATATATATTATTGTAAAACACCTACTTTCTTAATGGAGGTGAATCAACTTAGTAATAGTTGATTTGAATAAATTGACATTTAGCTACTATGATATTAGGCAGAAGCAGAGAGGCGAAATGACATGCTTGTTAATGAAATGAAATGTACTTTGCAGAATTATATTTCAGAAAATGAAGCTCTTCGTGAAGACAATTCTACTAAGGTAATGCTTATTTTATTGTCCCCAAAAATTTAGATTCCGACTTCCCAAGTACCAAATTATAACCATTGACATACTGTATACAACTATTTCATTACATATTTTACTTATTTCATTTATTTTGCCTTCTAATTTCTATAAAACCAATTAATAAGCAGCATTTCAGATAGAACAGCTCAGAGATCTCCAAAGAAAATTAAATGAAAATGAAAAAATCATAATGACCCTTACTATTGAAAATGATGAAATGGATAGAGATATGCAGCAGAATACTGCTCTAAAGTGCCAGGTTGATCAGCTTGAACAAGAAAAGGAATGTTTATGCCAAGAAAATGATGACCTAAAGGCACAAATATCTCAGATAAATTGGAAGCTGGCTAAATTACAAGAAGCACATAAAATGTGTCCTACTAATGAGGTAACTCCATTCATGATTTAAAGGTTACAATTACTTGAGGGGTTTGACAATTTTCCTATTGTTATAAGAATATTTTTTAACGTTCCACGTTAAGTATCAAGGGAAAGTTAATAACACAAAACTAATTTTATTTAAAAACGTAACAGAACTATGCCTTTTTAGGAAATTAGCTAAAAAAAATAAATAAAAAACAACACTCCCATTGGATCTGTTGCCATGGCAACGTATGTTTCCGATACAATTTTATTAGTATATATAAAAACCTAAAATGGACAATGGGCAACAGTTTAGAAATAGACATATCATTTTTTAGAAATACAAGGCATAGAACCATATTATCTGCAAACCTTCCCAACTCACTAGGTTTACTCAACTGGACATATTCCATTCTAATTTAAATGCTTTGGATAGTAAATGAAAAATGTCCCTACTAAGGCACAAACTCTATTTTATAGAGTGAATATTAATTTATGATAATTAATTAGCATTTGCTTCAAATGTTATTCCCAGTCTATTGTTTCCTACTCCATTGACTCAAGAAGTAATTTTCAGAATAATGTAAAAGAAATTTTGATCCTTAACAGCAATATTTGATATTGTATTATTTGTAAAATACATATCTTTATATATATTATTTTATTTTTTTACTTTTAAGACCCTTGCATGTAAAGAAGAAGAAATATGTTCTTTAACCATAAAATTAGAAGAAACTGAGAAAAAAATTAAAGAAAATTGTGACATAATTGCTGCATTAAAGAAAGAAAATTATACTTTGGAGTGTGAAGTGTCTAGGCTAACACAACAGTGGCAGTCACAATATGAACAATTCGCTGACAAAAGTGCATCATACCAAAAAACTATTGCTGATTTAAAAGAACACATAAGGTGCATAGAAAAGGAATTATACTCTGTGAGTCGTTTATCAGAATATACTCAAATTTATTATTTATTACTAATACATATCAGTTCAATATAAATAAATATTTTATTGGCACCCTATATAGAACAAAAGCTTAAATGGAAGTATACACCAGACAAGAATGTACAAGGACCTTTCCCTTATCTAATTAACAAAATAAAGTAAAAGTATGATTTCTTTCTGATTTTCTTTTCAAAATAATTTGAATTATAACACAAATTTTGTAAATGTAATAGTCCTAATTATTCTCTATCAATTTGCTACACGCCTTTCTGTTCTTGTTACTGCTAAATGTGCCTTCTAATTAATTACCAAGGAGATTCAAAAGTCTGTAAATTTTTTATTCTTTTATTTTTCTCAACATATTTTTGTTTTAACGACTACCTACTCTGCGAAACATAATTCATAATTTTCTATTACTTGAAGCCACCCTAGATCAAATTTTCAATGCCATTCTGGTACCGTAATGAATATTTTGATGCTAAAACTCTTTGTGCGCATTCTCCAATTCTTCAATTGCATCAAAGCACTTACCCCAGAGAAAGTGAGACATGAACTGGAACTAGCTAATATAAAAGTGCAATATCTGGATGGGGAAGAAGATTAACTCCAAGTCCTTGATTTTTGCCAAATTAATCTCAGATGTGTGGGTTCTGTGTTGTCTTGTCGCAAAAGAACTTGATTCATTGTAGCTGGTTAGTGTGGTCTAGAGCTGTAGGTCTTTCAAGATGGGCAGAATAAACCTCTGAAGTAATTGGTCAAAATTCAGGAATTAAAAGTTGACTTAACCTTCTCAAATTTCACCATACACAGATCATAAGTTTTAAAAGTAGTTATTTGGCCAAGGATGTGCACTACTCATGCCACCAGGAACTCCATTGTTGAAGATGGGTAGCTGCTTGCTATTAATCAGAATTCCTTACATTTGTATGTTAACAGACCTTTATTATTCCAATAAATATGGAAATAATAATTAGCTTAATAAAACTTATTAAAAGGACTATGATATAAATTAAAGCTGTCCCAAATAAACAATTAAATTGAGGGAAAGCATTAATATTTAATTAATTGAAACTATAAAATATGATAACAGAAATACATTTCATTATGAATAGTTTCAGTAGATAAACAAAAATTTCTTTGAAACCTAGCTCAGTAGCTGATTTTCTTTAAAGGAAATTCATTAAAAGATAATTAATTTCCCTAAAGTAGGTAAAGTTCGGCTTTAAATTTCATTAAAATATCTGGTGGGGGGGAGGGGGGTGGATACACATCGGAATATTGAAACAAATTCTTATATTTCTGGAAAATAGCAAATAAAGTTTCTGAACTATGAACACATTTTTCTTTTCTCAATTCAAAATGCAAAAGGCGATGTCTTTTAGAATCTTTTCATTACATCTTTTAATTTAGTTTAATGGTATTTTTAGGTAGATGAGAATAATTTTAGAGGAACATTATTTTCTGAAAATATTGCTGAAAGGCTTCCTAAAGTTAATGAAACATATGTTTCAAAACAAATATGTGAACAAGACAGAATTAGGCAACAGCTAATCAATAAGATTGATCAGAGGGACAAAAATATTCAACAATTAACAAAAATTCAATGCACTAATAAATCTGTGACTCTAGAAGATTATAATGAGCTAGCAAAAATAATTGAAGAACAAGCTAATGAAATTACGCAGTTGACATATGAACTTCAGAGTAAATCCCTAGAAGATTCTGAATCTGTGGTAAGTAGAAATCTAAAATATTGAACATTTTATTTGTAAATTTTGCTTACATTTTATATTTACTCCTGTAAATATAAAATGTAGTTCATCTAATTTTACTCTTGTGTAACACCTATAATTTTAAATTGAACCAGACAAAGAGAGAAGGAAGTACATGAAAACTGAATAGCTTTCAAATATTTATTTATTTCACTCTACATGTTTCATTTCCTATAAGTGGGGGATGATTGTAGGTAATGCTACAATCAGAGCTGTACATACAATATATATATATATGGTGATTTCTCATTTAGAGGATAACCCATATATTATAAAATAACTTCTTTAACTTCTTACCACATTATCTATCAATTGTCTACCGAGAACCAGGAAAGATTTTAATAAAAAAAAACTTTGGTTTATATTACATAAAACCATAATATTTCAGGATTTGTTAAATGAAATAGCTCAATTGCAATATGCTGTTTATGACTCTGCAGGTGAATGTTATGATGAAGTTTGTGCTCTTTTAAGAAAAATTAAAAGAATACGATGTAGAATTAAGTCTCGCCTTCAAAGAGAAGAAGCACGAAGTAAGTAATTAAATTGCATTCATTGTATACTGAAAACTGAATTCTCTCTCACAGAAACTTATTAGGTTTAAGGATTCATAATAATTTCATTTATAACAGGATATGGCATTTGCAATCAATGATTTTCAGACCCAAGCCCCATGGTCATTCCTTCAAGTAGCTTCTCTATAATGTGTAAACTATCAAATATTTGCCGCTAAACTATTGATCTAAACCCTATGAATTATGAGTAGGTTGAGTGATTTGATATTTAATTAAAAATTATTGAGGTTTTTATTATTCTGCAATATCTATTTTTAAGGATATTGTAAATAGCCTATTTGGCAGTGCGTTTCTTTAGATTCATCCATGGAGTGAACCAAATATAAGAGGCATACCAACCAAAGTTTAATTCATTAAAGATAATTAATTTATTAGCTTACATCGTGTACAAAAATACATGTAAATTGTGGTAATATAGCTCCTAAAAGAACCATTCAATCAAGTGACTCTTATTGAGTCTTGCTCAATCCATAAATATATGTTAAAAAAGTTAAAAGTTTGGTATGCTGAAGTCAAATATAATAATGATAAGAACTGATTGGAATTCATCTGGTAATATGAAACAAACTTGTCTTTAGAATACTGAGCATGTAGTTATATTAATAAGTGATGATTATACAATATTCTGAAACAGTCACATTGTGGTCAAAATATATTCAGTAAACTGGAATAAATCCATTGCTATTAATGAAACTTGTATGTGTACATATATACTAGCTCAGTGTGTAGTATATATATACTAGCTCAGATACCCGGCTTCGCCCGGGAATTCATTTCAGGCTGAATGGTGATGGTATTTTTTCGGCAAGGCTTTACTTTGCACAATATTTTGACATTTCCCCGTCCCAGTGTTTAGGGTTTATATCCGTCGTTGCTGTGGATTTGTTAATAATAAAATTAATTTTTTATGTAAGACTTCACTGTCCTCCATATTATCAAATTTCCCGTCTCCTGTGCATTATGCATTGATGTGAGTTATTAAGGGCAAAATATTATCATAGATTTGAATTAATTTTTCCAGGTGAAGTACCTGGTAGCTCATATTGGAAAGAGTTGTTGAGCATATCAATATTTCTACGCAAATTACTTGCTTCATGCATTGTTCCCGAAAAAATGTATAAAACAAAAGTTACTCTAAATAACAAAGTAAACAACTTTTGTTAGGTGCACATTTGTCGAAAAACCAATAGGAAACGAAATATCGCTATTTTAAAGTTCTGGCTTCCCCTATAACCCCCACTCCTGCCCGTCCATAGAAATGTTTGTATGGCTTATTATAAGGAAGGCGTTAGTGCTAATACACATACCGAGTTTTATTTAGTTCGGTTGAGTCTGTGTGCCAAATAAAATTGTTGACTCCCGCTATAATTTTTAGCGTATAACGCCTTTATAGTTCGGTATACGAAAAAAGTGTATATAACAAAAGTTATTCTAAATAACAAAATAAACAACTTTTGTTATATGCATATTTGCCAAAAAACCAATAGGAAACGAAATATCGCTATTTTTAATTTCAGGCTTCCCTTATAACCCCCACTCCTGTTCGTCTCAGAGAATACATATTAATGAGAATATATATTAATATAGCCTAAAGTCTAAGTTGGGTTAGTAGTAATATACATACCAAGTTTCATTTAATTCGGTTCAACCGTTTATGCGTGAAAAGGTAACAAACAAACATACACGAAAGAAACAAAGTGCAGTTATGGTGTCTATGATATGTGAAACGAAAAAGCATTGTGAAATTTTGGAAAAAAAAAATCAATGTACAGACAGAGGTTACAATTTTATATACAGGGTGTCCCCAAACCAAACGGCCAAACTTCAGGGATCGATAGAGGATCGAAAAACTAAGAAAAAAAGTCCTCTGGCATATGCCTCGTTTTCGCTTCGTTTTTGAGAAAATCACAAAAAACTGAAAATAGTTGTGCAAAAAGTGTATTTTTTTTTTTAATAATGTATTTAAATTACAAAAAACTATTGGCTTTGTGAGTATGCTTAATTTTTTAATTTAAGAGGAGTAAATTTAGAAAACATGAATATTCTCACGCTTTCCTTATCAATAAAACGTCTAGGTTGAGTGTTTAAACTTAAAAAGAAAGGACTACCGCAGGCATGCTTACCATGTACAAAAGGTACAAAATTTAATACCCGCTGATTATCTCCGCCGATTAAATTTTTGTAATTGGTACAAAGAACAATTGCAAAACGATGTAAACTTAAGTTCAAAAGTAATCTGGACGGACGAAGCGACTTTTACACGTGCGGGCATATTCAATCAAAGAAACTACCACCTTTGGGAACATGAAAATCCCCGCGCTGTTAGAGAATTTCACTACCAGCATGAGTTTTCTGTAAACGTGTGGGTCGGTCTTTGTTATAATCCCATAATAGGTCCCGTATTTTTACCTGCTCGACTTCACGCTGAAAGTTATCATCTATTCCTGGAGAATGACTTACGGGCACTTTTGGAAGATATCCCTTTGGAAGCAAGGCTTGAGAGCTGGTTTCACCTCGATGGTTGTCCTGCACATTACGGTAGGGCCGTACGAGACTGGTTGGACATCAACTACCCAGGTCGCTGGATAGGACGAGGTGGGCCGGTGCCTTGGCCTCCCCGGCTCCGGATCTCACACCACTAGATTTCTTCGTGTACGGATACGTGAAAGAAAATGTCTACCGAGAGCCCGTCCGCACAAGGGATGACCTCATCGAGCGCATCAGAATGGTTTGCAACCAGCTCACCGCAGAACAATGTTTAGATGCAGTGCGATCTGTGAGTACGCGATGTGATGCGTGTATTGCAGCGAGAGGCCAGCACTTCAAACATTTACGTTGACGCTTTAGAAATTAACGATGTAATTTTAGAGAAGGTAAAACCTTCAAAATTTTCAGGGTTTTTTTTCTCACTAAGGTAGACCCATATAAAAACTGAAACATTTATGTTTTCCAAGTAAGAATATTTAATTATTTTATTAATTTTCTAAATTTTTAATCTTTTTTTATGTTTTAATCTTCAGTTATTGTTCATAATGTTATCTACTTTAAATAGGTAATTGTATTGGAATAACATTTATTGCTAAAATTCATTCAAGGAATAAAATCCGCTCTTCCATTGGCCTTAACTAGTTTTTGAACAACTATTTTTAGTTTTTTGTGATTTTCTCGAAAACGAGGCATATGCCAGAGGACTTTTTTCTTAGTTTTTCGATCCTCTATCGATCCCTAAAGTTTGGCCGTTTGGTTTGGGGACACCCAATATATATATGAGTGTGAGATTGTGTGTGTGTGTGTGTGTGTGTGTAGATTTGTTTATTCGAGTAATAGGTCCAATTTTTGGATGACAAAGTTAATTAATAAATTAAATAACTTAAATTAAATTGACATACGCACTGAAGAATATCATAAGTTCTACCCTGGTCCTAGAAATGGGTGGTAGGCTAAAGAAAACCATTCATTATTAGCAATAGTTAGATTGAGATGACATTAATTTAAAAAATAAATAAATAAAAATATACACTTCTAGGAAAGGAAATTGCTAGGCAATTAGGCATATACAGATGCCAATTTATCCATATACAGAAAGAAATAGAAGAGATGAGGCAAAGTAATATTAATTCATGCAAAGAAGATATTAGAGTGAGAGTTGAACAGGAGAAAATTCTAAGTCACTATATGTGAGTACATACATAATGAAAACAATATAACATAAATTGGAGACATTTATTGCTAAATGTTAGTTATTAAGCAAACTAATTGCATGGGATTGATTAGCTGACTTTCAGTTTATGAAATTTATTGAGCAAAATCAATAACATGTCAATTCTTAAGGAAAAGTAATGAATATCAAAAATTATTCTTCAATATTATAGTGAATATGGAAGTTACTATAATATTGTTTCATTACTTTTAGTCAAATGTTTAAATGAAAGTAACTCTTCGATTCTAGAGCCCTTCAAGGGGCAAGGCTACATCACATACCGCTTCTATTCGGTCCAATCAGCAGCAACAGTTCTGCAGCACACATGGGTAGATTGTCAACAATATCCTCTGCCATAAAACCAGGGCAGAACATTCTTTCTTTAACTAGAATGTACAGGAAGCTTTTCCATAGCAACTCTACGTGAATTCTTTCCACAAGACCAATCCAAGTAAATGGATCATTCCATTTCCTGTTTACAACAAAGTAAGGTAGAATGCCAATAACTTAACCACAAAAGTAAATTATTTAGAATTTTTAATATAGTATAGACTTACATGTTTCACAATTCCAGTGGATTTGATTGGATCCAGTGCTCTGGAGCATATAAGTAACTAACCTATTAACTTCACATTAAACATTGTAGACTACCATTCACCAATGCGGACTTACAAGACAGTCTGTATACATATACTATGGAATGTGAAATTATTAGGGTACTTAATTAAATAAAAGCTCCTGAAGAGGCACTAGAAGATATTTAAACATGTAAATCAATGGTATAAATATGTGCAAGTTATGGAGGTGCCTAACCATAGTGAATACATTAGGCCACATTCTCATGTGATTTTTTCTAGTTATAATAATATTTAGCTTAATAATGCTATAATAAGAGTCTTTGTTTGAAGAAACAGTCTAAAATATTTATTAGGGTTATGTTAGAGCTTGTTTCAGTTTGTTATTGGTGATCAGAATATTTAAAATATCAATGGTGTTACTGTAATTCTGAATTAAGTTTCCCTCAGGCCATGGATATGGATATACGTTCTCCCTATTTGCTCAATTCTCTCAGTGCCTAGCGTTCAGCCTGTTGCCTACACAGATGTGTGTATTCAATTAACACCTGGGCAATAGGAATTTATTTTTCATAAAAATTCATTAAATAAAATCCTTATTGATAACTCATCCCAAATAAACATTCCAGCATAAAGTTTACATTTGTAAATATCATAACTCTTGATATTTAATCATTTTCAGATCACAAGCCAATAAACAAAAAAAAGAGCTGAATTCAAAATGTGATTCACTGAAAAAAGCACTAACAAATATTGAAAAAGTAAACGAGTTTGTTCTGCATCTGGCCGAATAAAAGCTTCATGAGTATTTTAAATAAAAATTTTGAATTAGTAATGTCTGTAACAATATTTTTATTTTGACTATTACTTTAAAAGGTCGTTTCTTCCATTTATAAAATTATGTATTACTCTCTATATAATTTATTATGTTGTCTAAGTTAGCCGTTAGTAAGTGATGTACAAGCTATAAGCCAGTAATAAATCAGGAAATGTATATATTAGCCATTCCTTTTATTCCCAAGGGTTCTTTACATAATAGAACCTCATAAAGCAGTAAATGTGTCCAATTTAGTCCATAGAAAATGTAATTAATTACTTAATACAACACAAGCTATTACATTACTGAAGATGAATCCTACCAATTTAAAACAAGGAGTTAGGGTAAATTACATTCTAAAAGATAATAGAAAAAGCATTGACTCCAATGTCTGCATAAGCAGTACAAAAAGAATTTTAAACCTTCACAAAGTTACGAACTCTAATGAATAATTGAGTTTTAGAACATTTGCACTTTTTTTTTATTTAAAAAGAATTAGATTAAATTGTTTTGTCTTTATAGAATACATTAAAACAAATATATTGTTATTTAATATTCCATGTTTATTGTTTAAATACTTTTCTACCAAGACCCTTTACAGATGTTATAAAATTTGATCGGTGAACTGCTGAAATTAGTGAAACGCCCCATCACATTAGATTTTTACTGATCATATATATACTTTATGTTAAACACAATTAAAACTGCTTTTCATTTTTTGTGAATAATAATAACTTCGGGAAGACATAAATTTACAAGTTCCTTTAATAATATACTAATATTGTGAAAATTGGCAATTTTCATAATACATAAATCATATTGTCAATCATGTAAGTACTGCACATTTACATGGTTTTAATTAGTAATAATGCTTGTTATTGTCCCCTAACCAAGAGCTGATTTATTACAACAAGGCACTGAATGGAGAGAGACTAGAAGCTTGTCCACAAAGGCGGGGGAAATGTTTCTGCCCCACGCCTACACGATCGGAATAATTTGCTACCTGAGATTGGGGGTGCCTTAATACAGTCTTTATTGGTTTTACTTCCTCATGGTGTGTGCCTGAAACGCTTCAGTTAACATTCAAGACTTTTTTAGCAGATTTCCCTTAAGGGAAATCAGCTATTGAGGTCGTACTCATGACGCAATTTTTCTTCATATGTCCATCGAACCATCGTAGATGACGAAAATGAGGTCCGTTCAACACTGTATATATATATATATATATATATATATATATATATACACATATATACTTGCGAAAATTAAGTTCATAAAAAGTTAAACATGGTTGATCACATATTTAGGAAGTACGAAGGAGATGAAAGGGTGAAAGTGCATTTTAGGTCCCCCCCCCCCCTTGATGGCGCACGATGATGACGGCGGCCATCTTGTTTTTCTAGCACCGAGGGTGGGGGCTTTGTTTTTCTTCCTCTATCTTTTTTAACACTTTAAAATTTCCAAAATACGCCATCGGCGGTTAAAACCAGGGGGGGGGGGGTAATTTTAACTTAAATTTTGTTAACTCACCTAATTTGTTGGATCCTTAGACTGCAACAATAAGATGTCGGACAGTGACGTAACAAGATGGCGGCTAGGGGGGGGGGGACTAAAATGCACTTTAGCTGATGAAAGAGCAATCCGATGGAAGAACTATTGGCGCCCCAAGACACTTCTGGTACACTGGAGCCGGGACTGTTCTAGACTACGCGTCTAGTCCCTTCGAGACAGCTTCCTTTGATGTTGCTGCTCCTTTCTAAAAGCTTACTGCTCGCCCCAACAGTCAGTTACCCGGTACTTCCAGTTGCCGGGTAACCCATAACCTTGTTCTATTACACCCACACCAGATCACAACACCCCCTTAAACTAGAACTTAGTGTTCAGTAGAAGGGGAACTGTCGGGACAACCACGGTAGATCACTCTGTCTCCCAACCGCTATCCAATTCGATCACTGGATCTCAGATAAAAAAAAGTCCGTCACGCTGGGGCTGCGTAAACTAAGCAGATTTCCCTCGTGAAGTTTAGTAATAGATAAATCTACATACTGGTAACACAACAGCATCGTGAAAAAATACTAACGGAAATAAGAAATGTTTCATCCAATTTCAATAACCTGCCGACAGGAAGCGTTAGGTTAGAAATGTAAACAAACGGGTCGGCCACTTCACACCGGAAAGAATAACAATTTCTGTAATATATCAGAATATAACATATTAATTTTATTGAGAACTATTTACTATACCTAGTACTGTAATTAATAATGAGTCAGAATAATTGTTATCTCAATCAATCAAATTTTAGTAGTCCAAAACCTTAAGACGGGGGGGGGTCACTGGGACATATTTGCATGTATCTCGTATAATAAAGGTCTCTTGAATACAATTTTTGGTATTTAAACTTCGAATAATGTGATTTATTATGTAGCAGAGTATTGTTTATGTAACATGAGTAGAAGTGGCGGTTTGCTGAAAACTGAAAAATGCAAATATCTCGGTTAATATTCAAGATAGAGAATAAATGTATATAACAATATTTATAGTAAATTTAATTTGCAATAAGAGTGATTCTATACAATTTTTCGATCCGACGTATAGTAACGGAGATATTTTGAATTTTCGAAAATCCTCCCCTCTAAACCCCCCCTCCCACTGGTCCGATTTCAGCCATTAACGAACTTGATCTTTATTTTTACATAAAACGTTTAAATATCGACTTTGGTAACGATCAAACGAAAATTGCGACCGCTAGAGCTTTGAACCCCTTGACAGACAAATATATATATATATATAATTTTGAAAAGACCTCATTTTCGTCATCTCCTGGGTAGGATCGATGGACATTTGAAGAAATCTTTCGAAACTCGCGTCATGAGTACGACCTCAATAGCTGATTTCCCTTAAGAGAAATCTGCTAAAAAGACAGTTTGTTCTCATCTCTCTTCAAGTGATCAACAGTGCGTTCAGTGCAGCTTTAGTGAACAGTGTGTCTTAGTTGCAGTGCGGTAAAGTGTTCTGTGAAGAACAGTGTTGTGTCGTGATTCTGCAAAGAGCAGTATAGTGCCGTGTTTAAGTGGAGGACAGTGCAGTGCCGTTAACTTTGCGAAGATCAGTGCAGTGCCGTGTTTTTGTGAACTTCTGTGATCATGAGTGAGTTATTGGACTATGTAATAACGAGGACAGTGAAGCTATCAGTGCATACTATGAGTAGTAGTTAAGAATAAATAACCAAGTGTGTTATGAACCAAGAGTGCAGTGATAAAAACTGATAAAGCTTGTGTTTGTTTAATTTTGCAATCCAAAAGAACTCTAATAACAACGTTTATTATTTTGTTAATAAACGTAACACCTGGTGTCAGAAGTGGGATTACAAAATTAAAATAAACAAATATGAAGTTTGAAGAACTAAACGTGGAACATCTGAAGAAGGAATCTAAACAGGGTCTGCCAACAACAGGAAATAAGGCTGAACTACAAAGGCGATTGACAGATGAATTCCAAAGACGAAGAATTGATATAAGTACACGAGTTTGACGGTAAAGAAGACATTGCTGTAATTACTCCTATCTCAAGTAGCAATTTGGACTTAAATGCAATTTTAGCCGCTATGATGGAAAATAACCAGAAACTCTTGGAATCTAATTGTAACAGGCTAGAAGAAAAATTTCAGGAATCTTCCCGTCGCAACAGCGAGAAAATCTTAGCGGAAGTCAGACAAGAATTTCAGGAAGCTTCTTGTAGTAACAGCGGGAAAATCTTAGTGGAAGACAGACAAGAATTTCAGGAAGCTTCTGGAAGTAACAGCGAGAAAATCTTAGTGGAAGTCAGACAAGAATTTCAGGAAGCTTCTAGAGCTAATTGTGAGAGACTTGAGGAACTTCAGGAAGCTTCTAGAATAACAAACCAAGGACTTCATGAAATATCAGAGGTATTGGGCAAACGAGTGGAAGCAATAGAGCAGAGAGTTTGATGAAAAACTCTGCAGCATTAAGAACAATGTTGAAGAGAAAATGTCCGACCTAGAAAGAAAGATGGATGAAGAAATACATGAGTTACAATTCCAAATGGACAATCTACAAGTTCGAGAGGGTCCGGTGAGGCTCATTTCCAGCAAGATAAAGACTCCAACTGTTGATGGTAGCGTACCATTTAGTGTTTTCAAGTACCGATTTGAGACAGTGGCCAGTAAAAACGGATAGAATAATGAAGAAAAAGCGATAGAATTAATTCTGCCACTGAAGGGAACAGCAGCAGAAATCCTGGAAAGTTTATCGTCCGCTTGCAGGAACATTTGTGAGGACATAATGGTGGCATTACAGCGCAAGTAGGGTGGTGAACATAAGCAAGACCTTTACAGGATGGAATTACAGGGCAGATTGCAGAAACTGAATGAGACCCTGCATGATTTTGCCATGGAAATCGAACGTCTGGTCCAACTGACTTACCCAGGTGAAAATCATCCGTTCCTGGATCAGTTTAAAGTTGAAGCATTTGTGAATGGTATGCGAGATCCAGATGTTAAATTTGCGAAGTGTGCTAAGCAGAAATCACCCTTTGCTGAAACTACCTCTTATGCGCTGGCCCAGGAGACCGCTAAAGTCATAGCTAAGACACAGGTATACAAGGTGCGACGTCTTGTTGCTGAAACACAAAATGGCGGTGACGAAAGGAGTGACATAGAAGCAGTGGTCAAGCGAATACTGGAGGAACAAAGGAATAGATCACGCGTCGAAAGCTCAACTGCGGTAAGGTCGGCCACTTTCAGCGTAACTTTAAAGCACCAAGGAAAACGTTGAGATCTGTTTCGCCACGGAGGTACAACAAACGGGAGAATAACGCCCAAATCTCAAGGAGTCACATAGAACGGGCAGTTAAGCGAATACTGGAGGAGCAAGGGATTAGATCACGCAACAAATGCTCAACTACGGTGAGGTCGGCCACTTTTAGCATAATTGCAAAGGACCAAGGAAAAGGTCGAGATCTATTTCGCCATGGAGAAACAACCAACAGGTAACTAACGCCCAAACCTCAAGAGCCATTGTTAAACTAGAACGAGCTAGCACTGAGGGGCAAGAACTAGCTCCTAAAACCGATAACTCTTCAATCTCCATTTCCATTATACGACAGAACAGCAACCTTACGGCTCGTGGGCTCATCAACGGAAGGAAGCAGATCCTTACCATAGACACGGGAGGGACCCAGTCCATAATCAGGCCAGACTTGGTAAAAGGGGCAGTGGAACCGTTAAACAACGTACGAATGCTCACTGCCAAAGCACTAAACTTGCATTTATCTGGAATAATAGCCTAGCTTATTGCTAATATGATGAGCTTATTGCTAATGTAAAATGAGCGAGGTTTTTACCTGCTCACTCTGTCCCCCCAAGTGCAGAAACGTATTGTAAGGATCCTAAACCAGAGGATTGAATGCCGGAGCAAAGGTACAATGGCGCTACACATAGAGAGAGAAGATAATGCTAGTTACTAACCAAAACTGGAAATGAACGAAAAATTAGTTCAGAGAAGGGTTAAAAATTAATCGAAAATATTATGTGTTGGTTTTGTCAAATAATTTCCTATTTTTGGTGTGATACATTTTTCTGAAACTCGAATATTACAGAATCCTTTTGTATTTTTGAAGTTTCATCCTTGAGTATACCTGTAATCCTACTGTTAGTCA
Source organism: Riptortus pedestris (assembly GCA_019009955.1). Taxonomy (NCBI): domain Eukaryota; kingdom Metazoa; phylum Arthropoda; class Insecta; order Hemiptera; family Alydidae; genus Riptortus; species Riptortus pedestris. The sequence goes on from CM032228.1 coordinate 140,250,455, forward strand.
CTTAGACTTATTACAGTACTAAACACCTCGTGTCTGGCTTAAATTTTATACCTAGTTTGCATGCGATAGAACGTGGTGACATAATTTTAGCGCCATCCCAGCTGACGGTATATTTGCGTTAGTTTATGCAGCATCTGCGAGCAGACTTTCATATTAAAGACTTTCTTTACTTTACTGTAGCTTGAATCCAGTGGAATCAATTTATTTTCTCCTCCAATATAAAAAAACAAAAAATTTTATTTTGTGTTAATTTCTTACTTTGATCAATATAGTAAATGTACTTGATACAATTGTGTATCTCTTTGTACACAAAATACAGAAGAGTTTTTTTTTGTGTTATTGTTTGATAATAGTGATAACACACTATGATGTGTGTTATCACTTTAACAGCGTACTAAAGAAATTGTATATGATTGTTAAATATATCTTTTAAAACCGCCGCATAATGTATTTGATGGATGATTTTGAATACCTTATATAGATGTTCATAATCATCTTTCATAATACTAATGCAATTTTTGTATACTTGTAAACAATTTTTTTCTTTCTTTAAAATGATGTTAGTACACAATGAATGTCAAGAAGTTGCTACAGCGTCGAGGTTATGATATTTTGGCATTTAACCTGAGCAATTTAAAGTTTCTTCCCTTTATATTTTTCATGCTTTTTGGCCTTTTAGTTTGCCTAAAGGTGAGTAAGCATAGTTTAAATCCCTTGTTAGAACGTTAATGTGAAGAAAGTATTTTTATTACAAACTTTTTTTTTGTTGCTTTTTCTCCTATTCTGACCATATCATGTTCCTTTATCCTTAACATCTAGGATAAAGCGATATCCTCTTTCAGCATTTGGGCCCATCAATATTTTGATATCTATTTAAAATGCTTATGTTTAACATGGAAGTTTATAAAAATTGGACAAATAAATTTGTACTGCAGCATAAAAAGATGAGGTGTATTAATCATTGAGTTTTGAAATTAAAATCAACTTAACTTTCATGTCATCGTGATCTAAAGGCTAAGCCTTGTAGTTGCAACTATTGTGTTATCTCAGAAGCTACTATTTTCATTTTACTATACCTTCTGAAATCCATAAAATGTTCGATGTCTTCAGATTGGATTTTCGAGGCCTCCCTCTTCCCCTACAACCAAGGACCTTACCTTCTAATATAAAGTTTATGCTTTTTATTTCAGGAATTATTTTCAACACAAACTGCTAGTAATGCCTCATCCAAGCAGCAAGAAAATACGTATGTTTTTAATATCTACTATCCTTAGGTTGCTGTTTATTTTCCATTTTAAGGTATTTTTACTTTTAGGTATTGTGCATCTGATCCCATTGATGCTGTTATTACTTGGGTAAATGGGTCAGAGATAGCATTCCAGAAGGATATTCAAAAATATGAGGCTGAACTTCGTAAGCTGTCTATAGCTAATTGCCCTTTTACTTTATGTCTCCCTTCTCATATCACTGCTTCAAGGTAATCATTAGTTCATCTATACATTAAGTTTCCTCTTCACCTCTTAAGGAATACTATTCTCCTGGGTATATATTTTGCTTTTTGGCCAGATAATAAGTACTCAACATAGTCTATAATTATGATATCACAGGTAGTTAAAATGTATATCCCTCCATTTTGGCTGCCAATCTCACTTTTTACACTTTAATTGCTGTTTGAGACATCATATTACATGCAAATTTCTTTTCTTGTTTTTTTTTTTATGTTAACAGCATTTTAATTAATGATTTATTTTTGCAATAAGAATCACCTTAAACTCAGTTTTGAAAAATATACACTTATGCTGTGCACTCCACGCCAGTCAGCCAAATATGTATGCAATTCCGCAATAAATGTGTCAAGTGGGATTGCATACCCACTTTGCATATGTCTTTAGAATGTGTTTTATTATTGCTTATTTCCCCCATTTATTTTATTCTTTTATAAACATTTTTTATTGTGTCAAAACTTGATCTTTAGTTTTACATTAAACGCTTAAATATCGAGTTTGGTAATGATTAAACAAAAATTGCAATTGCCAGAGCAGTAACAGACAAGTATATATATCATATTTAGCAGGTTTCCCTTTGGGGAAACCAGCTATTGAGGTTGTACTTACAATGGAATTTTCAAAATATTTCCTCAAACATCCATTGATCCTTCCCTGTGTTTGTTTGTGTGACCCCCAATAGCTGTTTCCTCTTAAGGGAAATTTGCTGAAAGCAGTCCCAAACACATCAAATGTATCTATTTTATGTATTAAATAATCATTCTTACAAATATTCTATTGCATGCACAATGAAGAAACTTAGTATTCATAATTTATCATAGTGTGCTCTGCTCTGTGTGCTTTTTCCCTGCGAACATCCGTTGGTGCCCATAAAATATTTGACTTCCACTTTAGTTTTTAGCATATGTCTCAATTTCACTTTGTTATTTGGCAAGGCTCTATCTCACATAATAGAGGTCTCCTGAAAACAATATTTGGTATTTTGATTTGAGATAAGACGCTCCATGATTTATTGAATTACATACTACAAAGTAATATTACAAAATTAAATAGTAATGTAAAAAAAAACAAAACAAAAAAAACAAGCTCACATCGACAATATTCATTCACTTCATAGATATGTAAAAAATGTTTTAATTCTATTGAATCATTCTCATGGAGCATAACTAAATTCTTTTTAATAAATTTAAATAAAATTTTTCAAATTCGCTAGTTTAAACAATGTTTAAGGTCAGGAAAAATTTTTGAAAAAACATTTTTTTTTTTTTAATTTTTATTTATCCTATAATAAACCAATATTAAGAAGATATTGATGTGTATTTATTTAATATGAAAGTAAACTTCCTTTTTCCGTCAGTGATAGTAAAGTGCAAAAATAGCTTTTCCTTTAATACTCATGAAAAAAATTTATCAATTCTAATACACGAATAAAATATTTGGGGACTGGGAGTCAAAAGTTTTGAAATTCATAAATTTAAACATTGTTTTCTGGCTAATCAAACACATTCTAAAGACAATTGATACTATACATTAACATTAATGAAGACATTGACAAATATTTGTTTAGACTTTTAAAACTCCACTCCTAGTTGAAAATGTTATATAACCAATAGTGTTAATAATGTTTTAATTGTACAACTTTGAATGACACTTGATTAGTGCAGCTATTTAACACGTTCGCTGCTGCATCGGTCCCCGGGGTCCGATGGTCATCTAGTCTATCAGGACGGGCCCCTCTCCTTCAGTCCACTCCAAAAAGACGAAGGCTCTAGCAAGCTTATTATGAGAGATATTTTAACGGGGATGTTCATTAGTTGTAGACGACATCGGACGCCGGGGACTTCTCCTGGCTTTGCTGGCGCTAGTTCTAGGTTTGGAGTACTGATTGCTCTGCTAATTCATTCATTTAGTTCACTTGAATTGTCAAGAAAATGCGATAACTTCGAAAACTATATCGGTCACCGGGGTCCGATACAGGTTTTAACGTTAGGACAGGCATCGGACGCCGGGGACCGATGCAGTTACTGGTGGAGTAAATTGTATATAAACTGCAGCAGCGAACGTGTTAAATAGAAGGACCTATGTGAATCTCAGTGCCTCACACTACTTTTAGCAGATTTCCCTTAAGGGAAATCAGCTTTTGAGGTGTACTCATGTCGGAATTTTCAAAATTTTTCTTCAAATGTCCATCGATCCTACCTAGTAGATGACGAAAATGAGGTCCATTCAAAACTGTATATATATATATTTTTTTTTTGCCTGTTACTGCTCTAGCGGTCACAATTTTTGTTTGATCGTTACTAAACTCGATATTTAGTCGTTTTATGTAAAAAGAAAGATCAAGTTCGTTAACGGCTCAGTGGAAGGGAGGGTTTAGAGAGGAGGATTTTCGAAAATTCGAAATATCTCCGTTACTATACGTCGGATTGAAACATTGTACAGAATCAATCTTATTGCAAATTAAATTTACTATAAATATTCTTATATACATTTATTCTCTATCTTTAATATTAACTGAGATATTTGCATTTTTATTAAATCTGGGCGGCTAACGGGCAAGAGTGACTTTCCCGCCAAAACCTAGTTCGGCCGTTTCCTTGACTGCTTGGCTCTCGAGAAATTTCTCTATTGTAAAACTTCACGTGGAAAATCGCCCCTGCGTGACGGGCTTTTGTCTATCACTATGTTTAGTGGAATTTTTTTTAAGTTTCCATGTGTTAATGTTTAATTCACATCTTAGCACTCCCTTCAGTACATTTATACTAATTTTATTTTTATTCCTATTAACATTCACAGGTGTATTGCTAATTGCAAGAAACAAAAACATAATGTTGCCGTATCTGTGATAAATTCTACTGATTTTAAGTTGTGGATAACAACAAGTTGGGAAAGTCCTGCCAATGCAGAACAGATGACTGAAGTTGGCTTCTTTCTTGATGGGAAAGTAGCCAAAATGACTCAAGGGTTTTGGATATCAGGTATACCATATAGAAATTAATTAAATCCTATTAAACGACATAGTCAAAGTTGTAAAACCATTGAGTGTTTAACTAAGTAAAAAAAGAGGATGAATTGATATAAACACCCATTACGCTTTTCCTGAAAGTGATACAAATTTTAATTTGATAGCATTTAGAATTGGTAGATATAAGCTGGCCAAGTTTTTCATTTGACTCACCTCTTTTTTTGTAAACTAAATAAAAGAGAAATATTTCTCTAGAGAATAATATATGTGGGTTCTTGCAATGTTTTATCAGTTATAACACAACTGTGGCCAAGTATATTTGGTATTTATATTTTCTTTAAAATTATCTTTGGATAATTACTACCAAAACAAATTATTCATAAGAGTATTTAAATGAGATTGATGGAGCTGTTCTCCGCTATGATATAAGTTTTTTTTTTTCTTTTGTCCTAGTTCACCTCAACATGACTCTTCATATTATTTTTTTTTTTCTGAGACATTAATTTCCTTTTTAATTATGAACATGTTTTGGATTTATTTGCCTCTTTTTTTTTTCCTTGTTCATTTTTTTATGAGCTGTACTGGCATGTGCCTATGTAGAAGGAAACAACATTAATGCCTAACATCATTATTAGTCTAATAATACTCTCAAATTACTCCTTCATGTAAGGGGTCTAAACTTCAGAGACAAAAAATTGCACAAACTTGGAGCCACTGTTGGAGGTGAATACACTAAGTCCAGTTCACTACTTTCAAGATGTCGACCGGGTCCAACCACTTGCTGATAGAGCACAACACCTGTCAGGCTTCGGCTGAACTGTACAGTAAACAAACCGCCCACCTAAATTAGCCTAGGCTAATTTACAAATTGCATTGAGAAAATCTTAATAACAGGAAAGAGAAAAAAACTTAGGTTAAACAATGATGATTTGATACCTTATACAATAAGAAATATGCAAAAGAAAATTGAACTCTAGAATTCATAAAATAAAGAAAATGACTAAAATTAATATTAAGTAAAATTTACACTGAGGATCCAGTACTTTGCCCTCAATAATACCGGTGTTAATGAGATTCCTGTGTGAAAATGCGACTGATGAATGTGATTTGGATGGAAAGAGAAGAGGGTGTTTCAAAGAGAAGTCTAAAGGTGAATAGTTTAACCTTCCACCCATCCTGAGAATACCACTCAAAAAATGAGTGTAAGTCCTCGGAATAACAGGAGAATCCTTAAAAGAGTCCCTTAGGGGAAACTTCACACTCAGCAAATCAGTCATATCTTAATTCAGCTTCTTTGAATTTCTCTGCAGATAGTTTCCAAGAACCATTTGTGGGATATGGATGACAGCATCTTACACTTGGTGGCTGATTCATGATATGGAGTTTTGACTGAGTATGAGAATGAGTCACCATAGGAGTGTCTAAGTACACTGAGAATTTTTGTGGAGCCATGAGTTAGGAGAGAGGCAGAATCGCTTTGTTCCTCTGTCACAGAAAGAAAAGAACGTTCTGTGATAGCCCACTTCCTTAATTCAAAATCACCTTTCGCGAATATGGCACATAATTTTTGTATTTGTAGCTCCATAGTTTCTTTTAAGCTATCAGCTCTGCTACACAAATCACCCACTTAGATGTTTTTAAAATGTGACTAGCAGCAAGGGGAAATCTGATGCACGTTCTTGAACCAGCTGCTTCACAACACTCACAGCTTGATAAGCACTGTGCTTCATTCCATATTGATTGGGTGGATTCCCCATGAATTCTCATTAATGCTAGTGTGGCTCCTGAAGTGTTCAAAATGCTTTGTTATTTTAAATCATTCATTACTTGGCTTTGTAAAACTTTGGTTTTTATAGTAAGAGAATCATTGACAACCCAAATTTAACAAGTAATCATGCAATTTGCCCCTTTTCAGCTAGGAACCATACAAATTTAATATATTGTTGTAATTGTGTTTTCATTTCAGATGGTAATGTTAAAAATGTCTACATTCCAGAAGATTCCCTATTACTAACATTAATTGGAAATTCAAAATTGACTGAATCTAAATTGAAGAAATGGCTGGGCTCCAATATTAAAAAAGTTTGGATTTATGATCAACATGCAGTAGTAACATTTTCATCAAAAAAAGAATGCTATAATATTTTGCACGTATGTTTTAAAAATTATTAGTAATTTTACTCAAATTATTCAAGTAAATATATTACATCTATTACTATTAATGTAGCAACAAGTAATCATTAAATATGCCAACCATCATTGCCAAGCAATCATTAAATACGATCATGCTAAGGAATCATTAAATATTGGTAAAATTTGTGACCAATTGAAAAGTGGTTTTCCTACGAATTCTCAAAATAAGTCTCCTATAAAATAAAATTTTCTACCAACCCCCCTTCCCTTCAATGATCATGAGTTAGAATATATAAATGTAGGCCTTAATTTCATGAACTTCCATTAATTCATGAAAAAGATAAAGATTGAGGAAAACAGATGGAAGGTATAGTGGTCACACTAGACAACTATAGTGGTTTGACAGAGACAATGGACCCTAAATATGACATAATACCTATAATTAAGGCATCCATTACTTGAAGGAATTATTAATTTTTAAATTTAAAAAAGTAAGATAAAATTATAATCAATATTTTAAATTTGTTTTCTAGTATTTCATCACTGGCATATTAAAAATAACCAGATATTAGGAAAATAAAAAATAGATTATAGCAGTTCATTAATATTTTAAAAAAAAAACGATCAACCAACCAAATTTTTTACAGATCATTTTGTTATCTCTAAATTAATATAAAAGTCTTGAGCATCTGCTTATTTATCAATGAATTTTTAGGCGGTTAGTTTTATTATTTTCTAAAAATTATGGTTTAATTTTTGATAAATAAAATTAGCACATGAAAACTAGGTTATCTAAAAAAAAGAAAACTTTTTGGTTTTTGATGTACCTACATGTTTTAAAGAGCAGATAAAGCTAATTTTCCAATCATGTACTTGCTCTTCTTGAAAAATAATAGTAAGCGTGACAGTAAAGTAGTAGTAAGTAACAAGTGTAAAAGTAAAACATGCTAGATTTACCTTCTCTGAATTCGTTTTTCATTTCTAAATATGCAGTTTTAGCAGTTCATTTACTAATGTTCCATCTGAGGTATTTTAGATCATTCTCATAATTATAATAAATATGACTATAGTGTCATTGTACCTTTCTATGAGCAATACAAATTTTACCATCGTAACATCACATTTACTTCTGACTTAATTTCAGGGTGGACCTTGGAGAATTATGAAAATAAACCAAGGATTAAGAATCAATATTACTCAGGCCTACTTACTCTTGGAATTCCCTACATCATTGCACTTCAGTGATACTGCTTTTTCAAGGTTTAGTGATAAAGAGGTAATAATGATAGGAGATTATTTACTATTTTGTATAACCCTGAAAACAAATATTTTCTGTTTAAAGTCAATAATAATAATGCATTCTGAATTGTCTGTGCTCGCCCTAATCCATAGTAGAAAAAATGTTTACTAATCTGCTGCAACATTGTCATAGAATTGAGGAGGGGCGTTATGGTTTCCCTAAGGCTAAAAATTATAAAATATAAATAACTCCATTAATTTTTGAGATAAACCTCACCCTTCATAAAGATCTTAATATCCCATTCATAAAGGACCTAATACCCTTAAGATTCAAAAAATTCCACAGCAGGTTATGCAGTCATCCTAATCCAGAAGTCCTGGCCCTTTTTATTACCACTCATCCAGTTGTTATTTCTCTCTATGGCACCTCAAGAGATAATGACGCAGAGATCACACTATAACAGTGTAATGTGAAGTAATAGCAGTGTCTATTCAGGCTATCCTCTTCAAGTGTCATATTCCTCCTTAACTCTTGATTTCTTTGTCTTGGAGGGAGAAGCTGCTCCTCTCACTGAGGTGAAAGTGGCATAGCTTCTGTCGAGAGAGATGTGGAACGATTGTACAAATATCATATCACCAAATGTATGTATTGCAGAATGTAATTTTCCTAATAAAAAAAAAAGTTCAGTTACAGAAGAATGCAGTTATGTAATTTTCGCAATATTTTTGTTTGATCATTACCAAATGTGACATTGAAATTTTTCATGAGGAAGTAACGATCAAGTTCATTAATATTTGACATCAGACCAAAAGGATGTGGGACTTAAAGGAGTCAAGAAATTCAAATTTATAAATACTTCTTACTACTTATGTCTACAGAGATTTTAGCCACAAGGAAGTTTTGGGAGTCTGTCACCTGTCAGTATTGACAGTGTATTGGTTGATCGTGGGACACTCCCTCCTTGTTGCGTAAATTAGTATCTTTAATATGAAGTAGTAAGTGGTAGAAAAATCTAAAGTCTGTTGCCAGACTTCCTTTTAAAACATCCACTTAGGGGATTTGGGTAGTAAGAGTGCTCAACTAGATTTTTCATCATGTATTTGTGGCTGGAAAGCCGAAAAGAGCTTTAGCTCACTATTGAGACTAAAGAGAACCAGTCACTCTGACAACCAATTTTCGCCTCTTCATAAAACTGAAAACCAAGTTAATTAATGGCTGAAATTAGACCAGGAGAAGTAGAGGATTAGGGAAAGGATAATATATATATATATATATATATATATATATATATATATATATATATATAAAATAAACCAGAATAAAATGTGCAATCACAAGTCTCTGTTATTATGAGTTAGATAAAAAAATTTAAACAACAAATCTCCCAGATTAATTTGCACTGCATAAACATTTTCCTGAAACTCAAATATTAATGAAGTTGTTTGTGTTTTTTCTTTCAGGAAACCCTCACTCCTGCTCATTCGATCTTTACTTTAATATATCACTAAATATCTCATAATCATCTTAAATTTCAAGCATTGTTTACATGTGTTTCTTTCTAAGGGAGAAGGGCAGTGCATGTCATTAGTGTGCCATTTATGACATCTGTTTAGTTATTACAGCCTCGCATGATTTTTTCCTTGTTGTCTTGTTTTGATCAGGTTTTTAATATCTTCACTTTATCAAAACTAATGAAAGTATTGTGAGTTATCATTGAAATGAGAGGTAAAATAAATAATATGCATTATTTCTTAGTAGAAAAAAAAAATATTCCCAAATCTTTTACATTTTGCTTATTAGTGCTTAGATTTATTTAAAAAAAATTCTTGTAATAGAAGTAGTGGGCATTCCCCTACATCCTTAAGTATTCATCAATAAATACTTTAAATATTATTCCTTTTATTATTATTTATTTTAGGAGCTTCGCTACTGTTTAAGGTCCCTAAGTCAAAATGCAGCTTGGCTAAGAACGGTCTATCTTGTAACTAATGGACAAATTCCATATTGGCTAAATCTTGACAATCCAAAATTAAAAATTATCACACATGAGGATATCTTCTTAAACAAAAGCCATTTACCTACTTTCAGCAGTCCTGCCATTGAGAGCCATATTCACAGGTGATTTAACTGAGCAAAATTCTATTATGTTCTAAACCTTATTATTCGGGGATTATTTTGATATATTTATTTTTTTTACTTCCGCAGAAATCAGTTGGTTTAATGTTTATTTTTTTGGCAGTTAGCAAATGGAAATGCTAAAAGGCCTCTTGCTAAATTAAAAAATATTTTTATGGAAAGACGAAGTTCATTCCAATCTCAATATTTTTTATTCCTATATTTCTTTTCCCCAACCCCTGAAAATTGCCTCAAATTTAATTTCATCTCAGGTTCAAGTCCAATTAAAAAAATATTTGTGTTTGTCTATGGAATTAGAAATGAACTGAATAGCTTCTTTTTGCCTCTTTTGACTTGGCATTGTACCAAAGTCCATTATATTCTCAAATTAGTGCATTGAATCTATCACTTTTCTTAAATTAGAATTAATTAAGCATTTTTATTTTCCAAGTTCTATTGTATTCAAAATTATTAATATTTAAATGATTTAAAATTGGTACAATTTTATTAATTGATATTTCTTTTATTATTAACTATCCTTTGTAAGATTATTTAGCTTTTTAAATAATTGAGTTTAATAGCCCCACCAGTTCTAGTAAAATTCAATCACATTCTTTTTACTACCACCTTCTTAAAATCCAGAAGCCAATGTAAATTGTAAGCCAGAATGGGATCTCTTATATTTTTTCTATTTGGGAACCTTCATAACTGGTATGTAATTAATGCATTTAAAAAAGATCAGCTCATCCAAAATATTGAAACTATATTTCTGGATTCAGAGTTTAAATAATATAGAGATCAGAAATAGTCTTCAATGACCCCCCATCCAAATTTAAGTCCCCATATTCAAATCTTTTTGACCACAGAACTGCTACATTACATTAACCTAAGATAAATAGCCAATCAATTGATGAAAAGGAAAGGAGGAGGAGGTACTGTTGATGTACATTTATTTAGATTCGAAAATGTATCTTCCAAATCTGGAATATGTCGTATTTTATGTTGTGAGGTGGCTTTCAATGACAGACATTGGGGATTAGTCCAAGGCACACTGCTCTAATGCTGAAATATGACTTGATCTCAAGTTATCCTTTAGAATTTATCCTAGAATTATTTGTGCCCAGTAACTTGAAAGAGATGCTGACCTTTATATCTGTGCGGATTTAGGGCTATTTAAATTAACAGGACTGATCTTAATTCTTTTTTCCTATTATATTTGTGAAAGATTTGCTATATATCTTCTGTTAGCCAAAGTGAACATAAATAAATAATTACTTTCTTCCAATCTTCAATAAAGTTCTCATTTGAAATCCAAAGGAACATAAGGCATTTAATGTTTTTATTTTTTTGATTAAGGAATCATTTTGGTGCAGCATTGAAATTTACCAAAATAGATTTCATTGCTTTCAAGGCTGACCTGATTTGTGTTCTGGTCATAACTTGGGTTCTAAGACGAATTATACTATTTTATAAGGTAGCCTTTGATTTTTAAATACACTTTTGAAGTTTTACTAGTTATTTTCATTTTATTTTTTACATTACTATTAAATTCATTTCTTACAGAATCCCTGGTCTTTCTGAAAAGTTTTTATACATTAATGATGACATTTTGATTGCTAAACCAACTTCGCCTGAAGACTTTTTTTCTTCTTTTTATGGACCTAAGGTAATTCAATTCTTTCATTACTTTATCCTCAAACCCTAATATATTCATATATATAAAATATGTGTATGTTATATGTATTTATAAAATATGTGTAATACATATTTTAGCAGATTTCCCTTAAAGGAAATCAGCTATTGAGGTCGTACTCATGACGCGATTTTCGAAAAATGTCTTCAAATGTCCATCGATCCTACCCAGGAGATGACGAAAATGAGGTCCGTTCAAAATTATATATATATATATATATATATATATATATATATATATATATATATATATATATATGTCTGTTAACGCTCTAGCGGTCGCAATTTTTGTTTGATCGTTACGAAACTCGATATTTAACCGTTTTATGTAAAAAGACAGATCAAGTTCGTTAATGGCTGAAATCGGACAAGAGGGAGGGGGGGTTAAGAGGGGGGATTTTCGAAAATTCAAAATATCTCCGTTATTATGCATCTGATCGAACAATTATATAGAACCAATCTTATTGCAAATTAAATTTACTATAAATATTGTTATATACATTTATTCTCTATCTTGAATATTAACCGAGATATTTGCATTTTTATGAAGTCTGTGGTCGGTCATCTTCATCATTTCTCGGCTCAGGCGAAGCTTCTTCTAACCTGTCGTTTTTAACCTTAGCTTACCTTCATTACTTTGTGAGATTTATGCAAATACTTTCTGTTCATCTGCCCCCCCCCCTTCTTTAGTTCTTGGACTACTAAAATTTGAGTTATTAAAATATAAATTATTCTTACAATTCAGAAGCCGTTTCAGTTGGGAATTTATTTTAATTAACTGAAAGATTTCTCATTATCTAATCACTGTGGTATTGTGTTACCAGTGTGCAGATTTCTCTATTGTAAAACTTCACAGGGGAAATCTGCTTAGTTTACGCAGCCCCTGCGTGACGAACTTTTTTACATATATGTTTATGTTATATATACATATATGTGTGTATACATACATCTTTTTAACCAAGTAATATATTAGCAGATTTCCCCTAAGGGAAGTCATCTATTGAGGTTGTACTCATGACGGAATTTTCGAAATTTTTCTTCAAATGTCCATCGATCCTACCTAGTAGATGACGAAAATGAGGTCCGTTCAAAACTGTATATATATATATATATATATATATATATATATATATATATATATATATATATTTGTCTGTTACCGCTCTAGCGGTCGCAATTTTTGTTTGATCGTTACCAAACTCGATATTTGGTCGTTTTATGTAAAAAGAAAGGTCAAGTTCGTTAACGGCTGAAATTGGACCAGTGGGAGGGGGGGTTTAGAGGGGAGGATTTTCGAAAATTCGAAATATCTCCGTTACTATACGTCATCGAAAAATTGTACAGAATCAATCTTATTGCAAATTAAATTTTCTATAAATTAATATTGTTATATACATTTATTCTCTATCTTGAATATTAACCGAAATATTTGCATTTTTATGAAGTCTGTGGTCGGGTATAGTTCGGATTAGGTCGGCCATTTCCGCCAGTACTCGGCTCTGGTGGAAGCTTCTTCTAACCTTACCTGTTTTTCTAACCTTACCTTACCTTCGTTACTTTGTGAGATTTATGCAAATACGTTCTGTTCATCCGCCCTCCCCCCCCCTTCTTTAGTTTTTGGACTACTAAAATTTGAGTTATTAAAATATAAATTATTCTTACAATTCAGAAGCCGTTTCAGTTGGGAATTTATTTTAATTAACTGAAAGATTTCTCATTACCATTTGTATTTAATCACGGTGGTATTGTGTTACCAGTATGCAGATTTCTCTATTGTAAAACTTCACATGGGAAATCTGCTTAGTTTACGCAGCCCCTGTGTGACGGACTTTTTTTATTAATATGTAATATTTATCCTGCATAATAGATTTGGAAAAATACATATACGCTCTCATAATCTACTAAACAATAAGTGATCCCAATACTCTTATCATACCAAAATTCAATTTGTAAAGCTATGTCCATTATGCAATTTAAATCAATCTACCCAATGCTAGTCTTAGTCTTGTATTAAGTCCTACTGCTTCTGTAGTCCAAGATCTGTTAAGTGCAGCCAAGGACACTTGAGCGACAGCTTCTAGGAAGAAAGGTATTCTTCAAAGAAAAATCAGCTGTAATAACTACAAAGAGTGTTCAGTAAATCTTAATAGGAAAAATGAAGAAAATGCAAAGCAGACATCTGCCGTTTTGGACCTTTGATAGGTTCGATAAGGAAGTTAGGAAAGTGGTTTCAAGATAATGAGATTTCAGTACAAGGGCGAAAAGTGGTTTCTTGAAACTCTGGAAATTCTAGAAAGGTGATAATAAAGAAGAGATTTCAGTGGTCTGGCACCTTTAATTTTCCAGTGATGGTGAAAGTCCAAAAACTTAACACATTTTTAGAAGCCATAGAAGAAGTTTTTCTAGCATAAAATGTAACTGAAAAGGTCTTCTACACAGTGAAGCTAAAGAGAAGAGCTAGTTCTTGGTAGGAGTTTGTAAAGTAACTGAAATTTGAACCTAGAGATTATAAAAAACAGTTTATGGGAAGAGATTAGGAGACACACTCAATGTCTGAATGAATGCAATAATGAAAAATGAAATTATTGCACAATAATGAATACCTATTTTCACAGGTACCATCCAAGAGTGCCATCAGAGGTAAAATAATAAAGATTCATCTAGAGAATATTCAGCCCTTCTACTTTGATCATCAATCTGTATATGCCATCTTATTTATAAGCATTTACTTTGAAAAATAAAAAATGTCTTTAAATTTCATTATTAACTTTTTATCTGTAAATTAAAGGACTATGCTCTTTGAATGTGAAATTTTTATAACTCACTGTGATTGAATTATTGGATAGAAACAACTGAAAGTTCACGTAGCTGGAACTACAACTGTGCCTCTTTTCACAACTGAAAAATTCCTATGTCCACAACAATTAGACAAAGTTGCAAGAGCTCACAAGTACATCTACTCACATCAATGAATGAATTGTAACTGTGTTATATTACTAATAACAATTATTTATAAAGCATGGTTAATACATAAAAAGTGTTTGAAGATAGTTTTGATCGCATGGGTGAGAGTATTTGAATTAATGTTATAATTTTGTCTTTTTGAATTTGAGGTTTATCTTTCCTGGTTAGTTCCTGAATGTTCACACAATTGTCCATGGTCTTGGGTCCATGATGGTTCCTGTGATACTTCATGCAATATATCTTCATGTTCTTATGATGGAGGTATGATTTTGATCGTAGTGTATCCTTCATAATGTATCAATATTTATTTTACTATAATATACAACTCTTTATTTTTATTCTACATTATTAAGCATAATGTTCTTGTTAAGATAAACTCATGAATGTGTTTTCAACATTTTAAGAAATTTTATTGTAATATGTCTGAAAGATTCTGAAGTATATAGGTTTTTTTAGCATAAATTAATCTTCTTTATAGAAAAGATCATGTGCAATTGTTGGTGGCAGGATAATCGATTCGCATACCAGTTCTCTGTTCTATGTTGTATCCATGCCCTTCTGAGAATCAAGAGGAACAAAAAAACGAATCATTCTATGCCAGTCAGTCCAAGACATATGAAATACCAAAGAACAATGCTAAGTTGGTACACTTCCCTCTAATTTTTAAATTGAAACTATCAGTGAGTACAATACAGTCCATTTCCTGGTATATAGGAGGGGAAGGCAACTGTTGGAAGTTCAGAATACAGAAAACTTAAGTAATTTGGTCTTGGGACAGTCAAGCTTAAGAAGGAATTCATTAAGTGGGTTTACAAGGAATAAACTCTAATAGCAATGCAAACAACCTAGTTTAAGATATGAGAATCTCAAATCAAACAGGTTTACTAGGGGTTCTGTGTTAGAGAAGTAGTTCCCTAGTTGAATCATGTTAAATACCTGGAAGGGATAGTAACTGAGTGTAATCACTCACAGAAGAGCTGTAAGAGGTATTAGAACCCATTAACTCCAAAAAATCACAATAGACATGGCCCTTGTGCTGAACACTCTCCTAGAGCTAGTCACCTCACAGTCCTATCAATCTCTCCACTCCCGCTCCTTCCCATTCTTTCCTTTTAAACAGTCATTTCATATAAACTATATTAATAAGTTGGTTTATTATTAAACTTAATATGCAAAATATTTATATTTTTGTTTAGTCAATACAGATTTACTGAATAGTCCATTTTCATGACAATAGCAAAATTAAGCGTATCCCTGACATTGATGTATCCCCACCAGATAGCTGTGAAGATCATACAATACTGGGCATTGAAATGGCAGAGGGAGATTGCATATAGAGATGTAGAGAACTATTGCCTGGGGAGCACTAAAATCTGAAATAGCTTTATGCATTCATTACATGCAAAGGCTGAAAGAGTAGTACAGATGTATTGTGCTCCACAGTGGAATAAGACAGGCCCCTCTTCCTTTACTAAGGAAATATCTTAGAAAAACTATCCTTAATAATAGCATGGGCCTGTGAAACCTCAGCGTAACTAATAATTGTGAAATATTCTATGTTATTGAAATGTGACCTCAATTCAATCTTTGTTGAAGGCAACATGGCAAAAGGTCAATAATAGATGAAAAGCACATGACATAACTTCCACTTATTTATTTTTACATTCTGCATGCTTCACATCCTCTATGACACATCTTCATGGCAATACACTTATTATAAAACTATTCGACCTTGTCAACAAAGTGGTCACATCAAGACTGACAAAATGGAAGCGTACTATACCAATCAGCTGGTTACACCAATACATTAGAAAGATTAACAGTATAAAATATGTATTCTAAAATGAAGATAGGCACATCTACATTTGATCGACTAGCTCTTTTATTCAAATTTTTAGTAAATAGGTTATGCAAATTTTTTGTTCACGGCATTCTGCTTGTTTTTAATTATATGGATATTTTCTTTCATCTTATTTAAACTTGTTATATAAAAATTGTGAACTTCTGATCCAATTTCTTTAACTTATGAGTGGTTATGAAAAAAAGAATTTTAAGATTTTTAAATAAAGAATTAAAAGAACATATAATGGTTTTCAATATTTAATAATCGGCTACTGCCAGTTTTATATGGTTTTCATTATTTAATAATCTGATACTGCCTCTCTCTTATCTGGGAATACTTTCTCTCTCAACACCTATGTTTGTAATATTTGTTTACGGTTTGTATTTCTTTATGTTAAAGGTGATTGTTTAATTGAAGGCCATTTTGACCAAGCAGTATCGGATTACATCGACTATGATGAACAATTAACAAATGATCAAAATGATTTCACTCCCAGCTACCATTCCAATCATTTCAATGAAATTCCTACATTTAAAAACACTTCTAAAAAGAAAAATGAACAAACTATGATCTCAAACTTCATCAATTCCACAATTAGGAATAAGTTGTAAGTTTGATTCATGTTACGTTAAATTATATTTTAGAAATATATTATTTGTTTCAGTACATCAACAACAAGGTGATTTTGCTCACCCAACATTAATAAAAACAAAAGTAACAAAACAACATTAAGACTGACTAGCATGGTTGTCTTTCATCTTGTAACAATAATATTAGAGCTCTTTTTTTACCAATTAATTACACCAAACTATTGAATCACCCTAGTAATTACTTTCCATAGACAAAAACCTTTGGCAAATATATTAAAAAGTCTGCGACAAAGGTTCTGCATAAACTAAGAAGATTTCCAATGCAATGGAATATGATACCCTGATGACCTCATCTCCCCATACATTCTTTATTTCTCCTACAGTAAAAAACTGATGTAAACAGAATTGAAAATGGTAGTTAAACTTGAGGTATTTAGCTCCTGAGGTATTAGGAAAATCGGATGAGTAGAATTGGGGGCTTACAAAAGGCTGAAGCCAAAAAAAATACAAATAACAATTAATATTTGAGTCGGAGAAAATGTATAAAATAATAGTTGTAAAAAATTAAAAGTCCAACAACATTGGATATATACAATTTTTTGATCAACTCATAGAAATTGAGGTATTTTAAATTTTAGAAACCCCCTCTCCCTCTGTCTCTAATCCCCCCTTTTATTCTTCAATTATAATTTTCAATTATTCCTCCTTTAAACCTTCCCTTCCCCTCAACTGATTTTAGCCATTTTGCACTACTTCATTTTAATTGTTTTCCCTCCGATTTGAAAATTAATTCCTCTTCCCATAGACTTGTTTCAAAGATAATTTTCTTGTCTACAGCTTTTATGTCTCCTCATTTTTCAATAAAACTTGTCCTTTCTGAAATAAAAATTTGTGCATTTTAAGGCTAAAGAATGCGTCAAATCAAAAAATTTACTTACATGAACTTTAGAATTTGATTTGTTTTAGAATTTGATTTTATACAAGAATGCATCATAAAAAGTATGGCATTCCAAAGTTAGGGTCGCTGGAGGAGTACTGGAGAAGGTGACGAGGTTGACTATGAACTGAAATGATTCTTCAAGGGTCACAATTCTGGCACGCCCCACCCACCATGGGCATAGCATGGGAACTTGGGGAGGTTATGTGTGTGTGTGTATATATATAACATATATATAATATGTTATTTGCAATTTCTTGTTTTGAAAGGTTCCTATTTCCTCAGTAGGATCGATGGATATATGAAGAATTTTTTTTGAAAATCGTGTCATGAGTACAACTTCAATAGCAGATTTCCCTTATGAGGAAATAACTGTTGTACTCCTGACGTGATTATCAGAAAACTCTTCAATAGTTGATTTCCTCATAAGGAGAATCTGCTAAAATAGTATAATGAGTAGGTAAGACAGAAGAATAGATAATATAGTAAATTGTGATGTGCTATAACTATAAAATAGTGTAAACATCTGGGAAAGTAATGCACAAGAGATTAAAGTATTTGCAAATTTTATGCATATAAGTTCATCTGCTATGGAAATGGTGAAAAGAGTGGATGATTAAACTGGAGAGGTTATAAGTATTCTTATTTATTTATCACAAAAATTAGTTCTAAAAATAAATGAAATTTTAATTCTGTTCTAAACTGCATATATACTTTTTTTTCCAGGAAATATAATAGGGAATATAAAAGGCACAGTACTTTCTCTCATTGGTCATTACCTGGAAGTGAACCAGCCTGGAAAGATTTGGATACGTATGCAAAATCTCTTTTATTCGTGAACAACTTATTTAATGCTAATTATAAGTTCCAAATCAGAAAAGTTCCCAGTCATATGCCTCATTTGATTCAGAAATCAATAATGGAGTCACTCCAAGCTAAGTATGGATAAATTATTTTGTAAATATAATTTAGTTTTTGCCTGTAGTTTATTTTATTTTTTCCTTCTTTATTTTATCACTCCTAATGAGAAAGGTATATTGTACATTCCACAAAATTTTTGACAGCAGTTTGTCAAATTTTATCTGAATGAACATTTGTTATATGGAAGCATGGTATATTAAAAAAAAAATGAAAAGTCTTATCACACAGGACCTGTATAATTAGTGGGGATTCTAAGGCGCCTACAATTTAGGAATCTGAATTAATTTGAAGTCATATTAACTTCTACAATCCGATATCAGGCCGTAATGAAACATGACTGTCTTGAGATTAGTCTCTCTCAAGTGAAAAGAAAACATGGAATAATGCTAAATAAAACCAGATTATACTGTAATTATATTGAAAGGTATAGAGCAAAGCAGGTGCAATAGTGCACTCAACAACAATAGTGTACCTAGTACCACTACTAAAAAAAAACAATATATGAACATTAGATGCATAATAGATGAACTTACTTTAACAGCTTCATTAATTAATTGAAATAAGAACCAAAGCTCTTACCAATGTAATTATAATTGATTCAACACATTTTTGCACATATATATATAACACTAGGTTCACCAGCATTGTCCTTTGGCACTGGCAAAGATTTGAAGGAATTCCAGTGTAATTTTGTCATGTGAGCTAACAATAGCTACTTTTAGAAAGAAAAATTGAGAATGTTTTTAAAGTTAATTGTATATAAATTTTCAACAAGATTGTTTTTTTGTTTTTTTTTATAAAATTGTCAATCCAACTCATATTAACACTTATTTCAATTTTTTTTTTATTTCCCCCTTATAAAGCCCCCTCCCCTAAGCATCATTCGTTCTAGACATCAACGAACTTGATCTTTCTTTTCCTGATAAAAGTTTAAATATGAATATTGGTTTCAATGGCTCAAAGTTTGTGACCTCTAGAGAGCCAACAGGCTAGCAATATAAATATATATCTATACAAATTTTAAAGTTCAGTCGGACCTTTTTCACGCATTTACTATGATTTGCAAAGAGTTTGAAGGAATTTCTTTGCAATTTTTTAATGTGAGCAACACCAATAGCTACCTAATTTTAGATTTCCCTTAAGGACGTACTCATGATGCAAGTTTTGAAAAATTTCAACCAATTCTATCTAGTAGATGATGGAAATGAGGTACGTTCAAAATTATATATATATATATATATATATATATATTAATACTTGTTTATTACTACTTTAGCAATTACAATTTTTGTTTGATCATTACCAAACTCATTATATGGGAATTTCATGTATAGCTCAAGACCAAGTTTGTTAACAGGGGGAGAATTTTGATAATTCCAAATATCTCCATTACTGTACGTCGGATCGAAATGTAAGATTCTAAATTCCTTCTTTTTAGTTCTTTTTTCGAAGAATGATTAAGAAATGAGTTGTATCAAAAATCTATCTTGTTGCAGATAATAATTTTCTACAATTATTTTTTATAAATGTTTTCTCAAGCTCAAATATTAATAGAGTTATTTTTCCTTTTTTAGTTTCAGCCTTTAGTAAACCCCCAATTTACTTCCCTAATTACCTAAATTTCACTTTGCCTAACCGAGTCACTTATCATCTCATGTCCAGCTTATATTTTATTTTCTGTTTATATATGCTTCTTACTTTGGTAAAAATAGAAAATGTATGGTGAGATGAGATCATCAGCATATCAAGTATTATGTGGGAAATCTACTTAGTTTACTCAACCCCTGTTTGAAATACTTTTCTTATCAAGTAGTGATTTAAAAAACTTTAGTTTTGCTATACCTTTCTCAATTTAACTTTCATAAGTAAAATTTTAAAAAATGATATGAAAAGACTAGAAATTTACTTCCTATAAAGAAACATAATTTCTATTATTTATTTTAGGTTCTACAATGAATTTACTGAAACATCTTCCCATCGTTTCCGGTCTTCTAATGATATGCAGTTCTCATTTTCCTATTTCTATTACTTAATGAGTGAAAAAGTCCAGTTGACACCATCAGAAATATTTGATAAATTTGATACTGACCAATCTGGGTAAATATCACTTTATTTGTTTCACTTGGTAATAGTATTTTTGACCCACCCACAACCCCCCAAAAAAACTATGTGGTTTTTTTAAAAAAACTCATTCAATTAAAATGCAGTTTTTTATGGTTTGTTTTGGGTTTTGTTAAACCTAATAAAAATTTTACATTTTAAAAAATCCTTTGTCATTTCCTAGTTGTCTTTTAAGTATGTATATATATTGTAGCATGTACAATATTCCAGAGCTATAGTATTCGAAACTCTGTCTATAAGTCCAGATCTGGATACTTTGTAACTGAATGCTCTTAATTTCAGTAGGGTGAGATCTGTAGCATGTATGTAATTACTTTAATACGACAAATAATACTATAGTGCTATATAAAATATTTAAATTTAAATATACAAGGTGCCCAAGTACCAATGCCACCCCCCTTAAAATCGCCAATTGTACTAATAAAATGCTGATACTTGGTGTGCCAGAATTGTGACCCTTGAAGAATCTTTTCAGTCCCTAGTCAACCTCATAACCTTGAAAAATGCTGCGACAGAAAAGTTGTAGCCAACAAAATTATCTTTGAAACAAGTTATGGGAAAAGGAATGGATTCTGAAATTTAGAAAAAAAAAAGTTTGTAAAACGAAATAACTCAAAAGTATTCTTGAATGAATCCAAAAAATGTTTACTTCAGTGTACATCACAACATAACAAAATCATTCATAGAATTAATTTATTTTAAACTAATTACGCAGTTATTATTTGTCAAAGGAATACATTTTTCCACCTTCATAGCTTCATGTAAAAAAACAGAATCCAGTTTTTTCTTTGCACTGCAATACTTACAACTTGCAAATGTTCGAAAATGCGTCCTTGCTCATTTATCCACTTCAAAAGACGGTATCTGAAATCCCTTTTGGCACTGTGTATTTCTACCACTGAAATTGAATTTACTGTCAATCTGATTTTATTTTTCATGTCTGCCCCCATAGAAAATAATCCATTCTGTTAAATCAGGTGACCTCTCAATGTATTAGCTGCGATGGGGAAAGAGTTCTCTTATTATTTACCTTGTTTTTTATCTTTTTTTTTGTATGAAACTATGCAGGTGGAAAAATGTATTCCTTTGATAAATAATTACTATGTAATTAGTTCAAAATAAATTAATACAAAGAATGTTTTTTTGTAAACATTTTTAGGATTCATTCAAGAATACTTTTGCGTTATTTCGTATTAAATACTTATTTTTTTATTTTGGAATCCATTCCTTTTCCCATAGACTGGCTTCAAACACAATTTTTTTGGCTACAACTTTTATGTCGCAGCATTTTTCAATAAAATGCGCAGTTTCTGAAATAAATATTTGTGTATTTTACGGCTAAAGGATGCTTAAAATCGAAAAATTTACCAATATAGACTTGTTTTAGAATTTGATTTTCTACAAGAATCTGTCATAAAAAGTATGGCATTCCATTGAAAATTCCAAAGTTATAGTCGCTGGACAAGTACTGGAGAAGGTTATGAGTTTGAATATGGACTGAAAAGATTCTTCAGGGGTCACAATTATTGCACACCAAGTCTCAGCCATTTATTAAAACAATTGGAGATTTTAAGGGGTGTGACACGGGAACTTGGGACACCTGTTAGTATAAAATTATTATTTTATTCTAAATATGAATTTAATTTTATATAATGTAGTATAGCTATAAAATTATGAGGAGGGGGGATTAAACCCCGAAACCCCGGGTTGTTTCAAACCCTTGTTGATAACTGTATAAAACAATCAAAGTAACATTTTTATTCTTATTCAACTAATTTCGAATAACCCCTCCTCCATACATTTTTTTTATTTGAGAAACAGGATCATGCATTCCCCCTACAACATTTTAACCCATACAAACACCTTAAAAGAGCATTTAGCATTTATCCTGTTTAGCCCAAAAATATTTGATAGCCTTGCCTTACATTTATGACCTATAAATTATTTATCATTCAAGAAAATATAACTTTTATGGAGTGAAACAGAGGCACATGAATTATCCTGTCAAAAATAACTTTCTGAATTTGTTTATTCAAAACTCATTCATTTTTATTAAGGTAGCTATATTTTTAGGACTTGGTCTGATCGTGAGATAAGAACAATAATGTCTCAGCTCTACAGATTGCCACTACTGAAAGAATCAGTTTCTCATTTTGAAGGGATGCTCTCTAAGTGTGTTGTAGATCCAGAAATAGGAACACAACCACCTATTGAAAGATACATTGATTCTACTTTGGTAAGTATTATTCAATTAAATAATATTTTGCTGGTATCTATGAAAATCATAATTCTCTCAATTATATAATAAAATGTTCAGATATAATTAAAATGAATTAATTTAGTAGAATAATGACAATTGGAGAAAAAGAAAAGTTAAAACTTTGGATTCCTAAGAAATATAAACATTTGGACAATAAAAACTTTATTTTGGACAATTGCTTTTTAATATATGACCCTTAATCTGTTTAATACAATATTTTTTTTGCTATACTAACTATTTTTTCTTTCATTTCTAAACAAATTTTCTTTTAATAACACTTCTTTAAAAGAATAGAACGTTATTTAATCATCATAAAATAAGTACTATTGTGGTTTGTTTACAGTAATTATAAAGTTCTTTAATGATGATGATTAATTATTGGGTGATATACATAGGTGTATTGGGTAATTGATGATTAAGCAGGTCTATAGCCCAAGTTTTCTTCAGACATCATGTAGTGGCTTGTCATCCTTCAGCTTCTGGATTTTGGTGGTCTTGGAAAGTTTTTTTAAAAATTGTATATCTTTATTGCTTCTTGTACCGTAGTTATATCTAGGTCTAACATGGTGAATTGGTCTTGTATCTCAGTACAATAATTGCCTGTGATTCTAGTGCTCTTTTGTATGTTTTACTTTACCCTTGATCTCTGTACTGAAAGTCCAGATTTTTTTTATTAGTAAATAAAAGTTTCTATTTGTTTAACAAGTATAATATCTGTCCCTTCCACCAAGGATTTTAGTTAGGTTAGAATTGAATCTTTTCTATAGAAAGTGTTCTATCATCCGTCAAGGTATAGTCCTTATTAGCATTCATGGTCGCCCGTAACAGGAGATTTCAAATCATTTAATTTTTAGTTTTTCATGCAAAAAAAAACCTTTTTTTTACTATACCCAAATTCCAGTTTCATATTTAAACACACACGAAACTAAAAATTATTTGACCAAAAACAGCTATCTACTATTCTTTCTATATGAACTTTGATCTCTCCTACGCATCTCATTTCATCTCTTTCCCACTTGACTTTTGGGCAACAGAACTTTATTAATGGTCAAGTTGTCGAGGCTTAAATACCAAATATTGTTTTCATGGCATCAGATATGTGCAAATATTTTTGGTGTAATGTTATAATTTAAGATTTTACGTTCTAAACTACATGTTTATTTTTAGTTTTTGGTCTTTAGTAAACCCCTAATTCTGCTAAAACAATTTTCAATTAGAGCATCTGCATCTAAAAGAAAAATTTGATATAACAATCTGTATTATGAGTTTTATAAATGTTTTTCTATGCACTCTTAGCAGATTTACCTTCCTCAGGGTAGCAGATTTACAATTCCTTAGAGGAAATCTGCTATTGAGGTTGAACTCTGCATGATTTTCAAAAGAACTGTCAACTTGAATTGATGTAGTCCTGGTAGTGTTTAACATTATTGGTGATGCTATGGAGTGAACATAAAAAGACTTGACGGTACTTTGGTTGCTTAAGAAAAATATATTGTCAGGACGCAAAATACAGAGAGGGGAGGCACTGAAACGGTAACCTGCCTGCAACCTCCTGGTTGGATATTGTACAGTCTTAGTCATTGTTCGCATGTCCTAAACAGAGGAGGCCCCTTTGCTGGACACAGAAGGTGGTGGAGGAGCCTGTGGTGTCCTCCCCGCAACCAGTTCAATAGAACTCGTCTTTAAGATTTGAAAAAGAAGAAATATATCTATGTTGCCAACCACAGCACAGTTTGTCACCATGCTCAGGATTCAGAACAAATATTTAAGTAAAAAAAAGACATCTACCAAATGATGACACAGGTCTCAACCAGGTCTACTTGAGCACAAGGTCATCATAAATCTCATAATTTGTCTGTTTTTGTCTGAATATTAAGTAAATTTTAAATTCTCTCTCTCTCTCTCTCTCTCTCTCTCTCTCTCTCTCTCTCTCTCTCTCTCTCTCTCTCTCTCTCTCTCTCTCTCTCTTTCTCTCTCTCTCTCTTTCTCTCTCTCTCTCTCTCTCTCTCTCTCTCTCTCTCTCTCTCTCTCTCTCTCTCTCTCTCTCTCTCTCTCTCTCTCTCTCTCTCTCTCTCTCTCTCTCTCTCTCTCTCTCAAGCCCACAATTTCTAGTCTTTTGAAATTATTAAATAATCTTATATGTGTATTATAATTGTTATAGTATTTAAATATTAAATATCTTTTATTTGCCCTTATTTTTAATTGGTAAAACCAATTGGGTGTTTAATCTGTTAAATAATAGATCATTAACGGATCTTAACCTGTATTGAGGTGCACATATACTGTTTGATTCAATCATTCTTATTAAATCTTTTTTGAATACATATATAATCATAATGTTAAGGAATCTCAGTAAAAATAAATCAAATAAACACAAGAATTCGTTTTTTCTGTTTAAATACAATAAAATTATATATATATATATATATATATATAGTAAACATTATTTTAATTTTTACCATAGTAAGGCCCCAGACTCAGGGGTGTGCCCACATACTAGGCCCTATTGGACAATTATTGTGACTATTATTTTATTATATAGTCTCACAGGCACACACATGCATACTAAGCACATGATCATACCCATGTATACACCCACATCCATATCTACACACACATGAGTAAATAGCATGTAGAGTCATTAACCCATAACAATCAAGTGACTCCTTAAGGCTAACTAAACTAGAGTGTAGGACCTACTTAACTTTGGACTACCTAAACTTGGTTTAGTGCATCGGCAGAGTTCATCCCAGTAGCATCTCTATAGGTCCTACACTCTGGCCCTCTGAGGATGGGAATGTAATTCTCGAAAACGCAAAGTGTTTGTAAAAATAAATTGTGTGGAACCACAAAAATGTTTCTGATTAACCTGACTCATCACCCTCACCACCAGCAGAAATTTAAAATAAAAAAAAAACAGCAAATGGTTTTGTAATAGAATATCTTTATTTTTAGCCTCTCCTAGAAAAGAAGAACATACTGAAGTGCTCTAAAGTAATGAAGATACTTTCAGACAGGTAAATTAAATCTATTTCATGTAATAAATACATAAGCAGCAATTTTTTCACCAGATCAAAAAATATAATATTTTTTTGAAATCTAACCTTATCAAACCAGTGGATAGAAGAACTAATTCCTGTGTCAATATTGAATTGCAGTTCAAGGGATGCATGCAGGAGTGAGTTATTATGAGAACTCTATCATTTGGAATTTTTGCCCTAATCAAATGGTATTCTCTTTTTTATCTATTGTTTTTCATAGTAGAATTCAATTTCTTTCCTTCTTTCTCCGAGAAATAAATAAGGATCATTTACTCTAGGTAGAAAATTAATTTTAGGTGAGTCATGCCATGAACTTTTTTTTTCTACTGAGTTTAAAAAAAAATGTTGGGTTTTCAAGTTTATATGTGATCAAGCCTAAGTAAGCAGAATAACAAGAAAAATTCAGGACAAGGACATACTAAACATCAGAAAATAGTGCTATAACTGGATCTTATATCATCTGAAGAAAAAAAAATTAAAATTAGTCCACAATAATTTATATTACTTCATTGAATATCAGAAGCCAGAACAGAAGTATTTAAAACAGCCTAAATATTCCTGGGCTCTAGGAAGAAACAGGATTGTGTTAATGGAACATCTGATTGGGCTTATGGGATTGTGATTTTCCTTACCACCATCTCCCATTTGCTGAACTGACAAATATTTATAAACATAATTGTATAACTATGAAGAAACCTCATTTAAAGAATAATCAGCAGGGCTTTTAAAGGAAATCAGTTATTGACGTTATACTCATGATACAATTTTTGATAAATTTCTTCAAATTTCCATTGGTCCCGATAGAAACAAGATCCATTCAAATCTCTTACTCACAAATTTATCCTGTTTACTTAGACTCATAATGAGAAGAGAAATCGAGAATGTAATGTGAGATGATATAAATAATCTGTGTGCTATTCCAGTGAACGTGAAATTGATAATGTGGAAGATGATTTTCGTGCCCCCAGACTGTATTGCTACTCTTTATTGATCTCTGGGGTATACAAATGCATTAAATTTACTTTAAAAAAACAAAAACAATTTCCACCATTGATGCAAGACACCAGATGGCTTTAAAAAATGTAATAGTATTATAAAAATATATGTATATGCATGTATTACATGATTTAAACATATCTTTCTATTTTGAAGGTCTAGTAAGTTAATTGCTATTATATGTCAACTTAATAGGTGTGACTGAAAGAGAAAAGGGTGAACAGTTCAATTAACACGTTCGCTGCTGTATCGGTTGCCGGGGTCCGATCGTTATCAGGACGGGTCCCCTCTCCTTCAGTCTACTCCAAAAAACGAAGGCTGTAGCAATCTTATTATGAGAGATATTTTAACGGGGATTGAATGTAATTTATTCCTAGAACCTGTAGGTTTAGTTAATCTAGAAAAATACTATAGTACCCCGGGGACCGTAATCGTCTAGAAATAGAGAAACTCGAATTGGGTACGGCACCACCCCCCGGCGCCCGATGCTGATTCCAGCCACAACTTGATCAAACATGAACTGACTTGAATCTGTTTTCCCTTTTCATGCCCCCCCCCTTCGCTCATTTTCCGTTGAGTTGCACATAATATGTCTTGTGGTCGGAAATTAGTAAGCACTATCTGTAGCTCTTGCAGACAGCAGTGAAAGTGAGACTGATACGACTTCAAGTGACGATAGTTTTGCAGACAAGAACTATTTGCCCTCATGTTTTAGTTCAACTACTGACCTAGAAGAGCTTACAAGTTTAGAGTGCTTATTGAAAATAACAGCTGGCAATGTGATAAAAAATGTACATTAGTTGTAGACGAATCGGACATCGGGGACCGCTCCTGGCTTTGCTAGTGCTAGTTCATGGGTTGAAGGACTGATGGCTCTGCTAATTCATTCATTTAGTTCACTAGAATTGTCAAGAGATAGTGTTACCTTCGAAAACTACATCGGTCCCTGGTGTCCGATACAGATTTTATCGTTAGGGGAGGCATCGGACGCCGGGGACCGGTGCAGATGGTGGTGGAGTATATCATATATAGACTGCAGCAGCGAACGTGTTAAAAAGCTATTTGAATGGAGAATTTGTATATGTAAGCAACTAAGTAGGAAATAATTAAGTAGAACCATATATTTTTTACTTCTTAAAGCTCCCACAGAGTGTACTTTATTTATTTTTCTTGTTGTAGGTTTGGCTCCCTACCTCGTTACCCTCACACAATATTAAAATCTCCAGATGTTGAGAGTGTTACCGCTTTCCAGATGGTGGTTTCAAATGTTACCATTCTCTTGACCTCTCTTGATCAAGTTCGATCTGATCCTAGGTATATTTATTAATCTTTTATTTCGTTAGTTCATTCTGTTCATTTGTTTACATATTTTTAATAGGTTTATCTTTTATCCATTTAGTTAATAATGTACTAACATTTCAGTCAATAGTTCATATAAAACTGAATATTATTTAAGAAATGCTGATAACTTTTTCATAAGACTAAAAATCTTCTTATCCAAATCAGTTATATAACCTTGAGTTTCCAGTGATTTTATACTCATCAGTTCTTGGTGGTAGAGTCAGATATATAAGTTGTCTTGATTTGTGATATTTAATAAAAACTTAGACCTATGTTTTGTGGCCTAAATACCTCCTCTTCAGGTTTCTAAATTTTGCATAATAGTTGAATAGAATTTTATTAAATCCCAAAATTAATTTTTGTCCTCAGGCAATGGTCTGTTCATAAACCATTCATTATTATTAAGGAGCTCAGGTTAGCCATGTAAGTGCCAAATTTGATTCCCATCTATTCTCATCCTGTTTCTGTTTTCAAAACAGAATGAATCATATAAACCATAATCATTTATAGTATTCGTTTTTAAGAACCATGTAAGAATATAAAATTAGCTCCCCCACAAGTGATATCTGATAAATTTTCTGCAGGCTCAACTATATTTTTAACCCATGGAGCCCAGCATCATCACCTCTGCTCTCGCCGGAGCCGATTATTCCATTTGCAGTGCTCAGTGAAGTCAAGTTCAGCACTTTTGTTTTGTGAGATGCTAAAGATGACCATCTTCCGACAAAGTGGAGCTCTTCTCCTTAACTTTAGATGGTTGAATTATCAAGGGCTTACTTATGATAATTAGTTCATATGGGCCAGAACAGTGAGATCACCCAATTCTTTCCTATTTTAGAATCTTTATTCTTTCCTATTTCATTTTTATCCCTGTGTCACACCCTTCATATCGTTTTTACTTCTTAATGCTTCAGAGGTAAGCTGCATTTTCTATGTACTTTCAGTTAATTTGTCCCTTATTTGACCTCACCAGACCACAACATAATTTTTATTATTTTTTTTTGCTATCATAACTTTATTCAACATCATATTTTTTATCAAAACTATTCTTTTGTAGTTCTAAAATATAATCTTTGTATATAGAATAGTACACTCAGTAAAGTGTACCATTTTACAATATGTAGCAGTAGAAATAGCTTGGCATTCCTCCAGCACTTTCATCCCGTTTACTGGAAGTTTATTATTTCTCATAGCTATAACAATAAAATCATTTTTCCTCACTTCAAATCCTCCCAGATTAAAATCCAAGAGTTTTCACTTAAGCATGAATATTCAATCAGAACATTAAAGTATTTGTATTGAATGAGAAACTATAATAAATACCTAAGTTGTAAAGTTATTAGTTGTTGAGGACAAACAACCAATGAGGATGTCTCCTTACTCACAGGATAGGCAACTATTTATGGCTAATATAAATTAATACACAGTTCTGTTTGTTATTCTGATAATATTATCTTCACAATACTGAAAATGTATGTCGTTGAAATGTGGTATCAATCCAATCTTTGGAAATATCTTAGCAGATCTCGCATTAATAATAGCATGGGCCTTTGATATCTTAAGCTAAATTAACAAATGTGAAATATTCTATCTTATCATCAAAATGTGACATCAATTTAATCTTTGTTGAAGACAAAATGGCAGAAGATCAATAATAGATGAAAACTCATGAAATATCTTCTATTTATTTATTTTTACAATCTACATGTTTCATGTTCTCTATGATGCATGTCCTCTTCAGGGATTGTGCACTTATCATAAAATGATTCGACCTTACCAAGGCAGTCATGTCAAGCTTGACATGATTATTATTTTATATTATAGACCGTCCACCATTTTTCCTTCAGCTTGAATACTTTTTGTGTTTTATGAATTAAAATAAAATAAAATAAATATTAAAAACAGAAATGAAAAATAGAACACTTTATTTTTAAAATAAAAATAAATGTGCCAATAGGAGAAACACATGATAATGAAAGCATGACTATTTCCTGAATCAACCCATGACTACAATGGCCCACCTGTACACACATGTAAATCTATGCCATGAGAAAACAAAATTCTCAAGGTGAAATGTAAACAATCACTATCAGACCATTGGACTATATAAAATGAAGCTTGTATACAACTGTTCAATAAAACATTCGACAGGCTTCAAAATTGTGCCCTCACATTGAAAGTGCTTGTCACATGATCAGCTTGTAATGACGGCCTCCATCAACAGATTTGACTATTGTACTACTTGCCAAACACATCGCTAACTTTCAATTAATACTACCCTAGTACTTATAATGTTCTTTTAATTATATTTTAATAAAGCATTCCTGCCTTTATAGAAGTTATTTCATTTTTAGGAAATTCATTTGCCTTAATGATAATATGGATCCCGAAAACCCAGAAAATGATTTAGCTAGATCAGTTCTAATTGATTTCTATCATTCATTGTTTCCTATTCCTTCAGAATTTGAGCTTTCTCCTGAGTACAGAAACAGGTAAATTTATTTATTTCTATTAAATTTTGGATTCAATATGCAATACTTATTAAGAGTATTTTTTTGGTTTCTTCCATTCAAATTATTGAATAACATTATGGGAGTCGTAACCAACTGCTATAAGTATTTGTTTATTTTTTTTATAAAAATAAGTTATATTTTTATTAATAGCTTAATGATTTTCTATTTCAAAATCAGAGGAAGAGAAAAAAAATGTCAATAATAAAATTCTGCTGTGCTGGTGCTGTGTAAACTAAGCAGATTTCACTCTTGTTCTAATGACATGCTAAGGATTTCATATCACATTCTGTTCTCTAATTCCCTCTTAACAAGGAGCCTCTGTAAACAAGACGAGAATTTTATTGATACAGTTGCTTAAAGTGGGCTTTAAGTGAAGGCTGAAAACTAAAAAAATATAAATAATTCAATTAATCTTGAAGTTTGAGAAAAATGTATAGATGTATGTGTAGAGTAACAACTGTAGAACATTACATGTTCATGAAGATTGGTATAACAGTGATATTTGAAAATTTTGATTTTACTCCTTTTCCACCACCAATCCTTCTGCTCTAATGAAAACAGTATCTTATGTTTAAGCTAGAAATAAGATGTTGAACCCAATATATTGACTCCTTTCTAATGTAGAATGAATAGAAGAGGGGTTTACAGAACCAAAAAATACGTGAAACAATGATTGAAATAAGTTAAATTTCTACTACATTGGTTATTAACCAGAGCAAATCTGTTATTTAAGAAGAATGTACAATGTAGATGAAAGGAGCTGACAAATAGAAGGACCAGGACCTTTGGCGCCAAAGAATGTTCTCGGCGATACCCATCTTGGACATCATTATCTATTTTGAATATTAATCGAGATATTTGCATTTTTCAGTTTTCAGCCTTCAGAAACCCCTCCCCCCCCCACTTCTACTCATGGCACATATTGTTATATAATAAACAACTTTATTTGAACCTTAAATACCAAATATTGTTTTCAAAAGATCTTTATTATACGAGATAAATGAAAATAGGTTCTGTTGATCTCCCCACCCACCTCTTCTTAAGTTCTTGGACTACTAAAATTTGAGTTATTGAGATAAAAAATATTCTTATTCATTATAAAGTACAGTACTAGATATAGTAAATAGTTATCAATAAAATTAATATGCTATATTCAGATATATTTCAGTAATTGTTTTTCTTTCCAGTGAGGAATATTTTTATCTATTTGTTTAGTTCTGAGAAGTTGGTAGACCTGTTTGTTTACAATCCAGACATTTCTGTTGGGAGGTTATTAGAATTGAACATATGAATTCTCATTACCGTTTGTATTTTTGTTCAGTGATCTTAAGTGGTACCAGTGTGTAGATTTATTTATTGCCAAACTTCACGAGGGGAATCTGCTTAGTTTATGCAGCCCCTGTATGTCAGACTTTTTTTGTTACCTCCTAGCTAGGATCAATAAATATTTGGAGAAATTTTTCAGAAATCGATACTATAAGTACCTAAATAACAGATTTCTCATGAGGGACCTACAATACAGGAGTTTTTTTGGTAGGAGTATACTACTTTTAGTCTATAATTGACAATTTTTATTTATTCCTCTGCATCATATTTGTTAAGGTTGGCTTTGTGAGGAAGGTTCTTAGTACAGGGTGATAGCCCTGCGAATAGCTTAAATGATAAGTACTAGTTTAGATATTCAGGATGTTCTGGTTCGACTCCCAACAAGTAAAAGAAATTGTTCTCTTAAATAAAAAGCATTGGATTGTTAATGATTTACTGTGTGTTCTTTCTGTTCCATAAATCATTAATTAAAGTATATCATTTTATTTTAGGTTTACCAATTATAAAGATTTGTTGGAGTGGCAAAATCGTAAAAATTATATATTACTTCTTGTTGCTGTAATCCTTGTAAGCTGTTTGCTTGTCATTACTATTCTTTTTTTCAAGCAGGAGGTAATGAATTTTATTTATTTCTTTAGTTTATTATATATGTACTTATACTTTATCAGCTAGTACTTAGTGAAATTCTATTTTATTTAGCCACTTTTTAATTATCAAAGGTTCATTACAATTATATTTTTACATTTATTGTTTTAACAGCATATATTTTTACATACGATTCTGGCAGAGGTTTTATTTCTTAAGCTCAAGAAATATTTATGTTTGAAATAGCAACTTGGCTATTTAGGCCAACAAGTGCTAGAAATATGTATGTATGTTATAGTAACATTTCTTATTTAGACCAAGAAGTGCAAAAATTGAATTTATAAAGTTTTTTTTTCAATGAGATGAAACATTAATTTTTATTTTACTTGGGGCACATTAAATATTTTGTTATGCGGATTGAAGTATTTTAACTGTCTGTACTCTCCTCCTAGGAATTGGGTCTGTAAAGTAAAAAATTAATTTTACACTTCTTGCACAAAGCCTAGAATATTTTTGAAAAAATTAATGGTAACTTGAGAAAGATTCTTAGGTTCATAGTATTGTACCATTGCATTGAGAGTAGCAACTCTTATCATGGATCCAACAGATGTTTTGAAATGGGGTAATCAACCTGACGTAAAAGTGAGAAAAAATGCATTTTACATGCAGTTAATCCTTCAAAACAAAAAATTCCTTACTAATGGGACATTCTAATACTCTGTTTAGGATTCCCGATAAAAGAATTGTCTTTGTAGGATATTTTAATACACTACTTAGAATTTACTATTAACAAATATTTTGGATCTGGGGGCATCCTATTAAAAATATATTGTTACGTTTTTATTACAAAACCAGTAATAAACGTTGATAATAAGAGTTCTTTTGGATTGCAAAATTAAACACACACAAGTTTCACAGTTTTTCACTGCACGATTTATTTCACAATGCACAATACTCTTGGTTAATTATTACTACTCACAGTATTACACTGATAGTGTCACTGTTCTTCAAATACACAGTCCAATAATTCACTCACGGTCTCTGAAATTTACAAAAAGACGGCACTGCTCTGTCCTTTACTTCGCGGCACTGCACTGTCTTAAACACGGCACTAAACTGTTGCTTACAGACACGGCACAACACTTTACCACACTGCACTAAGTCGCACTGTAGCGCTGAACATCCCTCGAAGACCGCCGAGCGTCAACTGAACTAAGGTACTGGCAGGGTCTCTTATAAATGCCTGGACAAGGGACTAGGCAGGAAGGTCTAGACTAGAAGTTCCAGAACTTCCTGGAAGGCCCTAATTAGATTCTGCTGGTGGCCCTATTTAGATCAGCCCTAATTAGATCAAAGGCAGGGCTCCCTCTCCTTCAGGCAATCTACCAGTATTAATTTTTTGCAACAATAAATAAATATATATATAAAATGTTCAAAGAACTTGGTCATCAACCAGATACTTAAGAGGGACATTTATGAATACTTTTGAAATGAAAATATAAGTTCTATTTTAGAAATTGTAATAAATACTGACAGAATATTCCATCGTTTATAACAAATTAAAATATATATATATTATTTACAGGCAACAAAATTAAAGCTGTACTATAGCAAGGCACTGAGTTGAAGAACAAAATGAATACAGGTTTTAAAAAATGTAATTATTTATTACAATACAGAATATATTTAATAATATAAACTTATGCTTCAGCTCAGATTAGGTAACTTCTTCTTGTGAATACCCTCTAAAATAATGGTTCTCTTGTTTCATTTTGATGTGTAAAAATTGCCTTCTGCCAAGTTGAAAAATTACTTTATAAATGGACACTTGGTGGCACAGCCCCTTGGGCTTTGGCCTCTGCCACAATTAAGGTAGGTCTAAGGACCATTCATTTTAGTCATGCATTAGGTTCTTCAAATTGCAGGTTCTGAACCTCCAACTGGTCAAATTCCTACCACAGACATCCATGCACAACCTCTGTGCACATACTGAACTGTGTGTTATTTCACAGACAGAAATAAATGACGATATAATAAGGATTGCATCATTTATTTAATGCCTTCTTCATGTTACTTAGGCTGATTGGGATGGATTATCTACCCTTTTAGCAGATATCCCTTAAGGGAAATCAGCTATGAGCTATATATTTGTTATAGCTATTGCTATATAACGCTAGCGGTTGCAATTTTTGTTTTATCTTTACCAGACTCAATATATAAGTGCTACAAAACAAGAGATCAAGTTCATTAATAGTTAAAATCAGACCAGGGAGAGAGAGGGGTTTAGTGGAATGGAATTTCGAAAATTTGAAATACCTCCTTTATTTTGGATCGAAAACTGGTATAGAACCAATCTTATTGTAAATTTAATTGCCTATAAATGTTGTTATATAAATATTTTTTTTTAATATGAATATTAATTGAGATATTGTGATTTTTTAGTTTTCAGGCTTCAGTAAACCTCAATTCCTACTCATGTCATAATAACAATAACCTGTGTATAACGCAAACCACTTTCCTCTAAACTTACACACCAAATATTCTTTTCTAGAGGCCTTTATTATTTCAGATACATGCAAATTCATTAGTTGATAATGTCATCAACTAAGATTTTTTGTACTTTTGAAATTTTTTATTAGATTTACACCATATTGGATATTTAACTGTTTCAGTCAACACTAAAGATCATATTTGTATTGGCAGAAGGACCTGGAAATGGGGCAGTTTAGAGGGGGGGGGGGGTGTCGAAAATTCAAAATATTTTCTTTATTATGGAAAATGTTATATAACCAATCTTTAAATTATTCATACTCTGCAATTGTTGTTCTGTGCATTTTTTCGTAACTCCAATATTAAACACGTTATTCGTGCTTTCTTATTTTTGGCATTCACTAAATCCCTTTTCTTTGCATCAGTATTTTTATGTGAAATAGAGAATAGGTGTTGAGATCACAAGTGTGTCTTACCAGCATGTGAGAAATCTGCATGGCTTACTTTTGTTCTTGGTTACCACGCTATTCTAGCAAGGATGGAGACTAGGGATTTCATTCTTTGAGTCTGCCACTAAATAACTCCTTTGGTCTCTCCAGGAACCAAACCCTTGGGCCAAAGTTTTCAATGTTCATTAAGACTTATTCCTTAAAACTTATGGCAAACGTGAGCCCCAGAAGAATATAAGAAAAGTAAACTGACATTAGAATACTCTGCACTAAAGGCAACTCAAACATTGCAGTTTTATAAAATGAATAAACAGGAAGAAAGAGATTTGGCTATTTTATTAAAAATTATTATAATTTAATTTTCTTTATTAATACTTTTGAACCACAAATAATTAGAAGAAGGTTGGAAATTTTCTTTAAATAGTATTTTGTTGTTGTTATTTATAATATATAATTATAATAATATAATTCTTTGTTTCAGCTCTTCACTCTGAAGCATATGGCTAAGCAAAGGAAGCGATTCCTACAAAGGTTTATTTTTGGGATTAGGTAGACTGAAAAATGTGAATTATTCGCATTGTTTTTTACTGTAAATAAAGGCATTTTAAATTTAAAGACTATAGCAGTATAAGTTAAAAATGTTGTTGAATTTATTTGTAAATATGTTAATATATGCTACTGTGGCCATTTACTTTGTAAACTATTTTCTTAATTTATTAATAAAAAAAAAAAAGCCTGTCTAAGAATTTTTTTTTATGATTTTACTATTGGCACATTTCCTATTACAAAAATAAGCCAAACATTTGTAATCACGATGTGATATTAGAAACTTTTCTTGAAATGTACATTGATCCTACCAAGGAGATACACAAAAATGAGGTTATGTGGGGTGTGCGTGTGCATGCCCGTGCGCGCATGTGTGAGTCTATTCAATGTGAAACAAAAAAGTAACATGAAATTTTAGAGAAAAAATGTACAGACAGAGGTTCCAATTAAATGTATATATATATATATATATATATATATATATATATATATATACAAACACAAGCATTTGCATCTATTTGGAAAACAAATATTTCATGTAAAAAAAGTAAACATGCATTAAGTGCAATAGAAGGAAATTATCTAACCATAGTTCCTGATATATATATATATATATATATATATATATATATATATATATATAGAGAGAGAGAGAGAGAGAGAGAGAGAGAGAGAGAGAGAGTCTTGTCTTTTTTTTCTCTAGTGGTTGCAACTTTTGTTTAGTTGATGCCAAACCCAATATTTAAGGGTTTCATGTAAAACTAAAGATCAAGTTTATTAATGGCAGAAATCGAATAGGAGAAGTCTAAAACTTGTGGAACCAATATTGTTACAAATTTAATGTCTCCTAACTGTTGCTCTGTAATTTTTTTCTCTATCTCAAAAATTAACCGCAATGTTTGTATTTGTTAATTTCAGCCATTCATAAATCCCCACTTTTAGTCATCGCAGATGAACAATAAGACTATATACTATAAAATTTCTTATTCCAAGAAGTTTATTAAACACCAAATATATGAGTTATATATATATATATATATATATATATAAAACTATATAATGATGTCATCAATTAAGATTTTATTTCTTGACTTGGAAACGTTTATTTAATCTTTACCATACTTAGTTATATTTAACTGATTCATTCAAAACTAAAGATACACAATTCGTTATGGGTGAAATCAGACTAGAAATGGGGGAGGGGGGGGGGGGTAAGTGTGGGAGAAATATATAATCCAAAATATTTCTTTTATTATGAGTTGGATGAAAACATGTTATATAACTAATCTTGTTGAAAATTTAATTAAGCTAAATATCTACTTTTTTTTTAGTTTTCAGTAACCCATCCCCCCCCCCTTCCTACTCACTTCTTATTAAAAATAAGCTAATAAATTATGAAATGCCTAACTCATGCTTAAATATCAAATATGGTATTCTTTGAACCTTTAGAATGAGATACATGCAAATAGTTTATTTGACATTAACAATTAAGATTTGATTTCCTGAAATTTGATATATCTCAGTCCATGAGTCAGATCAGGAAGTGTTGTAGAAACAATCTTGTTAAATAAGTAATGGTCTACAATTGTTGGTCTATACATTTCTTTGTAATTTTAATATTAACCCTTTCCTTGAGCAAAGCCACTATAGTGGCTTTGCTCAAGGACAGGGTTAAGGGAGTTATTTGTATTTTCAGCCTTCCATAAATCCCCACTTCTGCTCATCTAATTTTTATTTTGAGTTACTGAAGATCACATGTCCAGCTTACATTGTGTGCCATTCCAGCACTTGGAAAATATACTTAATTTAAGTGGCCACTGTGTGAAGGACTTTTTTTTTAAATTTAGCATCATACTCTTAAAAATATTTGCTATATATGATGATTGCAATAATGATATTTTAAAAATTATTTTAAGTATAACTTCTAAAAAATCAAAAATTATACTTAAATTGCATTTTCACTTAGTAGTTGATGGAAGAAATATGAGCTATCTTCTTAATAAGTTTAGTCTACAAATTAAAGTTACTCCAAAAAAATAGATTTGTAGAAAAGTAATAAATAATTAGATAAGAAATCAAGCTATCTTTGTTTCAAGTCTTTTTGTTTGATTGACCTAAATCTAACAATATGATGAGTTATCTTATTTAATCCTTAAAAGGAAATATTTGGTGGCACTGGTTTTGATACCTTTGGGAGCTAAACAATATCATATATACCAGATAATTTACAAGCAGACCATTATTTCCCTAACTAATAGAGGATCTTGTTTACCTATGCTGTTGCCACCAGTAAATGTTTGGTCCACATTGGGATTAACGAACATACGCATACTTTTCATAATATTTTAAAGCATTCTTTAAAGATTCACCATATTCTTTTTTACCTACATTACATGGCTTAAGTGCAGTTTGGTCCCCCCCCCCTACGCCGCCATATTGTTCCGTTATAATCTCCGCCCTCACTTAAAACCACCGATGGCGTATTTTGGAAATTTTAAAGTGTTAAAAAATATAAAGTTAGAACAACAAAACCCCCACCCTCGGTTTTAACCACCGATGGCGTATTTTGGAAATTTTAAAGTGTTAAAAAATATAAAGTTAGAACAACAAAACCCCCACCCTCGGTTTTAACCACCGATGGCGTATTTTGGAAATTTTAAAGTGTTAAAAAAATATTAAGTTAGAACAACAAAATGCCGCCGTTGTCATCTTGCGCCACCAATGGGGGGGGGGGGGCTAAAATACACTTTCACCCATTACATTAGTATTTTTCACAATTCGAAATGGATGTTAAAATCACACTCAGCCTAGCCAAATCTTGGATAATAAAAAGACTTTTGTTAAAGACTGCTGGAGATCATGATGTCATTGGTAGAAAATTTTAAATTCCTATTCA
Source organism: Riptortus pedestris (assembly GCA_019009955.1). NCBI lineage: Eukaryota > Metazoa > Arthropoda > Insecta > Hemiptera > Alydidae > Riptortus > Riptortus pedestris. The sequence continues at coordinate 140,289,924 of CM032228.1, forward strand.
TATTAATCCCTACACCCCTTCAACCTGCTTGCCTTAAGGAGAAAGATCTCTAGTTACAATATATGTTAATCAGCCTTGATCACCTTCAATTAAATAATAGATTATTAATATTTCACTGAGTATTTACTACCCTATCCCTCCCTTTTTTCCTAGAGTAATTTTTTAATTCTTATACTTTTACATAGGCTGATTTGAAAGAGTTGATAACCATTGACAGTAAAGAACAATTGAAATAGAGTATACTTATTGGCTGTAAAAATTTAATTTTTAACCATATTGCCAAGCTATGTACCATGGAAATATTATCAAGTGCATAAATGGCAAGTTTAATTATTTTTACATTCTCCAACTTAACTGATGTTGCCTGGCATTTTTATGAAACAACCTAGTTGAAAAGATTACAACCTACCAGGATAATCCTAAAGTATATCCATTTCTTCACTAATAGACAGAAAAAGAAAGACCTATTGTAGAATTTACCTTTATCAAATTATTTCTAAAAACACTATGTTAGTTACGTCTTAGATTAAATTTTGAAGGGGAAACAGACATTGTTTGTTTGTCTTCATTTTTTTGATTTAGTCATCTCTAGAAGTTTATGATATTCTGAGGCACTCATTAAAAAAAATTTCAAAACAACTGATTGCGGTATGTGAAATAAGTGAAGTAGAGGACAGAAATAATATCTATCCCTATTACACAGACTTGGATTAATAAAAGTGCGTCACGCAGGGGCCGGGGCCGTGTAAACTAAGCAGATTTCCCACGTGAAGTTTTACAATAGAGAAATCTGCCTAATAACAACAGTAGTAGTAAGGGATCTAATCTAAATCTATTCACGAGGGACGAACAGTTACGAAAACGGCCGCCCTAGCTCTTGCCGGAAAGTCCTGAACATGACGACTCCTGCCTGACCTCACACACAATACAAATGCAAATATCTCGGTTAATATTCAAGATAAAGAATAAATGTATAGAACAATATTTATAGTAAATTTAATTTTCAATAAGATTGGTTCTATACACTTTTTTGATCCGACTTATAGTAACACGAGATATTTCGCATTTTCGAAAATCCCCCCTCCCACTGGTCAGATTTCGGCCATTAACGACCTTGATCTGTCTTTTTGCATAGAACGCTTAAATATCGAGTTTGGTAACGATCAAACAAAAATTGCGACTGCTAAATCGTTAACAGACAAATATATATATATATATATATATATATATATATATATATATATATATATATATTTATAGTTTTGAACGGACCTCATTTTCGTCATCTCCTGGGTAGGATCGATGGACATTTGAAGAAAATTTTCGAAAATCGCGTCATGAGTACGACCTCAATAGCTGATTTCCCTTAGGGGAAATCTGCTAAAATCAAGGAAGGAGATTTTGCTCTAGAAAACAAATGTTCCAGTGAAGCTCCTAGGATCATTGATTCAGAGACTCTAAGAGAGTATTTTGAAAAACATCTATATACAAGAATGCAGAAACTCTCTTCGGAACTAGGAATGCCACAAAATACAGTTTTACATTATTTGCAGGCAGAAAGAAGAATGGAAATTTGCAAAAATCTTATGAAAATCTCAATATTGACATTCAACTTATCAAGAAAATCGTGGTGTAATAAGAAATTTCAAAATTCCTAATTACCAAAAAGAGTAGTTAAATCAGGATAACTAGCTCTCTTGCCCCAAGAAGAGAATAACTTTGAAAAATGTTATGTATATTTGATGGTTGAATTTTAAAGATACAGCTACACAAGTGGTCCAATTACCCTAAAGATTTTGTCTGCCCAACTTGAGGAAGCACAGCTTTAGCCCAATGATAAGTAGCACTGTTGAATGAATAGGTAGCACATTTTTTGCAAGACCCTACACATTTAACATTGCTCAAAAATGTTTACTTGATCTAAACGATACTCAACATTTAACTGTTTCAGTGAATACTAAAGATCATATTTGCTATTGGTAGAAATTGGACCGGGAGTGGGGGGGGCGTTAGAGGGGTGGGGGGATTAAAAAAATCTCTGTTATTATGAGTGTGATCGAAAAATGTTATAGAATGAATCTTGTCAAAATATTGATGCTCTACAATTGTTGTTCTACACATTTTTTCGTAACTGAAATATTAAGGGAGTAATTCGTACTTTCTGCTTTTCAGTCAGAATATGTTGGAGATATCACTAGTGTCATACCAGGGCGTGGGAAATTTGCTTAGCTTACCCATCCCCTGCGTGACAGACCTTTTTATTAAAACTGTACGCCCAAAAAGCTGAAAATGGTTTAATATTTCTGTTACCAAGAGGTTTTAGATTCAACAGAGATTGAAATACATAGACGTTTAACCATAAATTGCAGTTTTCTTTTTATTTTATGCAATTAAAGTGTGTAGGGAGGTTTTTGGGTTGTTTCTTTTTCTCTAATTATCATAAACTAATTACTATTCTCTTGTTTGACTGTGGTCATGATTGACTGAGTTTACGATTTTGAATATGTCTTGAGATTTTAAATAGGTGATGGGCCACGATTTGAACTTCCCTCCATTAGTTGGGGGGACAGAAGCGCTACCTACCCCCTAGGAACACATGTTGAACAGTTGATTTAGTACTGTTTAACTCTGAGTTCGGGTACATTGTCTCGTGAGGCCATGGACCAACGATTGTTTAGTTTTTGCACTGGATAGGCCCAGATGGACCTCCTAATAGTTTGTAATGTGTATATTTAATTAACAGTTTAAGTGTCGAGCGCGCATATGCGTGATGATTGTGATATAATAGTTAAGTAGTGAACAATGTTTGGTGCTTTTGGGAATATCGTATTTTTGATCCTATTGGTGCCATACATCGAAAGTGGTAAGTCTTTACATTGAATGGGCTTATTTATTTAATTGAAACTCCCGTAAGTTGTTCTGATGCCCCTATCCCTTTTTAATGTTTGCTCTTTCAGTGTTCATGTCACCATTGTTGACATACTTGAACCTTGTGTTTTGTGTTATACCTCTAAAACATATTATACTGTTTGAATAATTTTTTTTACAGTTTGATTTTTCACCGTTTTTTGTTCGAAATTGTCATACTAGAGGTCTAAACCTTTCCCTGCAATGCATTTTTTGTCATTTATTATGTATTTTTATATTTGTTTATTGAAATATAATATCTTTTGATTTTTTTTATTTATTTATTAAACTACTTGTTATTTTATTAAATTATTATTTATTTCATTTCTAAGTATTTCAGGATTTATGCTATCTTGTGTTGTTTTATCTTTTGATTTGATTGTACATTTAAATCTGTTGACCTAAAATTTATGAGATTTGTTTTCATTTAGAATGAATTGTGAAGCATATGGAAACATATATTTAAAAGATTTATTTTGCAGTTTTAGTCAAAAAAATATTTGAAAAGCTTGATATTTATCCTGAATTGGTCTTTTTCAGTTTGTACTTATGTAGCATTTGTTAGAGGTTTTGGGTTATTTCATTTATATACAGTATCTATTAAGGTAATCAATTCAAATAAAAAATGTACTCCAACTATCCAAATTTATCTTTAATAAACCCTTTGACCATATGAACTTATGGCTTTATTTTATGTATGCCTTTTAGTGGTAAACAAATCTTATTATATATAGTTGCTTTTTTGTATTTAACTTTGTTAGAGAATATAATTAGTGTTATTTACAATAATATAATGTCATATATATATTTTAATGCGATATAAGGTGTATGTCAAATGTCAGAGTAATTTATTGTTTTTTATCTACAAGCCTAATAATTTAACTTGTATAATATATTTCATATAAACAGTGCAGATAAATGTAGGTAAAGGTTATTGTAAAACTAAAAATCACATTAAACATTATTCTTCCCACTTATTTATTCATAGCATTTTATTTGTATTGCCATTTTGCAACTACAATATTTCGAAAGGCATTGCATCTATTGTTTATGGTGTTGCAATGTTTCTTTGTGTCAGAACATTCTAGTTGTTCTTTTAAATGTTATGGTTTTTTTTTTTTTTTTTTTTTAATGGTTGCAAAATCAGGTTTACCACAAATCTCTAAAGGGAATAACTTTAGTTTAACTGGACTCATTTCTTTCTTAAGAATTCTGTTCTCATACCCTTGAACGAATGTGAAGGCTACCAGTTATTATTATGTATCATTTTAGGATGAACTTGAATGATAATAGACTAGTCAAGGTAGGTCAGATATACCACTTAAAGAAACCCAACAATCTTTTCTTTGTTTACGTTCTGATGAATTTTGTAGTCTTGTGTTTATTGTGCAAGATTTTTGTGGATCTGAAAGTTACTTTTGTAGAACGTTTCACCTTTGTTGCCGTCTTTAGGCCCATGGTGTACATATTAACAGGGACAGTTAAACCATAACTGTAATCATAAACATTACAAAGAAAATAATGGCACTCTGAATGGTTTGTATCCAGACACAGCAACCTAACCCAATGGGATGGTGTTGAATATTAGTATATAGACTCCATGAGATAATAAAGCTAAATGTATGAACCAGTGATAAGATCTGTAGTTGAGAATGCCAATGAATCATGAAGTCTCCCAGAAGAAAAGAACTCTGGCAGTTAAAGTAAGAAGAGATGTAAAAAAGATTTTTTCTTTATAGATCAGGAAAGATAGTGGAATTGTTTGAGCTGAGTTTTGTGTTTTTTCATTTTAAGCTAATGAAAAATTTTGGGCTCACTTTTCCTACTCTCGTAACCCAATTACCCTGAAAATATAAGATGGAAATACAAAATGTAAGTAATTCAGGTCTATGAACGCCAATATATTGTCTGCTAGGCACAAAGACTTAGGAATAAGTGAGTCTACTGACTAGGAGGAAAGAACAGACCCCACTTACTTCAAGTGGACATTACAAGGCATGGAATAAAACTAATAGTCGATGAACTTTAAATAATAAATTATGTACTGTAAAATATATAATGTGCATGTGCCCATCAGGTTTTAGAATATTTTGAAGAGAAGAAGTCAATTGGCCTCAGCAAGTTAGTGCTTGAATATTTAATGACGAAAAAAAGATAGACCTACATAATCATTGTAAAGCTGGCCTGACATTCAAACACATACTTCTTGGTTGCCATAAATGACACCTACTGTATGACGCAAGTATTTTAATATATGAAAAATACAAGTTAAACTTGGTGGAAATGATGAACCATTTGTAATTTTAGAATAAAAATCTTATTTACATTTTGTACCAGTTATCATGTGTTATAATTGAACAGAATGAGCATGGTAATCATTTATGATGCTTTGTAGGATAACAAAATAATAAATGAAAAACCTTGCCTCAAATGACAGAACTTTTAGCCAATATAATAAGAAATTTTTCAAAATATTTTAGGTAATGTAAGGGTTTAGTATTGCAAAATAATATCAGGCACGTTTTTTTTTTCAATATAAATTTCATTTCTTGAAATTTCAACCTTACAATTTCTCCTGTAAAGTTAAGAAAACATTGCTTAAATTAATTTTCTTTCAAACCTCAGTTTACTATTGACTCTTTTAAAAGAAGAAGCCTAAAAGATGGAAAATTTATGGTTTAGAGGTGTTTAGCATATGCAGGCTATGTCCACCGAATTGACTAGTTCAATATTACTAGATATAGATTGGAAGAGAATTCTCTTCTATTTTTATATTCTCGAACCACCCCATGAAGATGGAGTTATTCGTAAGTGTGCGCTATTCCTTAGAAATCATGATATTGTCTATTGGCTGTAATTTTACTGAAATATAAATTTAGTAATTGGTTCCTCTCCCTGTATTTGTAAATCAGCCATTAAGTATAATTAGGAATAGATGGAGTAATCATAAATCTTACTAGTAATGGTATTGAGTTAGTTTGAGATTTATCTGTCAATTTTTTAAATGAAAATCAATTATTAACTGGAATAGTATCAATATGGGCAAATTTAATAATCACAATGACTATCATCATCCTTATAATTTTATGTGGTTCTCATTTAACATCTTCCTTACTTTTAAATATTCAGTTTAAATCTTTAAGGAACTTTTCCGCCAGTACAAAGATTTATTGAAACTCTTTATTTTGTGTTGTCTTTACATTGTGGGTCTCACATTTATAAGGACTATGAAGTTTTATATATATATATATATATATATATATATATATATATATATATATATATATATAAAATTGTAATAAATATATATATATATATATATATTTTTTTATTTTTTTTTATCTTTAAATTTAATTAAAAACTTAAATTAATTTTCTTTTTAAAAGACAATAATTATAATATTTATATATAAAAAAAAAAAAAAAAATAAAAAAAAAAAATATAAAACTACCAACATCCATATCCCAAGCATTTTTCTTTTTTATTTATATTATATATATATATATTATATATATATATATATATATATATATATTTGGCCTTACATAGTACACTCTTGGGGCCACCTTTTCTATCCATTGTAAAAGGACACTTATTAGTCAGTTCCCCACAGGCTATATTCCTACTAGAGTTCTTTATACTCTTTCTGTTGCCTTAAGTTTAGGATAGTCTCAAGCTATTGGCAACAGGAAATTGTTGCTGGTTCCTGTGATTCTCTTGTTTCTTTTGTTCACAATTCTTGATGATCAGTATGTACTGTCCACAAGAGCAACTATGAGGAGTCTCTTGAAGATGCAATTAAAACTGAGTTTTCTGTAATTAATTTTTCATCCTCATAATAATAAGATCTTTATTGTCTCGTGAAGCAGGTCAACCACACACGATTGAAGCCTATGTAAAGTATTGAATATTTCTTAATCTTCTTGTATTTCGGCTGTCAATGTAGTGCTGTTTTCACTTGTCTCTAAGCTGTTTTAGTCCACTATAAAATTTCTAGACTTCATTTTCCCTTCCAATTGCTTAACTCTATAATATTTTTACTTTTTTTTTTTAATGTTGTAATTCATGATATTAGGGTCATGAAAAAAATGATCAAATATTATGCTTAATTAATGGTGTGCAACAATTTTCTGATGTTTTGCCTCTTGGAGGGTTACACTGAAATTTTACTTTGTCATCATCATCATCACTGCCGCGAGGGGACAAGGCCTCTTGCAGCTTTGACCACCAGTCATCTCTGTCCTGCGCCGCCATCTTCCAATCCCGAATCCCCAGCTTGGATCAGGCATCCTTGGCCACGCCATCTATCCACCGCAACCTTGGCCTCCCTCTCCTTCTTATGCCATATAGCACCTCTTGCAGCACTTTCTTAGGGATCTCGTCTTCTGACATTCTCGCCACATGTCCAGCCCATCTGAGACGGCTTACCCGGATGAATGTCATTATTTCCGCATCTCCATATAATGTCATAACCTCGGCATTAGTCCGTCGCCTCCAGATCCCATTTTCACAGACGCCTCCCAAGATCTTCCTCAGAATCCGCCTCTCAAACCTAGCCAGAGCTTGTTCCTGCTTCTTATTAATTGTCCAGCATTCCGAGGCATATGTTAAGACTGGCCTCAGAAGTGTCTTATAGAGGCGGATCTTTGTAGCTCGAGATACCACTCGGCTTTTAAAATACTCCAACAGTCCATGGTAACATCTGATGGCGGAAATTACTCTATGCTGGATCTCTTGGGCAATGTCATTCTGGGAATTCACTTGCGAACCCAAGTAAACAAATTCCTCCACTCTCTCGAAAGTAAAAGGCCCAATATGAATAGAAGGCTCGCCTCTATGACCTGTTGTACACATATATTTAGTCTTATTTTCATTGACAACGAGGCCTAATTTTTCAGCTGCTTGTTGAAGATCTAGAAATGCTCTTTCCATGGCTTCAAAGGTCCTACCAACGATGTCAATGTCATCAGCAAAGCCCAAGATCATTGCGGACCTATTGAAAATTGTGCCTCCAACTTGAACTCCTGATCTTCTTACAGCACACTCCATGGCTAGGTTGAAGAGCAGGCATGCAAGACAGTCCCCCTGCCTAAGTCCCTTATGTGTGCAAAAGCACTCTGAGGTCATACCCAGATAGCGGACCATACATATCACCTTTCCCATGGTCATGCGAATAAGGCGTATAAGCTTAACAGGGATGCCTATTTCCAGCAGTCCACTATAGAGCTCTTCCCTTATTATGCTGTCATATGCTGCACGGAAATCAATAAATAGGTGGTGAGTATTAATATTATACTCTCTTCCTCTTTCCAGTGCTATTCTTAGGGTGAAAATTTGGTCTATAGTGGACTTCCCTTTCATAAAACCTGTTTGGTACCTTCCAAACCAATTTTACTTTGTCGTCGGTTTAAAAATAGCATTAGGTTTTCCGGATCATTTGAGAATTTTTAGTTAATGTTTGGCTATTTAATGAAGCTAATACTGAATCTGTAAAGAGTCATTGGTCAGTGGTGTTAAGAGGTTTGAGATGCTAAATTATGACAACTTTTTTGGTCAGACCTTTATCCAGTTCCACTGTGATTTCTCGGCATTGTGAAGTAATTGAGGGAGTAATGAAGTTGTTCCCTGCTTAATTATTCTGATAGAACACTAATTGATGGTCTGGCATGGTGATATTAAGATTACCATACTTGTTACAGGAATCTGCTTGTGAGACATGATAAGTTGGGATATAAAGATATAATAGGACAAATAGAATAGGATCGTTTGTATATAAGACTGATAGGTGTGTTTAGTTGAATTTCGTGGGTTTGGTGTACTTAGAGCTAGTTCTTTTGGTTGCTCCTCAAATACAGAATCTGAATGTTTGTTTGATCAAAGTAAATCATTGATTACTGCAAGATTTTTGAATTGGCTGATAGGTAGATGAAGTCCAACACAAGTCGACATGGAAAATGTCATTATTTTTCAAATATGATTTAATTGTACGTTACAAATACTGAAAAAAGTTTGTGTCATCCTCTGTATTTCAATTAAAACTTTATTAGATTAGATGAATCTTATTGTTATCACAAAGGCTTTAAATAGAAATGACAGTAAAAGTGTTGAATACTACAATCAAATAAATGATTTTGTGATGGAAAATAGCTGTATAGTCTGATTTGCCCACAAATATTTAATTTCCTGCTGTGTCAACATATTTGCATAGGGTTCTTTCTTTTCTTTTCTTGCCACACGCTTACTGTTAACATTGATTGTAATAATTCATTTTTTTTTATTTTTCATTCAGCAGCTGTTCAAGCACAAATTTTTGTCATCAGCAAATCTCAATGAATATTCTTTTCGAAGTAATTAGAAATTGGTGCAAAAATTAAAAAAAATATCAACAGTAGTGTGATTTATGATGGGAATTAGATTAATAAAAAATGCTAGCAAAATAATCATGCTTGCAGAAAGATAATACCATTTATGAATTCATTTATTATGACTCCATTAACGTTTTATTACTAAAATTCGTTAGAGTGTTATTTATTAACACCTACTTTCCTCCACGTACCTAAATTGGGATGAGGTATCTACAGGTTACCAGTCCTTTTCTAGCTAGAATGTGACTAAGGATTTTGTTTAATCAGTTTCCATTGCCAAGGAGGGAATCATACCCACCACTTTAGTTTGCTAGGTGAGATTAAGGCCCACGCCTTAACTCACATGTAATTATAAAAGTCCGTCACGCAGGGGCTGCGTAAACTAAGCAGATTTCCCACGTGAAGTTTTACAATAGAGAAATCTGCCTAATAACAGCTGTAGTAGTAAGAAACCTCTAAACCTATTCACGAGGGACGAATAATTACGAAAACGGCCGCCAGAGCTCACGGCGGAAAGTCCGAACATAGCCACTGCTGCCGAGCACATGCAGAATACAAATGCAAATATCTCAGTTAATATTCAAGATACAGAATAAATGTATAGAACAATATTTATAGTAAATTTAATTTGCAATAAGATTGATTCTGTAATATTTTTCGATCAGACGTATAGTAACGGAGATATTTCGAATTTTCGAAAATCCTCCCCTCTAAACCCCCCCCTCCCCCTGGTCCGATTTCAGCCATTAACGAACTTGATCTTTCTTTTTACACAAAACGACTAAATATCGAGTTTGGTAACGATTAAACAATAATTGCGACCGCTAGAGCGGTAACAGACAAATATAAATAAATAAATATATATATATATATATATACAGTTTTGAACGGACCTCATTTTCGTCATCTCCTGGGTAGGATCGATGGACATTTGAAGAAAAATTTCGAAAATCGCGTCATGAGTACAACCTCAATAGCTGATTTCCCTTAAGGGTAATCTGCTAATAGTAAAAAAGTCCGTCACGCAGGCCCTGCTTAAACTAAGCAGATTTCCCACGTGAAGTTTTACAATAGAGAAATCTGCCTAATAACAACCGTGGTAGTAAGAAACGTCTAAACCTAAAACATTATTTAGGGCGTAATAACCCAGTAGTTTCTAGCCCCAAAAAACAGTTAACCTAACCTCTAAACCTATTCACGAGGGACGAATAGTTATGGAAAAGGCCGCCAGAGCTCTCGGCGGAAAGTCCGAACATAGCCTACTGGTGACCACACGCAGAATACAAATGCAAATATCTCGGTTAATATTCAAGATAGAGAATAAATGTATATAACAATATTTATAGTAAATTTAATTTGCAATAAGATTGATTCTATACAAGTTTTCGGTCCGACGTATAGTAACGGAGATATTTCGAATTTTCGAAAATCCTCCCCTCTAAACCCCCCCTCCCACTGGTCCGATTTCAGCCGTTAACGAACTTGATCTTTCTTTTTACATAAAACGACTAAATATCGAGTTTGGTAACGATCAAACAAAAATTGCGACCGCTGGAGCGGTAACAGACATATATATATATATATACACTTTTGAACGGACATCACCTTCGTCATCTCCTGGGTAGGATCGATGGACATTTGAAGAAAAATTCCGTCATGAGTACAACCTCAATAACTGATTTCCCCAAAGGGAAATCTGCTAAAATAAACTGGTTTAAATTTAATTATGAACGAAATTGAGTAAATTTAATTATGAAATAAATTGAATAAATTTAATAATAAAATAAATTGAATAAATTTAATTATGAAATAAATTGAATAATTCGAATTATGAAATAAATTGAATAAATTTAATTATGAAATAAATTGATAAATTGAATAATTCTAATTATGAAATAAATTGGATACATTTAATTATGAAATAAATTGAATAATTCTAATTATGAAATAAATTGGATAAATTTAATTATGAAATAAATTGAATAATTCTAATTATGAAATAAATTGAATAATTCTAATTATGAAATAAATTGGATAAATTTAATTATGAAATAAATTGAATAATTTGAATTGTGAAATGAATGTGATTTCTTAACAAATTAAATATATTTAATTATGATATAAATTTAATATATTTAATTATGAAATAAATTGAATACTTTTAATTATGAAATATATTATATAAAATAGAATTCGCTACCAGAGCGCTCTAGTGCCGCAGCGCTTATGGATCAGCGGGATCTAGCTCGTGAATACGCCCTTCGGGATGACTAATAATTATCACTCGCTTAGGCATGTTGAGCTGACCACTGTTACAATGGGGCCTTTCAGTCTACTGGAAGCAATTCATTCCAGACACATGTCAGGAGGCATTTCCTCCTTGAATAACGGTAAATACGTTGTGTGATTGCGTCATCATTTAAGATATTACGTTCTTGCTTCGAAAATTTTGATTTATTTTATACCATACTCTCTATTTAACTGTTTCATCCAACTCTACAAGATAATATTAGTTAATGGCTGTAATCGGACCCGAAATACGGGGGCTTTAGAGAGGGGAATTTGAAAATTCAAACTATTTCTTTTACTATGATTCGGATCGAAAATGTTATAGAACCAATCTTGGTTAACTATTGATGCCCTACAGTTTTTCTAAACATTTATCTTAACTCAAATATTAAGCGAGCTATTAGTTCTTTCTTGTTTCCTGCCTTCAGTAATCTCGCACTACTACTTATCGAAGTTTTACTTAGAAATAGATAAACATATGATGACATTAATAGTATGCCGTAGCAGCTCGTGGGAAATCCGCTTAGAAGGACTGTTTTTTTTTTTTACGTGCTTCTTGGACAATGCTGTTTGGACGTCACCAAGTTGCAAGTTGCTCTCGTGAGGCCATTCTAGTTAGAACACTAATCTTGTACGTGCTGTCACGGAGTTTTACTGATTAATGACTTCATTGTGCTCTAGGTCTGCGTCCTCAAAGCGTATTTTATGTGTGCGTCACATCGTAAGGAAGATTTGTGATGCAATTTCCCATTTTCATTATTATTATAATTTATTAACGTCCACTTTTTGCAACTCAGGCTAATTGGGACGGGATATCTACAGGTTACCACCCTTTTCTATCCAGAGTGGGATTTAGGATGTTATTTAATGCATTTCCACACTAAATAATTTCCTTTGCCCAGGCAAGAATCGAACTCGCCTCTCTAGGTTTACCACGTGAGATTATTTTTCCTCGTTATCCCATTATTATTTTTATACATTATTTTATCCCATTTTCCTCCTTACTGTCCTCGCCAAAATGTGGTTCTTGTGAGTGATCGATTTTTGAAACGTTTCTTTAAATGTCCATTGATAATGAAAATGTGGTCCGTTCTTTATACATATTTGTATGTTCACGGTTTAGTGGAAGCAATTTTTTGTTTGATGGCTACTGATCTCGATATTTAATTTTAATAGATTCAGTTAAAATTAATAACAAGTTTCACAGCAGTGTTGTTGGGAACGAAAAATATAGTGTACTTGGAGAGCAAAAAAAGACGTCCAATTCGTCACAAATTTTTATTTCAGAGCTAAGCGCTTTCAAAGAGTATTGTCTCCATCTTCAGAGCTACTTGCATGCGCTTATTGGGAAAGACAGCAAGTGACTCACATGGTGTCTTTCCCTATGCAAGTAGCTCTCAAGATGGAGACAATAGTATTCGAAAGCGCCTAGCGCTGAAATAAAAGTTAGTGAAGAATTGGACGTCTTTTTCTCTCTCCAAGTAGTAACAAGTTCGTTAGGGTGAAATAGTTTTAGGGGAGGGGGGGCAATATTAAAAATATCTCCGTTATTATGAGTCGGATAAAAAAACAAATCTATATAACCAATTTGGTACTTACTTAAAGGCTATTATTAAATCATAATTAAAAGAAAACCATTTTATTGTTTAAAATAACACTTCTAGAACTTATAAATAACAAAATGGTTAACGGGAGACCATTCATTATTTACGAATAAAATATTTATTGGTTCAAAACCGCGTATCGCTATTCGCTGTTATTGCTATCGCTTTAGGCTATTCATACTCGACTAGGTTATCTAAATAATTCTGTTTCTTTTGTTATCAGAAAACGAGTGATCATTTATTAACACCATTTGGTATTTATTATCACCACTTGGTGATCGTTTATTATTACACCACTTGGGCAGCTACCTTGCAGAGTTCATGTCTGTCGTGCTACTCCACACGACATCTTCCAGTTTTGGGATATTTATATATAATTACATTTTGTCTGTCAAATAAATTCTAAAACTGTTAATTAAAATAATGAAGTGATTTTCTTTTAATTATGATTTAATAATAGTCTTTAAATGGGCGGCCTCCAAATATTCGATAAGTACCACCAATTTTGTTGTGAATTACATTTTCTATAAATGTCATTCCATTGGATTTTCCTTTCTCTCGATCTCGAGTAGTAACCTTGATTTTTACATTTTTTTTTTGTTATCTGATTTTGGTAAACCTCTACTCCTACACATCTCATGATAGAAATATTACCCTAAATATTAACAATATATAATCAATACAATTTTAAAAATAAGCCACTATGTGAGATGAGACATGATCGATGTGACGTCTTCAATAAAAATTATATTTCTTATTTCTGGTTTTCAGATTTCATTTAAAGAACCTCTACACCTTCTTCAGGGGTTTTCTGATTTCAGTCAGTGCAACATTAATCATCTCATGTTCAACTGAAATTTGAAGTCTTGTTTACTTACTTAGGCTTCTTATTACTGGAGAAATAGGAAGTCGAATTTGAGATGATATCATCAAGGTGAAATTCCAATACGGAACTCAGCTTAGTTTACAGAGCACTTGCACGATGGATGATCGAAGACGGCTTACTATTTCAACAATAGTTTCGAAACTGTGATGAGTGAAGGATCTGAAGTTAATCGTTTTGACTAAAACAAATTATTTTGCTTTCTTTGGAGCTAGAATAAATCTTAGTAATAAATTCTACATTCAACGAAATCCTCAAATTGCGAATCAAATTTTCGTACTCTATACGCCCATTCATCATGTTGGATCATTTTGTTAAGAAATTTAATGTTTCAGAATATTATTACGTTGGCCATTTCGTGAGATTACTCAACAGAACCACTTATTTTATTGCTGACATTTAATGGCTCTTGTCTTCCCTAGGTAAAAAGGGAGGAAGCCTCTACGGAACATTTAGATAATTTAGTTAAGGTCAATTGGGGTCAAATGTAGCCCTTCTGGATAGACATTTACTCACTGTTACTTCCAAATCCGTCGATATGCAAACGAAAATATTCACTGAGTTATTTTTATTTTTTACTTTTTATTTGTGAGTCACATTTATTTCTACTCGAGTTGACGAAATTCATTTTAAGCAACATCTCACGCCAAGATCGAGTCTTGTTTAGGATCCCTAGTGAGGTGTCTTATTACGGGAGAAATAGTAAATAGAATCTGAACTTACATCATTTTATTTATTTATTAACGCCCACATTTTTCTCCTATGGCTAATTGGGATGGGGTTTCTACCGTTTACCATCTTTTTCTAGCCAGGGTGGGACTAAGGATTTTATTTAATGAGTTCGTCACTAAATAAATTCCTGTTTGCTCAGGCGAGAATTGTACTCGCCACTCTAGGTTTACCATCCCACCTGACTAACGTGAGCACCAAAACCTTTTCGAAATTACATCCGCACATCACTCTAAAACTGTCATACACTCTGAGTGAAATAATTTCTATTATTGAGTTAGTAACGTTTTAGTTTTGTTGCACAAAGATAAAATTAAAAGTATAATTAATAGTATTTTAAGTTTGGTTGTAGGAATGTAATAATACATTTCCAGATACAATTTCAATTAAATGTTACACGTTAAGCTATATATTAAAAGTAAGCAGATTTCCTGAGTGCTGGTATAGCATACTTACTGATTTCATCTTTTTATATGAAAAACCTATGATTAGAAGGGGGGGGGATTACTAAAGGCAGAAAATAATAAGAAAGTACAAAAAATGCATAAAATAACAATTTTAGAACATTAATAGTCTAACCAGATTGGTTCTATAACATTTTACGATCCGAGTCAAAGGAGATATTTTGAATTTTCGAATCCCCAGCCCTGTAAACACCCATTATTCCAATACGATTTCAGTCAATAACAAATATGGTCTTTAACCTTGACTGAAACTGTTAAATATCGAGTATGGTAGAGATCAAATATACATTTTCGAGTAAAGAACGAAAAATCGTAATTGATGACGTGATCATCACATAACTTATTTGCAAGAATCTCACAAAGTAAAAGTTCAATGATGCTGTATTTGGTATTTGACTTTGGAATGGAGTGGTTCATTATATAACAGCTTATTGTTAATATGATAAGAGTAGGAGTGGGGGTTTACTGAAGGCTGAAAACTAAAAAATGGAAATATCTCGGTTAATAATCAATATACCGAAAACCATGTTTAACACCATTCAATAACATTAAGCTGATCACATGTAAAAACATTAAAATTGCATTACGTATATTAACGGGAGTGTATATAAATATCATTTTGAAGGGAGACGGAAAGTCGGATTGTAAAATGTTACTAGAAAATATGTGGTGAGATGAGGTCACAAGTATCCTATACCAGTACTTGGGAAATCTGCTTAGTTTATGCAGACCCTGCGTGATGGACTTTTATCATTTTGAAGATCTCTTGGGTAGGATCGATGAACATTTGAGGCATTTTTTTAAAAAAAATATCCGCGTCAAGAGTACGATATCAATAGCTGATATCCCTTAATGCAGGTATGACATGGAACGGACTAAGATTTAGTCTTTCTCCTGCTGTCATTGCTTGTGTAATTAAAGGGGCAATGGAATGGGCCATCCCTTTTGCTGACGTGGGGTCGTTTTAAATTGAAGGTCTTTGTTTTATCTGTAATCCTTTGCTGTTTTGCTATCACATGTTCTTAGAAGTTTGGATTTTAGTTGCACATAGTCCATGTTTGAAGGTGTGCAGGAGGCAGTAGACGGTGGTTGAGCCTGCGGTGTTATGCAAGGTCTTAGCCTTCAGTCTGGACGGTGTCGGAAACTGAACTATTGTTGGCTACCTTTCAACTCCGTGTATTTATAGGCCTCTACTCGCTCCCTTCGGACACCGTATCAGGGATAAACTGATGAATATTGTACATATCATGAAAATGGGCTGCTGCATAGTTGTTATCGTTGAACATAGCTGACATTTCCCACGTAATCGAAGACAAACTACTGATCACAACTTAAAATTTCTTCTCTATTTCTAAGTTAAAAAAACTCCAATTCGTGTAAATGGGCTGCAAAAAAAGATAGCACGAAAAATTCTCATAACATTTCAGTTATGATAACATTTTTAGTTTTTGCGTGAAACGTTTGTAATCGAGATTGATAACGATCAAATATAATTTGAATAGGCTCGATGGACAATTGAAGAAATTTTTTGAAAATCTCGTCATGATCTGCGAAAATCTACCTCAATAGCTGATTTCCCTTTAGGGATAGCAGCTAAAACATCAGTGGAAATGTTGGTGTTGACAGCAATAAGACTCGAAAACAGCATTTTCAATTCGATTAGCTTGATAAGGAAAGTCCTTGTTGGAAGTAAAAAATTATTATTTTTTTTTAAGTCTTGATGCCTGTGTATGACGATTTGGGTGAAATATTGTTAGGGAAACGGAAATAGATTTATACGGAAACGGAAGTATAGGTTGATGGGCTTATTTGAGGATTCATGTTGGCAGAGGTTATTGGCCAGTCGTCACACATTACCTCCGTTCATTCAACTCGTACCTTTTGTGTTCCACCATGTTTCCTCTCATATTATCGTCGCTGATAAGAGAGAGACCATTCTTAATATTCTCTTTTTTTATTTTTTTGGTTCATGATATCCCTGGTGTTCTTCCGCTACATTCATAACTTTATTTATTATTTACATCTAAAATTAGTCATACAACTCTTCAACATATCTATTTGAACTTATCACATCGTTATCCAGTCAAAGTTGTATTGCCTCCTACCAATAACTATCATTTATTTGTTTCTCAATTAAGAAAATTATTTTTGTTATTTATTTACGTCCAATTTATGCTACTATGGCTAATTGGGAAGAGTTATCTACATGTTACCACCCTTTTTTAGCCAGGTTGGAGGAAATAAGGAATCTATTTAATGAGTCCGTCACCTAATAAATTTCTACTGCCCAGGGGGAGAATCGAACCCACCGCTCTAGGTTTACCACGCGAGATTAAGACCAACGCCTTAACTCAAACAGCCAACCTGAGCCCCATTTAAGCAATTATTAAGCAAATTAAATATTACATGTTGACAGTTAATCTCAAGTTTAACTGCTTAACAGAAAGTAAATGAGTTTCACCAATTGTCTTATGCTTCTTTCTTGGTATACAATAGTATATCTTAAACATCTCATTAAAAATGCCCTTCACGCAGGTCCTGCGTAACCTAAGCAGATTTTCCACGAGCTGGTATGGCATACTAATAATTTCATCCCACCATATATTCTCTATTACTAAATAAAAATCATATGCGTACAGGTGGTGGGGGTTAACTGAAGTCAAGAACGTACTAATAGCTCGCTTAATATTTGAATTAAGGAAAAAATATTATATACGGTTTAGTGGACTGAGTGGGGTGAAATAAATAGTTCTGTACGCTTTTCAACTTGTATGTTCAGAACAAGCACAAAATAACCTCTTCATCATGAGGATGTAATATGTTACACAAAACAAGTCTATTTAGAGTACTTACACTTCACACATTATCGCCGGACACAACACAGTCTCAGTTTACTCAATATAATAAAGTTCCAGTTAACGCGAGACACCAGATATGTTCGCACTTCTAACTTTATCGCTCACAATCCGGTTAACTATTTTTATTGACTGAACAGATTTTAAAAAACCATCTGGTATTTTTTATACCGCCAGGTTATCATATTTGATAGCGAACGACTCACGAGTACGTGTGTCGCCGCTACATCACCTCCTCCCAATGACTCGGTCGCGGAAGCGAACAGGAGGACGAATTATTCGGCCCAGACGGGTTCGTTGCTCCTCTGTAGAGTGCTCTTCCGCGACAGAGTCATTAGAAATTGGTGCAGTAGGTGGTGTAGTGCCTGGTTGACTGGAACTGGAGTCCTTGTCGTCCTGCAGCAGGTACGCCGGTTTCAGTCTGTCGATTGTCACCGTCCGAGGTCCTCCAGGTGCGGTGCCAGCGTTCAACACACCCGTTGGCTTGCGGGTGGTATGATGTGGTTCTAATTCGTTCGAAACCAAGAGTTTTAGAGAGTTGGAAGAAGAGGTCAGATTCATATTGTCTTCCTTGGTCGGTTGTTATTCTGACCGGAACTCCAAAGCGCGGAATCCATGTAGAAATCAGGGCTGTAGCACAGGTAGACGCGGAAATATCCTCAATCGGCTGTGCTTCCGGCCATCTGGTAAATCTGTCGACCATTGTTAAACAATACCTCATGCCTCTCGAAGAGGGAAGGGGTCCAATGATGTCTATGTGAACTTGTTCAAAACGACATGCCAATAGGAACTTCCCGGGAGGTGATATTGTATGCCTTTGTACTTTAGAACGTTGGCAGGCAAGGCAGGAGCGTGACCACTCTCCGAGGTCGACGTTCTGGTTGGGCCAAAAAAATCTTTGCTTGATAAGTCTTCGCGAACCGCGGATGCCGGGATGACTTAGTCCGTGAATTCGTTCGAAAATGGCAACGACGAATGTTCTCGGGAAGGTACGGGCGCGCCTTCGACGAAGACATCTCGCACAGGACTGGCTTGGAGATATTTGGAGATTAATCCATTTGAGCTGTAGACTGGGATTCTTGAGTAACTCAGGTATGGATGTGTCGTTGACCTGAGCTTCGGCAATTGCGTCCATTTCGTCAGGCCCTTGTATTTCTTCCACCCTGGAAAGTGCATCAGCAACCTCATTTTCGTTTCCATCCACGTGGCGGATCTCTGTGGTGAACTGACTTATGTAGTTCAGTAGTCTAATTCGCATTGGGGTGGAGGTTTCTGGCTTCTGTCGAAATGCATAAAGCAGAGGTTTATGGTCAGTCCATATTGTGAAATGTCGACCCTCGATGTATGGGCGGAAATGTTTTTTGGCCCGATGTATTGCTAGTAACTCCCTGTCGTAGGTGGAGTAGTTTCGTTGCGCTGAGGTAAAACTGCGCGAGAAGAAACGCAGAGGTTTCCATGTATCTGCGTCTCGTTGTTGTAGAGCTGCTCCCATAGCAACGCTGGAAGCATCACAGGCCAGTACTAATTCTGCATTGGGCTTAGGATGAGCAAGTACAGCCGCGTTGCGAATAGCATCTCTATAACCCTCGAAGGCCTTGATACTCTCCTCGTTCCAAGTGATCGGAGTTTTGTCCTTCTTCTTCGATCCACACATGTATGTGTTCAGCGGACCTTCAAGTTCTGCTGCGTGGGGAATGCATCGGCGGTAAAAATTGACCATACCTAAGAATCGTCGGAGTTCACTGACGTTCGATGGGCGTGGAAAATTCGTGATGGCTTCGACTTTATCAGGTAAGACAGTGACACCATGCTGATTCACCCGATGTCCTAGGAATTCAATCTCTTCCACGGCGAATACTCACTTAGCTAGATTAACGGTGAGTCCATGGTCCTGTAGGCGTTTAAAAACTTCCTCGAGGTGTGCCTTGTGTTGTTCCTCATCTTCGGAGCCGATGCAGACATCGTCCACGAAAGGGAAGACAAAGTCGAGTCCCCTTAAGACATTATCTAGGAAGCGTTGGAATGTTTGCGCCGCGTTACGTAATCCGAAGCAAATTCTAAGAAATTCTATCAGGCCAAAAGGAGTAATAACGGCTGTCTTTTCAATGTCCTCGTCGGCTATTGAGATCTGATAGTAAGCTTTGTTCAGATCCAACTTACTAAATATCTTCTTTCCATGAAGATTTATATTAAAGTCGGCGATATTTGGAACGGCATAACGGTCAGGGACTGTCTTCTCATTTAAGCGCCTGTAATCCCCGCAGGGCCTAATCCCTCCATCTTTTTTTGGCACGATGTGCAATGGACTCGCCCAAGGACTGTTAGACGGGCGACAGATACCTTCTGCCATCATCTGCTCAAATTCCCGTTTCGCGGCCGCGTATCGGTCAGGAGGTAGTCTACGCGCTTTCGCGGTAACCGGTGCGCCACGCGTTTCAATATAATGAACGACAGAGTGAGTCGGCTTCTTCATGTAATTTGTCGGAAGAGTGATGGAGCTGTATTTATTTAGCAGCTCGGTGTACCATTTACCGCTGGGAACGGAATAAATGGCAGACACTGCGACGTTTGCTGGTCTTCCTTTTGACGTTAAACCAGTAATTTTATCGATCAACTGATTGCTCGCTAGGTCAACCATTATTTGGTAGTGATAAAGAAGGTCTGCCCCAATTATAGGGTGTCCTACATCTGCTAGGATGAAACGCCATGTCAACCTCCGCCTCAGGCCCAAATCCAAAGTGACGAGCTGGTCACCATACGTTGGAATTGCGGTCCCATTGGCTGCATATAAGGCGAAATCGTTGGGTTGAATCTTATTTCCCTTCTTCGTTGGTAACACAGAGAGTGCAGCTCCGGTGTCAACGAGGTATCGGATTAAGGACTGGCGATCGACTACAAACAATCGGCGGTGAGAATTCGTAGCAACGGGTTCCGCCACTGCCGTCGCTACTGTTCCGCTGCCGGTTTCTTAGAGTTAGAGGGCTTCCAATCGCAAGGCTGTCGACACTTCGTTGCCTTTTCCCGGAATCTTTCATGGAAAAACACAAGTGGCGTCCTTTGCTTCTACTCCTGGAACGAGGTCTGGTAGTCGTTGCTCTTGTCGCAGCATGCGGACTTCCTCGCATCTCCTATGTGGCAATTCTTTCAGAGAGCTTTTCTATCGCGTCTAGCAACTTTTCGTTGTTAACAGAGGCATTGGAATCAGTATTAACAGCTGCTACCTCAAAAACTCTCGGTTCATAAATTTCCGAAATACGATCGGCCATAATGCTAAGTTTCTTCAGATCTTGTTGCTCCGTGGCCACTAGTGCGGCCTGTATCTGGTCGGGCAGCCCTCTCAGCCAGATAGGCTTAAGCAGGTTGTCAGAAACCATGGTGCCTCCTAAATGTTGGAGATCACGTAAAAAATGTGATGGTTTACGGTGTCCCAGTCGCTGGTCCTCTAATAACTTCCTGATACGGACGTTATCAGATTCACCGAAACTACCAATTAATCTGTCCTTTAGAGTATCATATGCGTTTTCAGCTGGAGGAGACCTAACCAAGTCTATTACATCTCGGACTGCTTCCCTATCCAGTTGTGAGACAACGAATCTGAATCGCTTAATTGAATTTCGGATGTCATAAAGAGCGAAAACAGCTTCACATTGTAGGAAAAAAATTTCCGGGTCGTATTTACAAAAGCCGGAAGCTGGGCTTTGATTGTTGCAGCTGAAGTAGCTTCGACCTGCTGTGGCATCTGCACTGGGTCTAACCTGTGTGAAGTTCACTGTAAAAATATCAAAGAAATCTGAATTGGACATGTTGAAAAAAATGTATTACTCACGCAGCGTGGCGTTCACGTCGAAGCGTAGAGATCACGTCGGAGCGTAGAGATCACGTCGGGGTCACCAATTTAGTGGACTGAGTGGGGTGAAATAAATAGTTCTGTACGCTTTTCAACTTGTATGTTCAGAACAAGCACAAAATAACCTCTTCATCATGAGGATGTAATATGTTACACAAAACAAGTCTATTTAGAGTACTTACACTTCACACATTTTCGCCGGACACAACACAGTCTCAGTTTACTCAATATAATAAAGTTCCAGTTAACGCGAGACACCAGATATTTTCGCACTTCTAACTTTATCGCTCACAATCCGGTTAACTATTTTTACTGACTGAACATATTTTAAAAAACCATCTGGTATTTTTTATACCGCCAGGTTATCATATTTGATAGCGAACGACTCACGAGTACGTGCGTCGCCGCTACAACGGCATCCCCTAGGTAGGATCCATGGACATTTGTGGACATTTTTCAAAAATCGCGACATGAGTACAACTTCAATAGCTGATTTCCCTTAAGGGGAACCTGCTAAAATAAAAGTATCACTTGCATAGGGGTTCATTTAGGAACTTTTTATTATTAATAACCTTTATATTTTCGATATATTTGTATTTTTACATTTCTTTAACTTTAAAGAAAGAAATGAGCTGAACAGAGAGCACTTCTGCCAGGAGGAAACATCTGCCATATTCTGTTCGTTTCCTTCCTTTGAAAGCAGCTGTGCATCAGTCTGCTATGACCATGGCGGAACCTTACAATCTCCACCTCCTTTTCCTCCTATATCAACTACTATATAATATAATAGCTTTCACTTCTTAGAGGTCATTCTTTACGTGTTTAAATTTGCAAATAGTTTTATATGTGATATTTGTAGTCACTTTAGATAGATGGTGAGTTTCTGGTGTAACTCTTCTGCTTACTCATTTCTTCGTGTACCATCATGAATAGGATCCGTAATTAATCTTAATGTCACATTTCGCACTTGCTGAATTATAAATATGTACTGCTATATTGTTGTCACGGGACTGAAAGCGGTCTGCCTGTATTTCTTAGGTTATTTTTGAGACTAGAGAGAAGAGACCGACAGTTGGTACTGACAGGTGTGGTAGTTAGCATTCTGCTTTAAATAGCTTACTTCTCAAAGCCCTAAGGCTTACATCAAGCACCCCTTTCAATACACTAGTCGAGGCATACAAATGGCTGTCCGGATTTGTTTCTTAAGATTTTTACTAGTTGTGTATGAAACAACATTCAATTTCAATAAAATTGAATAATAACTTACACGAACAAATGACACTGCTAAGCTACATAAATGAAATATATTAGACCTAATTTTAGCCAATACTCTAGTGGCAATATTTTGAATTGGATTCATTACAAGGTCATAGAGAACTAGGCAAGAAGCGCACATTTAATTAACATGGGGCATTAAAAACGTTTAAACGTTGCTTTAAAGGAAAAGATTCTAGAATTAGCCAAAGACATGCATTACAAACCAAAAGGGGACCTCCGTTGGTCATGTAATAGAAATAAGAGGTAGTTTACATCTTTCTCTGCTTTTATAAATTTCTTTCAGCAGTGTTACAAATATTTGAAATTTATTTGTTACTTTTTACCTTTTGGTAGTAGATAAAAGAGTACTAGCCCTATAGATTCTATAAGCTCAATTTTAGTCGTTACAGTGCTACAATTCTAATCCATTATACTTTTATCCACTTAATTATAATTTCAGCAATAGCATTGTAATATAGTAGATATTTAGAATAGTATGACTGTCAGCCTCCTTAGTCCCATATGACCTAAAAACTAGTATTACATTATTCATACCCTCTTCCATACTTTTAGCAGATTTCCCTCAAGGGAAATCAGCTATTGAGGTCGTACTCATGACGCGAGTTTTGAAAAATTTCCTCAAATGTCCATCGATCCTACCCAGGAGATGACGAAATTGAGGTCCGTTCAAAATTATTTATTTATATATATATATATATATATATATATATATATATATATATATATATATATATATTTGTCTGTTAACGCTCTAGCGGTCGCAATGTTTGTTTGATCGTTACCAAACGTCATATTTAAGCGTTTTATGTTTTGTGTTATGGCTGAAATCGGACCAGTGGGAGGGAGGGCTTAGAGGGGGGATTTTTGAAAATTCGAAATATCTCATTTCTTCTGTATCTTGAATATTAACTGAGATATTTGCATTTGTAAGCATGTGTGTGGTCGGCAGGAGTCGGCTATGTTCGGGACTCTCCGAAGCCCCGGACTAGCCGAGAGCTAGTGTGGGCCGTTTCGGTAACTATTCGTCCATCGTGAATAGGCATAGAGGTTTCTTACTACTACTGTTGTTATTTGGCGGATTTCTCTATTGTAAAACTTCACGTGGGAAATCTGCTTAGTTTACGCAGCCCCTGCGTGACGGACTTTTTTATGAGTAGATGGTTGAAAAAATACATCAAAATACGCTAGGCTTTCACTTTATGATACTACGGCTAATTGGGACGGGTTATCTACAGGTACCTACCTTTCGAGCCAATGTGTGACTAAGGATTTTTTTTAATGAGGTCCTCTCTAAATAAATTCTTATTAGTTAGAACACGACTCTGGGTTTGTCGAGTGAATCCTATTAGTTATTCTTAGCCATTTTGTAAAAACAATATATGTTAACAATGTTTTAACGGTATATATCTTATTGCTTTCAATATATGCCTGTTCTCACATTTAACTGCCCGATTTCCTAATAGTTAATCTGTTGGTAAATGTACTCGGAACGACAAATAAGTTTCACCTCTTCCTACATGACCTGAAGAAACAAAGTTCCAGGACAATTTCTGTAAAGCGTCGTAGAGAGGAAAGACGAGATCATTAATATTCATGTATTTATTTACTAAATATTTAATAGTGGAATTAAATAAATGGTCAACGCTTTATTGAAACTTTTAACATTTTCTTTCATTTAATACTGGATGATCTGAGTTGAATTTTATTTAATTGAGACTGTAGTTTAGCGCAGAGTTACTCACGGGTGAGCGTCTACGGGCGTAAAGGAAGTTCCTATTTCGTTCTGCTGGTTCAGTGAACAATTTTTTTCTTCTTTTTTTTTTTTGGGGGGGTTCATTTAGCCTACCCTCTTCAAGATCCCCATCCCTGGGGATACTGCAAATCCCGTTCATCCAAACTAATTGGTGCCGAGGGTTCTGAAGGATTTGTTCTAATTAGGATTATCCAGTCTCCTGCGTTATGTATGAATTAGTGAACCTTCATAATTAATAAACGCCAAATCCCTTTTCATGTTTATGATATAGTGGGAACAATTTAAACTCTATGAAAAGTAAATAATTAATTCAGATCAAGTTGCTGAAAAGTTCTGTCTTTTGCGATTTTGTTCCCTTGGACCCAAAATTTATGACAAACATTTAAACAACTTATTCTGTTGGTCATTAAACCGATTTATTCAATTAAATTTGCTTACTGAATGAATCAATTGCTTACATTTTCTTATAAACATTTTTCGTAACTTTCTAGGGCCCTAAATAAAATAGGGTCTTTAATTGATAATGGCTATTGTCTCAAGACGGGGTGATTTAGACTGGCTGTTTATCAACGTGTTAAAACAATCTTAATACTGGGACTTATTTAAGTCGAGGATTCGATTTTTTCGTTAGCATCAATCCCTTCCTCTTTGTTTCAATTGTGAGGGTTGATTTTGATTATTTATAATAAAAATAATATTCTATTATATTCCCTTGCGTAGAATTTAAAATGAGTATGAGATGTGAATTAGCACTACCTACTCCATGATAAGCTGTACCAACATTTCTAGGGACCAGCAGGAGTGGGGGTTGTAAGGTAGGCATGCAATTAAAAGTATATTTCAACAATTTTTTTATTATTATTATTTATTTATTAACGTCCACTTTTTGCAACTTAGGCTAATCGGGACGGGTTATCTTCAGGTTACCACCCTTTTCTAGCCAGGGTGGGATTTTAGGACGTTATTTAATGAATTTCGTCACTAAATAATTTCTTTTGCCCAAGTGAGAATCGAACTCGCCACTCTAGGTTTACCATGTGAGATAAAGGTCAACGCTTTAACTCGCATGGCTAACCTGAGCCCCATTTCAACAATTTTAAAGGGTACTTAAACTTAACCGATTTCGCCGAAACTCAGAATGTAATTTAGTATTGATACCTCCCTGATTATAAACTATATTAAAATTTCGAGGTACGAACAGGAGTGGAGGTTATAAGAGAGGTGTGAAATATAAAATCGAGATATTTCATAATCTACTCATTTTTCGGCAAATGTGCATATAACAAAAATTGTTTGTTTTGTTATTTAAAGTAACTTTTGTTATATGTACTTTTGCCGAAAAATGACGGAAAAATGTAAAAATATTGTACAAAGTAAAGCCCCCCCCCCAAAAAAAAAATACCATCATCATTCAGCCTCAAATGATTTCCCGGGCGAAGCCGGGTACCTTACCTAGGCTCAGTATAAAAGTGTTGGAGTGGTTTGAAACTAATCATATTACTGGCCCGGTCTCTTAGTAAAGTTTCTTTAAGCGAAAGTACTAACTCAAATAGAGCAGAGAGCCACCTATCCCCCCCCCTCCTCTCACTCTCCCTCTTTCCTTCTTTTATTCTCTACGTAATTTATAAAATTTACATTCTGTGGCACACACACACACACACCGAAAGCAAGAAGAGTTATCATGCTTCTATATGTTTACTTCTTTTAGTCGATTTCCCTTAGGGGAAATCAGCTATTGAGGTCGTACTCGCTATTCGATTTTCGAAAAACATCTTCAAATGCCCATCGATCCTACCTAGGGTATGACAAAAACGTGGTCTCTTCAATATTATATATATATATATATATATATATATATATATATATATATATATATATATATATTTGTCTTTTAACGCTCTAGAGGTCGTAATTGTTCCATAGATTTTTTTCTCAGGTCTAGTATTGAATAAGTACTTTTGTACTACTAAGACTGATTGGACGTGTTATCTGCAGGTCACCACCCTTCTCTAACCAGGTTGTTGGTAAGGATTTTATTAATGAATTCATTATTCATATAAAAATAGTTTCCTATTACCCAGGCGAGACTTATAATTCTAGGCTTACCAACTGAGATTGAAACCAAAGACTCAACTCACCAACCTGAGCGAGCCCCTGTGTGATCATGTAAATCTGGTCTACTGCTATTTTCTGGCGATGGCAAGGTATTCTTATACCAAAATAGTCTTGGGCGAATTTTACAGGTATATGAGTAGCTTGGTCTTTAGCTCTGGACAGCTCTCCTACGAATCCAGAAGTCACTGATGCAGCGAGGATTTTAACCTGGTAACTAAACAAATCTAATGAAGTTTGAAAGATTCCGTTGAAGGCCTAATAAAGCCTTTTAATTAATAATGGTATCTCAGATAAAAATCTCAGCGCAAATAAAGTATTTATTTATTAATTAATCATGGTAATTGAAATTACTTAGATTTTCCCATTTACGGTTGAGCTACTATCCGTTGCACTACTGTTGTCATGTTGTGTTGACTTGGAGGTAGTCATCAACTGTAATTTTTCCCTCCGTTTAGTAGAAATACAGTATTCATTATCGTCTGTCAGCCAGCCTTGACAGTCCTAGTCCTGTTCTCTTCCTTAATTTACTCTTGCTTGGCTCTCAGCCTGTGACCAGTGACATCCGCACTCCACTTTTACCAGTTTTTTTAAGCTTCCACGTAGTTAAAACGGATCGGACGGTGTGTGGTTTTGTAGTGAATGATATTTTCTCTCTCTCTCTCTCTCTCTCTCTATATATATATATATATATATATATATATATATATATATATATACACACTCATACACTATAAAAACGAAGATATTCTAAAGGTCCTAACATATGTGTTTATGTTCACTCGTTCAGTGGTGCAGGGGAACCGGCAAATGACAACATTCCTGGTGAAATTTTACCAATCATTCCTAATTATTGAATATAGACACTATGAGTGTAGTTGCTATACATTCGTGCTAGGCCTAAAAGTTGTTTCCGTTCACAAGAAGAAAAATAAGGAAACTAGCCAATGTTATGCTTTTGTGTAGAGTATGAGATAAACTAGTAATATGACATCAGAAATGAAATCAGTAGTGAAGGGGTGAGCAACCTTTTTAATCAACGGGCCAATTTAAATTTTAAATTCTTTGGAGGGGCGCCCATAAAGTAACACTTATTAATAATTTACAAAACTTTATTTATAATAAACATTAGAATAAAAAGCTATAAAATTTAAAAAAAAGTAAAGAGTTTTTCTACATTTGATTGAACTTATATATCCGGAGTTGTCCTGTTAACTTTTATATTGTTGTCCATGTTTTTTATCGTAATTCTTTTTTATGCTATACCTATTCTTTTTATGTCGGCACAGTCTCAGAGCATATTAAGCATACAGCTTTATCTTTGACGAATGTGAAAAAATAATCAAATTTCCTTTTTTCTATACTCATCCGTAACCTTCCGTTCTAGCAGATTTGCCTTAAGGGAAATCAGCTATTTTCGTTTGCTTTTCCGACATGCTATTATGGATTAAAAATTTGAAAGTTAAAAAAAATTGAATGCAAACTTAATTTGAATTAAAAAAGTCCGTCACGCAGGGGCTGCGTAAACTAATCAGATTTCCCACGTGAAGTTTTACAATAGAGCAATCAGCCTAATAATAATAGTAGAAGCAAGCAATCTCTAAACCTATTCTCGAGGGACGAACAGTTACAGAAACAGCCGCACTAGCTCTCAGCGGAAAGTTCCGAACATAGCTGACTCCTGCCGACCACACACACAATACAAATGTAAATATCTCGGTTAATATTCAAGATACAGAATAAATGTGTAGAACAATATGTATCCAAATATCCAAAAAATCCAAATTAACCTTCTGTCTTTCCAATCTATCCCTATTTTACGCATGCAGTGAAACATCAGTTTCCATTTAACTCTATCAAAAGCTTTTTCTAGATCTACAAATGCATCTATCGTTAATTTATTCACGTCTCTCCTTCTCTCCAAAATAATTCTTTGAGCTAGAATAGCGTCTCTTGTTCCTCTTCCGGATCGGAATCCAAATTGATCTTCGTTGACGTAGTGTTCAATTTTATCCCTTAGCCTATTTTTAATTATACTTAATAATATTTTAGAGGCATGCGAAAGAAGAGAAATAGTTCTGTAATAAGTGCAGTTCATTGTGCTACTTCTTTTTAGGTATTTCACCGCGATTATTAATTAGGTCCAGATATTTATTACAGTCTTGCCCCACTGATATGATCATTGACTGAATTAAGACAACGAGGAAAAGTTTATGTAAATGCTACTAAATAAGTGTGCTGCAGAAGAATTTTATAAATTACTTAGAAAATAAAAGAAGGAAAGAGGGAGAGTTAGTGGAGGGGGGGTGGAAAGCTCTGCTCTATTTGAGTTAGTACTTTCGCTCAAACAAACTTTACAAAGAGGCCAGGCAAGTTGCAAGATCAGTTTCATATCACTCTCACTGTTACTCACTGAATACGAAACTATTTGTTTTTACTTAAATGCTCTATTTGCAGTTGTTGTACATTCAGTTATTAACTATAAATGTTAAGTTTCATGACACTGGGGCGCTTTGCAGTTGTTAACCTTCACTAGTTGCCAAACTTCAAGTTTAAAATTCTTATGTCTTCTGAAATTCTTTACTCAAAGCGTAGAGTGATCAATTTTTCATGTATATGCACTCTTCTGTTTAAGCTTTTAAAATGTCAAATATCTCATCTAAGTATTTTTTTCATTAATTATTTCACATTTTAGAACAGTAAAACTCCTTTTCGATTTTGTATACTGATGTATCCTAAAGCTGATATATTCGGCTCTGCGGTAAGCTCTGAAGGGGGTTCAGCAAGTTGCTTTCCCAATATAACATTTCATGAGGATGAACTCTACGCAGTTTGGTAAATAATTAATACACACACACACACACACACACACACACACACACACACATCAATCACCTTCGTTCATCTTTTTGAGCTAAAATTTGTGAATATAGAATATTCAAGTACGGAATGGTTATACCCTGACTGATTTCTAGTCTTAGTAACTTGAAAATCATGGACTGTGTTCTAATCTGGCCCAGCTCTGAACAATGTCATATGGTAGCTTGCTGTTTGGTGTTGAGATGTTGAATGTGGTCTGTAGTTTTCTCCTTCCTGTATATACATTGACCCTGTTTATAAACTGGTTGACGTTTCTTTTACCATTCCCATATTCCCATCTGAGGGAACTCCATTTCTTAGACGCACATCTTAGATCTAGTGCATAGGGGCACTAAAAGTTTCACATATTGAAGGTCCAATGAATAACCTTTGTATTTAAGCATAAAAGAAGTGCGAATAACTTGATTTGAATGTGAGGAGAGTGGGAATAGGGATTTACTGAAGGCTGAAAAGTAAAAAATGCAAATAACTTGATAAATATTCAAATTCCAGAAGAAAGAAAAAAATGTAATTCTGAAAACCTAAATTTGCATAAGGGAAATATACCAAAATTAAATTGATATGTATAATTTTGTTTTATAGATGTTTTCTCTTGCCTGCTGTAAACTAATGGTAGATATTCTTTCGTAATGAAAATAAATGGTCTGAGATAAGTGCTGACTTTGCTTAAACATTAGGACATGAAGTGTGGAGTAACGCGTATTTGTAGAGAGAGCTACATTACTCGTTGTTTATATTCGGATCGGTGACATTTATTGAATAATACATGGGCTTGGAAGGGGTACCCCAGGGCAAAAAGGCTACCCCTGTTCTTTATCGCCTTTCTTTCTCAATAGTCTCCCTTGCCCTCCGAATATCTACCCTTCACATGTCTCTGGGTCTCCATTTCCTACGCACTTTTTCTTTATTTGTCCTGCCTCTGGGTCAGGATGGTAAATAACTGGGCACACTGGCAGGAGATGATTAGAGATTTGCCGGAATAAAAGGAGCAAATTTGCATACTTTTGGCTGGAACTTTAGGTAGTAGCAATATAATTGTTGGATCCACTTTGGAATAAATTTAAAAGAAGTAAAGATACTATTTCAATCATGTTATATTCAGTCGATATTATTTTGCACGCATTTGACATTATCCGTATTATTAGTGTATAATGAGTTTTCCACATGACGCTTCAAGTTCAGTACGTGCAACAACGTCTGAGTGTGAGCTTAATTCAAGTCGATAATCTCCTTATTTGGAGTTGACCGTATGAAAGTTTTAAGCTCTCATATAAATCTGTTTGAACTGTGATTATCACGTTGTAATTGTAGCTGTAGTTCTCTTACTTGATGTATTATCTCAAATTGCAGTATGACTAAATAAGGTCCGTCAAGCAGGGGCTGCGTAAACTAAGCAGATTTCCCATATGCTGGCACCTGAGATCTCCTCTCACCACATATTTTCTATTTTTATTGGGGAAAACACCACGAGTAAAAGGGGGATGAAGGAGGGTGGCTGAAAGCTGAAAACCGGAAAACACGCTTAATGCAACAGTTACGGAAAAAAAATCATAGAACAAAATTGTACATCATCAATAGTTTAATAAAATGGTTCTATACAAATTTTACGATCGGACTCATAATAAAGGAAACATTTTGAATTTTCGTTACCCCCCTCCCCTCTATACCCTCACTATTTCATGTGCGATTTCTGCCAATAACAATGTGATCTTTAGTGTTGACTGAAACTGTTATTTGTCGAGTATGGTATAGATGAAATAATAATAATAAATAATGGCGTCATCTTACATCAAATAAATTGTTTCTCGAAAAAAATATTTGCTTTTGAAGCTTAGTATAACGTGGTTCATGATATAATTGCTTATTCTGACATGAGTAGAGGGTTTCCTTAATGTAGAAAACTAAAATGGGCAAATACCACAGTAAATATTCAAGATATGAAAGAAATGTATATATCAACATTTATAGAACATTACATTTGCAATAAGATTGATTCTCTACAATTTTTCGATTCAACTCATAATAACGATGTTATTTTGAATAATTCCAAATTCCCCCCTCTAAGCCTCCCCCTCCCACTGGTCCGATGTCAGCCAATAACGAACGTGACCTTCAAATTTGCATGAAGCACTTTTATATTGGGTTTGTTAACGACGGCTAGAGCGATAACAGATGCACACACACACACGCGCATTTATTCATATATATATATATATATATATATATATATATATATATATATATATATATATATGAATAAATTTTAATGGACCTCATTTTCGTCATCTACTAGGTAGGATTGTTGGACATTTGTGGAAATGTTTCGAAAGTTGCGTCATGAGGAAGAGCTCAATATCTGATTTCCCTTAATGGAAAACTGCTAAAACTACCTGGTGAAAAAAAAATATTTTTTTCCAAAAAAGGTTTTATAATTGTTTTTTTCCCAAAGGCTTATGTTATTAGAATCGATAGTGTTAACCGTTAAAATTGATCTTAATAATTGTGTGCAAAGCTCTAAAGAATATGTGAATCCATTTGTGCGTAAAACTTGTTTAAATCCTGTTTACAGCCCTATCTCCTGATTGCACGGTGTCATTCCTCTTACTGCTTCTTGTTACGCTGCAAAATGGAGACTTCCGTAGCTCGTGGCCTCTTTCCAATCTTACCCTCCTTTCATGAAGTCTTTCACAGCTTTCTAGCGACCTCCTTTACCTTTATCAACATTTATACGATACTTATAGTTCAGTTTCGTCCGTTATAGACTACCAGACACGTAACGAGCTACAGTTAATGTTTCGCCTGTCGTGAATGAAATTCATCATTTCGACCTTCAGTTGTCGATTCCTATTCAAAATTAATTTCCCTTCTAAGGTAAAAATAGTTTCTTATTAATACTCGTCTAGACGTCCATTCTACAAGTAGTTATTTATGTTCATTGTTTCTTCCTCTCTTGTAGCTCGTAAATGGCGTTATTGGTTTTTTTTTAATTGACACACTTCAGTGTCTTTTAAATATCCATTTTACACCTTTGATGTGATGTTCATGAATAAATAAACGTTAAAATATACATTTATTTCCCTTTTGCACGTAATTTTTCTTCTTGTTTTCCTCTGGTTAGTGACCTCTATTGAGTATTTATTTCTTGTTCTAATATCCTATGTTTTGTACACTTATGGTGTCCATCGTTTTATTGCTAATACACATTATCGCTTTCTATATAACATTTTATCAAGATGGTTTGACATTCAGGCTGTTTCCCAGCAGAGCACTAGTGATGGAGCGAGTGCTCTGAATAGATTAAATATTTGTGAAGGAATAAAGTCTTTTTTTTTGCATTGATTTAATAACTTTCAAACTAACAGACTTTATACCTGGGAATAATTCTTCAAAGTACACACACTCTCGCACCCTCACACGAACATATACACAAACACATGCGTGCGCAAACACCATTAAAAGAATAGTGGCTTTACGATTGAAATATTTACGTTGTCGCTTTGACCGCAGTTTGTTACAAACAAACAATGACGAAACAAAATGGCTAACAATGTAGTTTGTATGCTTTTTAAGAATTTTGATTTTTCAGGGAGGAGTGGGAGTTTTCATGCACACAAAAATGCATATTCGTGAATATTTATTTCCTCTTTGAAGTAACCCTTCAACGAGGGAGTTTATTTGCTACGTGTCCTGTACAGCCTAATACACCACTTGTATTTAATTTATATACAAAGCATTATGAATTTAAATATAATTTAATTAATTTTTTTAAATTTTAAAGGAAGAAAAAAGAAATTGAAAATGCAATAAAAAAAAAGAAGAAAAGAAGGTATTATGAAATCAAACGTTTTTGAAATATATAGTGGCAATAATTAATAATAATATAAAATAAATAATTCAGTATGTTTCAAATAATATGTCAGACAGGGAAGTTAAAATATTATTAAATTTCTTTTTTTTGTTTTGTTTTAATTTAGCCATAACAAGGATTCTAGTTTCCCCACCATAGTAAATAGATTTCACAGTTTTAAATATTTTTAACAGACTCTACTAATTGAATCATAACATTAAATGTTTATTGGTTCTATAATCTTTTGAGATGAAGAAAATAAGGTTATTTTAACATCATGTGTGTGAGTGTGCATTTGTATACTTACATACACGACTGTTACCGATCTAGCTGTCATCATTGTTTTTTTTTAGGTACCAAACTCGAGATTTAACAGTTTCTTGTAAACCTATGTTCTTTTATACTTGAATTTAGAGTAGAGTGGAGTAAAGTCAGAAAATCAGAATAAGTCCGTTATCATGAGTTGGATCGAAACCAATTTTGCTAAAGATTTAACTTTCTATAATTGTCGTTTTATACTTTTTTATTTTTACTCAAATGTAAACGAGATATTCATATCTTCTAATGTTTCCTTTCCTATATATCTCTCATTGGCAAAAAGACAATTTATCCTGAAACATCTTATTGCAAGGTTAAATATAACGTGTTCTGTTTATCCGACCTTGGTTGTGTTGCATCCGGAGTTCCACCAGCAATTTCGTGGAATCACTCCTTCCCAACTAACCCGTAGATTCTGACTCCGTAATTTGAATAAAGTGAAAATAAAGGGCGTAGAACTGGATATACAAAAATGAATATATTATGCACATATTCACGACTGGGAAAGGGGCGAATGCCAAAAGGTTACAGATATGTGCTATTGCAAATGATGTGCGATGTTGATGACCATTGGTAGGAGATGAATTTCGACTGATGTTGAAAAAAAATATGAAATTCGGCAAAGGCTCATTTCGTGCTGATAGCTAGGGATCTTCAACTTTTGTTAGTTGCTCGTTCTTCCTGATATAACTTCGCCGGCCGGTCTATGTGCATGCATTCCTTTGGGCCCCGGCCCCCGAAACTAGCTCTTCCTTGTAAGGCTACGATTGTCTTTAAAAAGGAGTGAGATCTGGAATTGGCAATAGACTG
Source organism: Riptortus pedestris (assembly GCA_019009955.1). Lineage (NCBI taxonomy): Eukaryota > Metazoa > Arthropoda > Insecta > Hemiptera > Alydidae > Riptortus > Riptortus pedestris. Next base: position 140,324,865 of record CM032228.1, read on the forward strand.
GGAGTGACAGTGGTGTGCCCAGCCTTGCGCCTGGTACTGCACTTTGCCCTCGCATAATCTCCTTGATCGGGAGGTTCTGCTGCTTCCCCAATAGGTGTCGTGGGCATGACCTCGCCCATGTCTGATACCTTCCTCATCTCGTCCACTACCACTAGCTAGGCTATTAACCTTTTACATGCCGCTCTGTGATTCCAGTAAAACTTTATTTTTTTTCTCCAATATTGGTCTCAACATGTTTCAGTTTAAATAGTTAAAACAAAAAATCTAAAAAAAAAAATTGTTTTGGTGGTTTTCCAACTTGTTCCAGAAGTGGAACATTGGCAGGTTCAGGTTATGCAAAGAAAAACAACAAACTTTTTCTTAATACTTTCATTAGAATGTTCGATACAATAAGAATAATGTTGTTTTTATTAATATTAAAAAAAGTAAAAATTGTTATTATATTGTAATAAAACATTGAAACTGTTTGTAAAATAATAAAAAAATGCGTATGAACAATAAGAATACGGAATCAAACAATTTTGTTCTGCAAATATAAGATTTAAAATCCGTGATATTGCGGAAAACAATCAATATGAATGCGTTTCTGGCATTCTTTGCATAGATATTTCGTGTTGGTGCCACAATGAACACACCTTCCTTGGGAAGGCGAAATTATATAATGTCCATCTGTCTTTCGCCTGCTAGGAGGGATGGTATTCTTCGGCCCTGTCCGCGGACCATCTTTCCGTTCTTTCGGCATTTATAAGGTAAGGATGTTTGTCGGCAAGGTTCTCAATTTCCTCAGTCGGAATCTTATTGTCAAATCGGGTTCTTTGGCTCCAGTTGGGGGAATTAGTGGGTTTCTTAGAAGTGGTTGCTTTAGGAGCGGGTGTTTTGGGAGAAGTTTTAGTCCGTTTCCGTTTTTTATTATGAGTAGTAGAAGAAGAAGGTTGGTCTTGGGAGGAAGAAGGTCGATCGTCTGAAGTATAATTTTTATCAGTACTATTTTTTTTTATAAATAAAGCTACTTGCCCACAAACATCCTCGGGAATGACTTGCTCCAAACAATTTTCGTCGATGTCTTCTTTATCTGTTAGGCGTTCGTTTTCGTCAGGAGGAAGCTGGCAAATATCTATTTCTTCATCTGAACTGTTTCCCGATTCAGGATCACTCAACGATTTTAGGTAGTCCAAATATTCCACTGCTTCTTCCACGGTACGAAATATTTTTTCCATTTTTAGTTATAGATAATTTAAAAAAAAATCCACGAATAAAATACTTAAACTATAATAAAATAAGAGAAAGAAACGCGATGCGGTTACGACAAGAACACAGTAATAACTGAGATAACTACACCAAAGGATGTTTGGCGTAGTATTTCCAATAATATGTGTTCTAAGAAACTAAAAAAAAAATACGCAGATTTTCTCTATCGCTAAGGAGTTATAACAAAAATTGAAGATCTTAGAAAAGCAATTAGTAGTTCCATGAATTTTCGTGTTCAGTTTTGTACGAAGAAAACAACGTTGGAAACAATGAATAGAACGATCATTTCTATAGCGTGAAGCTGCCATTGTTCCATATGTGGAACATTACATTTATAATAAGTAAAACTGATTTTTACAATTTTTTTATTTACATTTTCTACAATGCATTATATTCAGTAATCTATCATAATTAATTAAATCGGTATTAAAATTAAATTTTATTGCTACAGAATTAAAACGAAAAAAAATAATCAAGACGCCTCTTGACATTGAAAAATCATAAACTTTAACTTTTTTTTACCGAACTAAAAGTGATGAAATCTTTATTGAAAAAAATATTTCAATCTTTGTTTTGATGGGAAAAAATTGTTTTTGCAAAAAAAATAATAATTAAGTTGGTCGAAAAAATTGTTTAAAATATGTTCCACTTCTGGAACAATGGCGTGAAAAAGGTTAATATATAGCGTACGTTCTAGACTCAACTCATTAATTGAAATCCGTAGTCATACCTGCGCTAGAAAAAGTTGGCAACCTGTCTCAATTAGCCATAGTAGCAAAACGTTGACGTTAGTAAATAATAAAAATAATCAGTAATATAAGATATTATAGTAGGAAAAATTGTATAAAAGAAATTTTGTTCTGAATATATTTTTAGGCCCTGATACGTTAGTTTGATACATAAATTTAAAAACGTTGACCACCTTATATTTCTCTAGCATTTCTAAAGAATACCTGAGCAACATTTTATGACTTTCTTTCTACTAACAAATATTGAAAACTTATTTTTATACTTTTTTTAAGCGTTATTTTTTTGCCAGGAGCACATAACTATTTAAACTCATTATCTAGTTTTGTCCAGTATTTGTACATATTGGTCCAGTATTGTACAGTTTTAACACGTGATGAAAGTGAAGGGATTATTTACGGCCTAAGTTAATCCAATATTTTTATTTCGTCTGAAAGGCATATTTTTTGCTTCTTTTCTTTAAGTTAGAGCTGAAATTTTGGTGTTTCTCACTTTTACTCCTTTTATGACGCTCTCTGCGAGTAGTTGTTGGCCGGAGGGCTGCCGTCCCTCGACCTGCCCTAATCAGAGCATTCTTCCATTCTTAATAGCTTCCTAATGACATGAGATTCTAAAGTCCATCATTTGGAACTTGTCCTCTTCTGGAAAGACTTAATGTGCAACGCTTTTTGCAGGGCATAGACCTATCTGCTTCCTTTGATTTCAATGGTTTCGTTTAGTATATCCTATACTACAACTCTCAGTTACCGTCCTTCCCAGGTATTTAAGCCGTTCACCAAGGACTCGTTAAGTCTCCGACTCGACAAGACTTCTACTCTTCCTGGTCTGTCTAGGGTCTCTAGAAATCCTTATGTACTTTGTCATTTTGACTCAGATTCTAAACTCTCTATTTTGAGCTGTTATTACGAACTCTTCTTGAGTACCAGTGATATCTCTGATAGTAGTCGTTAGATTGTCAGTATTCTCTGTGTGCTATATCAGCCCGTGAATATGGTGGCATGTGTTTATCAGATTACCACATCCAGAGCGAAGGTACATTGTACGGACAATAATGTGTCTTCTTTACCCCAGTGATAACCTCAAAGCCATCAGGCACAACTTTAAATAAAATTAATAAATGAAGTGAAAAAGTAAATAAATAAATAAAATAAGAACAAAAACATATCAATTAAAGTTAAGCTCAACCGATGTTTAATTTGCGAGTCTATGTAAGGTAAATATATTGAATTATGATTCCCATTCCTCACAATCAACTTTAGATTCTAACGTATTTTTGCTACATCCATATATATACTTTTGATAAACTTTATAAGTTCTTTATAATATTTGTTAAATACAATATGAGGTGGTTCAGGCCAATTACCTCCTTTTAAAATTATATTCATTGTTAAATTTGATCTATTTTGATTAAATGTTGAACAGTTGTAAAGTATATGTAAAAACGTTTGTGTTATCTGGGAGTCGTAAGTATATTCGTCATTGTCTTGAATTTTAAATCTTCTTAAATAATGTCCTGCCTGTCTATATTCTGTTAGAAATTGCGTGCATTTGTGATGGTGACTCTTAATTGTGTTGTAGTTGTGAGTTATATTTGATATGTATTGATTTAACCTGTATGATTCGTTATTGTGTCTGTACGTAAGTCTTTTTTAATGTATGAGAGTGGTACGAGAGAGAATTCTGGGTTTATTTTTGTATCTTGGGCTACTCCCTTCGTGTCAGCTTGTTCGTTTCCAATATTTAGTGTAGGTTCAAATGTATAATTTCTAGAATAATTTGTCTAATGTTTTCTGTGAGCGGGTCGTATATAGTAGGGTTGCGTATAGAGTAGATGAGAGTCGTGTTGTCTGTGTGTATGGTCGTATATTTACGAAATTTATATTACTGGCATGTCATATTTTCGTATATGATGTACATAAAATTGAAGAGATACTTAATATCGATATCCTCGAAAAACTACTCAAGCTTTACTGCTTCATCACGTCAGCATGCAATACTCTGGAATCTATAAGTGCTGATGGACCACACTCCAGTTAAATGTTATATTAAGAGGGAAAAGGGTTTATAGAATGCTTTTAGTTATCTTTATTTGCTATATTTTACTATTTACACTATATTGCTTTTTTTTTGTTTTTCTTTATTGTCATATTATTGTTGATCTCCAGAACTTGGATTTAATTATTTATTTAAAAAGACAGAATTGTTATTTGTTTATTTAATTTGAACAAAATGTAAATCTTTAACAAATAAATATATTCTATTCTATCCTATATTTTCGTATGATGCCTGATCATTGAGAATAATTTAAATTCTACAACTTTAGACTGAAATATATTGCCTGATACGAGGAAAGCTTGGAGAAAGGGATTCCCAAAGCTCCACGTGAGTCATACTGCTTGTCATCATCCTAGATTTCCACACAAATTACTTACTAATGTAGTTCTACAGTACCTGGGCCTCTGTCAAAACTATACTTGACCATTCCTCCTAGCCCAGTTATAGATGGCGAATGTCGGCAGTCTACCTCCTCCAGGTCATTCATTAAGCCACCGTTTCCTTGGCCTATTCTCGTGACGTCCTCCTAGTGTAGTATATAGCATCTCTCTGGGAAGTCCTAGTGACCCATTCCTTCAAAACGTCCCAACCACCACATTCAGTTCATATTCGCCATTTCCTTTCACTACCTTGGCGTTGCTTCATATGTGCCCTGCGTGATTCTTCATGGAGGCCCCCCAACATTTTTTTTGGAAGGCTGGTCTCTCATTGTCCTTAGCATCACTCACTCCTGTTTTCTAAGAGGGCGTCTTCGTTTCATTGTCACACATGTCCACGGCTTAACTTAAGGTCCGGGACAAAAAAATAGCCCACCCTATATTTTTTCTCTTAATCAATAGGGGTTAAGGATTAAAGGATTAAGGATTCATTAAGAATTAAGGTTTCATTAAGGATTAAGGATCCATTAAGGATTAAGGAGGTAGAAAAAACAGCTTGTGAGAATTAATATTTTTACTTGATTTGGGGAAAGACAAAAAGATAGCACACCTATTGTTTCTTTATAAAGAAAACCAAATCCCTCTGAGTAGACAAGGCTAATCCAGTTCTGTTTATTCTTTTAAGTTGTTAACATTATTTTAGTGAGATGGGACACCATTAAAATCATTATCACCAGGTGAAAAAAATATCATTCAGCGAATGAAAAATCGAGGGTTTTGTATTTCCAATATTTCAAAAAATACCGGTAGGAGTAGAAAAGTGATTTTAAATTTTTTGAAGTCTCCAGAAAGCTATAGGACGAATAAATCTCCTGGAAGGCCGCTGGCTTTAACAACATGGCAAAAACGAGCAATTTTAAGGGTTGCATCCAACTCATCATTAACAGCCCGTCAAATTGAGGCTAGAGCTGGTGTAGTGACGAATTTGAAAAACGTCCAGAGGATCATTCGTGCAGCTCCTCACATCAAAAGAAAGAAAATGAAAGGTATACCACCTCTAAGCATGGCGCATAAAGAAAGGCGTAAGGAGTTTGCCCGTGAACAAGTACAATGGAAAGACGAGCGGAAAGAAATCTTGTTCACCGACGAAAAAAAATTCAACCTCGACGGTCCTGATGGCTGGGCTCACTATTACCATGATCTACGGAAAGAAGAAAAAATGTTTTCCAAGAGGCAAATGGGAGGATTTCTGGTAGAATGAACAGTCAGCAATATGTTAATTTGTTAGAAAACCAACTACAAAACTATTTTGAACTTGTTCCTAAAGAGAACGTAATTTTTCAACAAGATAATGCTCCAGTTCATACGGCGAAAGTTGCAAAAGAATTTTTTAGAAAAGGAAGGATCAGAATTATAGATTGGCCGGCTCGTAGAATTAAAAAAAAACAATTCAGGAGGAGTGCACCAAACTACCTCAAGAGTTGAATCGTCGCCATTTTAACTCACTTTCAAATCGTATCATAGCTGCATTAGAAAAAGGTGGTGCGTATACAGGATATTGAATTTTCATTTGTATTCTTTTAATGTATTTTTAATAAAGGATTTTATTATTATTGTTCACTGTGCTATCTTTTTGTCTTACACCAAATCAAGTATTATTTATTAATTCTTACAAATTATTTTTTCCGACTCCTATTAGATTGATCACCGGTTCAAATTTGAGCAGAATACACTACATATTAATAAATACAAATTATATCAATAGTTAAAAATGATTAAGAGAAAAAATATAGGGTGGGCTATCTTTTTGTCCCGGACCTTATCTTTTATTATCTAACATTAGCTTTATTTCCTAAAGAGAGTTTCTTGTATCTGAGAGCATTCGCAAATCATAGAAGCATCTGCCACCATCCTACATCTAGTTCCCCCATAATGGGCACAATTCTCTGCCTCTCTGGTTTAGTTTTGACGACATTGTATACTTCGCCATATTCGTATTGATACTGAACCCTAAGTCGGCTCTATTCGCGGAATACCTTCTACCCTTTGTTTAATTCGAAAAAATAGTTGACTTCTCTTAAGGGGAATCTGTTAAAAAACCATCTTCGGTTTTGCCTTTTGCTGTTATATTCTTCCGTATGATATCCCCAGGATTTAGTTTTATTGCTTGGAATGGCACTTTAAAGGCGAGGTCGATCAGCACCAGTGATAGTAGGTCTCCTTGCCTTAGAACCCTGAAGAAAGATATCTGGTTTATAACACAAACACGAGTTGGGATTTTACAGAAAGTCGTTTACAGCAATATCGTCGCCAATCTACTAAGTTTTCCATGTATTCCCAGGGCTATTTTTGACAGCAAAACTATCAATTTTAACAAATGTAAGCTGTCATTAGCCTACAGGACTTCTAATTGCGTGAAGTAAACGTAAGAAATAATAACAAAATTTAAGATTATCTCTTTTCCTAATTTATTTATAAATATTTCCTCTTTGTCATTTTTCTTCATTTATTCAAATACAAATTACTAACTAAAAGTTATTTATAAATATAATGTTTAATTACAATTTTTAAAAATACTCTATTCATGATTTGTTTTTTTGATTTCAGGTGAGTTTCCCTCTACAAGCAGAAGTTTGAAGTACTGTGAGTTCAGCCTATTGATTTTTCATTTAGAAATGGTCCAACAACACCAGATTGGTCCTGTGTACAGTACTATTATTCGCCTGTTTCTCCTTTCAAATATATGGATGTTTCTCCTGATAATATATGGATATTACACTTGGGTAATTTATAGAACCCCGTGCTAATAAGTTACTTGAGAGCGAGTGTTGAATGTTTGCAGGAACTGTTGCAAAAGGTTTTCAAAACCTTTAGGTGTGGCAGTAGTGACCCCTCGTATGGAAAGGTAACCTATTTTATTTTTCCCAGAAGGCTACAGTCATGACATGGACACGTCACAAATGTACTGGTCGTTTTCAATAGTTTTAATTCTTTGTGAATAGCCTCAAGTAGGTTCATGTTTATTAATCATTCCTTTTTACGTTTTCACATAGTGTAAACAAATGAATAAATTATTAGTTATTTTTATTTGTGATGTTGCATCAAATAGTTGTCCATGTATCTCACATGGTAAATGTCCGTTGATAACAACATTTGTTGTTTAAACTCAAAACAAATACGTTTCAGAGTATATCAGGTTATTGTGTATATGAAGTAGATGTCTACTGAAGGCTGGAAAGAATAATGTGCAGATATTTCGGTTAATATTTGAGATAGAGACAAAATGTGTAGAATAACATTTATACAAAATTCAATTTCCGAGAAGATTGGTGAAACACTGCTTTTCGTTACGACCATAATGCAATGAGAAGGGAGATAGTTTTTATTCCCGGTTTGAAGTTCAAGAATTTAAGAAAAAAAAAACAGGATTAACATTTTATGAAAAAAAAAAGAATATACTTTTACAAAAATATATGACCTTACAGACCAATTGTTAACAGTGGTAGTAAGTACTCAGTGACTGCTTCTTCGTCAGTCAAGGTCCTAGCGATTTATTCCTCAACATCATCCAAATTGATTTCTTAAACTTAGGGACGCAATTTGATTTGCTGGATTTTCCAAACCCATGTCTGAAATTAGAATTGTTATTTTTTATCCTTTAAAAAAGGAAAGAGCATCTATTTGCCACTTCGGATCTCCGTTAGAGTATGTTTTAATTAGTAAAGTGAGACATCAAGAGGGGGGCGGAATTGGGTTTCCAAACATCTCTAGTGACCTAATTGAGATAATTAAGCGTGAGGCTAAGAGTATGTTGGTAAGCATAGATTGGCCAGCGAGAGGGAGAGTTGTGAAAGGGGCAGTATCGACTTCTGTAACACGATGACTGCTACAATCTATATATAGCTCCTTATCTCACCCCTTGCCTACCCCTCGCTCTATGCACCGCCTGCATCACATCCTTTCCTTCTCCCTTATACACAGGGGGTAGCACAAGGTGTTTTTATCTGATTTATATTAAGAAATCAGCCATTAATGTTGCACTTATGTAGCGCTGTCAGAAAGTTTCGCCATATGCCCATCTGTCCTATCCTGTGAAAATGAGGTCTGTTCAAATTATGTATATTTCCATTCTAATGATATAACTGTTTGAAAGGATCCGAACTAGCTGTTTAAACGTTTTATGCAAAACTAAAGATCAAGTTCATTAATGGCGGGAATCAGATCAGGGGAGGGTTTTTGAAAATTCGAAGTATCTTCGTTATTATGCGATGGAAAGAAAAACTGTATATAACCAATCTTGTTCAAATTTAATTTATTTAATTTCTCATAAATGTTGATCTTTAATTTTTTTTAGTGTCCCAAATATTAACGGGAAAGGTTGCATTTTTCAAATATTTAGTTTTGAATAAACGTCATTTTACTAAACTTATATTACCTATTAACTGATAGATCGTAAAACGTTTTATTCCTAACTTGAATATAAAACTTTGAGTAGCTGAGTCACAAACAACTCATATCCAGCTGATGGCTTCATTCCTGTTTACATAGGCTTTTTACTACAGGAGAACTATAGAATAGATGATGATTTGAGATTATCTTCTTGGTGATTTGGAAATATACTTAGTTTACGCAGCCTCCGCGTTCCGGACTTTTTGTGTTCAGTGTGTCAACCTACTCGTAGTTTTCTGTAAAGGTAACTTATACATAGGCATCTACTACGGGAGAAATGAAGGATAGATTATGAGTTGATATTTCGAGTCATAAACAATTTCGTGGAAAAGAGTCTGATTTTACGTAGCCCCTGCGTGCCGGGCGTTCATTCAGTCTGAACCGTTAGTTTTACTAAGTGCCTGCAAAAGAATGAACAACAACCATAACAATTAATTATTTGTTTAAAAATTCGGCATTTGATCAGTAGGTGGAGTTGCTTCAGATTTCAAAACTATCTGACGATGTGCCATTCAAGACGTTCGAAACCAATTACTATAAAATCACAATAAATGTATTTTCAAATCCATGTGGGTAGACCAACTATGGCAGATATGAGACAACGAAACTATGGCGAAGGACACGATTAAAACAAACCAAAATGCTCATCATTTAAAGAAGCAGATAAAAGGAGTTCATCCTTGCATGGATGGATGGTTTCTGTACGCTTTGCTCCCCTCAAGTATATATCTTCTAGTCCTTAATTGATTAATTGATGATTAATGACTACTTAATTCTTTATTGAACAAATTAGTAATTAAGATATTCATGATTTGCAAAGCAGCCTTGAAAACAACTAACCCCCTTTGGTGAGCCATGCCTTTGGGATCCCCGTACGACGTCTCAGGCTTCCAACTCGCCATTACTTAGTTTAAATTATATTTATGATTTTTTTCTTCAATATTAAATTAATTTATTAGCAGATTTCCCTTAAGGGAAATCAGCTATTGAGGTCGTACTCATGAAAAAATCGAAAATTTTCTTCAAATGTCCATCGATCCTACCCAGGAGATGACGAAAATGAGGTCCGGTCAAAATTATATATATATATCTATATATATATATATATATATATATATATATATATATATATATATCTATATATATATATATATATCTATATATATCTATATATATATATATATATCTATATATATATATATTTGTCTGTTAACGCTCTAGCGGTCGCAATTTTTGTTTGATCGTTACGAAACTCGATATTTAACCGTTTTATGTAAAAAGACAGATCAAGTTCGTTAATGGCTGAAATCGGACCAGAGGGAGGGGGGGTTTAGAGGGGGAGATTTTCGAAAATTCGAAATATCTTCGTTATTATGCATCGGATCGAAAAATTGTACAGAACCAATCTTATTGCAAATTAAATTTACTAAAAATATTGTTATATACATTTATTCTCTATCTTGAATATTAACCGAGATATTTGCATTTTTATGAAGTCTGTGGTGGGGTAGAGTTCGGATTATGTCGGCCATCTTCGTCATTTCTCGGCTCAGGCGGAAGCTGCTTCTAACCTGGCGTTTTTAACCTTACCTTACCTTCCTTACTTTGTGAGATTTATGCAAATACGTTTTGTTCATCCGCCCCCCCCTTCTTTAGTTCTTGGACTACTGAAATTTGAGTGTTTAAAATATAAATTATTCTTACAATTCAGAAGCCGTTTCAGTTGGGTATTTATTTTAATTTACTGAAAGATTTCTCATTATCTAATCACGGCGGTATTGTGTTACCAGTAGGCAGGTTTCTCTATTGTAAAACTTCACAGGGGAAATCTGCTTAGTTTACGCAGCCCCTGCGTGACGGACTTTTTATTTTTGAGATTAGATATTATTTTTCTCAAATCTCCTGGACTACTATTATGATATTCTTATTAACTATTTTTTGTGACATCAAATTATTTAAATTTGGAATATTTAAATGTAACAAAATTATCAATTTACTACAAATAATAGTTTTTTTGTTTTTTTTTAAACTTCGTCAGGCACACACACACACACACACACACACACACATATATATATATATATATATATATATATATATATATATATACTAGCTCAGATACCCGGCTTCGCCCGGGAATTCATTTGAGTCTGAATGGTGATGGTATTTTTTAGCAGGCTTTACATTGCACAATATTTTGACATTTACCCGTCCCAGTGTTTAGGATTGATACCCGTCGTTGCCGGTGGTTTGCTAATAATAGAATTATTTGTTCGATAATTCTTCACAGTCTTCGATATTTTTATATTTCCCGTTTCTTATACATGTAAATATGGTGAATTTTTATTTCAGGCCTCCCTTATAACTCCCCTCCCGTTCGAACCTAAACATTTTAATATAACTTATAATCATGGAAGAATTTATGCTAATTGACATACCGAGTTTTGTTAAGTTCGGTTCAGCCGTTAGTGCCCGCTAAAGTTTTAACGTATAACTCATTTATACTTAGGTATACGACAAAAGTGTATATAACAAAAGTTACTCCAAATAACAAAATAAACAACTTTTGTTATGTTTATATTTGCGGAAAAACCAATAGGAAACGAAATATCGCTATTTTTAATTTCAGGCTTCCCTTATAACCCCCACTCCTGCCCGTACATAGAAATGTTGGTATGGCTTATTATAATGAAGGCCTCACTGCTAATACACATACCGAGTTTTATTTAGTTCGGTTGAGTCTTTTTTGGCAAATAATATTGTTGACTCCCGCTATAATTTTTAGCGTATAACGCATTTAAACTTCGGTATACGACAAAAGTGTATATAACAAAAGTTACTCTAAATAACAAAATAAACAACTTTTGTTATGTACATATTTGCCGAAAAACCAATAGAAAACGAAATATCGATATTTTTAATTTCAGGCTTCCCTTATAACCCCCACTCCTGATTGTCTTAGAGAAAATTAATATAGCCTAAAGTCTAAGTTGGGCTAGTAGTAATATACATACCAAGTTTCATAAAATTCGGTTCAGCCGTTTATGCGTGAAAAGGTAACAAACAAACAAACAAACAAACAAACAAACAAACAAACAAACAAACAAACAAACAAACATACACGAAAGAAACAAAATGCAGATATGGTGTCTATGACATGTGAAACGAAAAGTTATCGTGAAATTTCGCGAAAAAAATCAATGTACAGACAGAGGTTACAATTTTATATATATATAGATATATATATATATATAATGGAAAACTAAGGAATATTCGTTTTTAAGAAAGTGAACACATCCATTTTCATATTTTAAAAATAAAAGACATTGAAGGAAAATTGTTTAAAAAAAATAGTATTTTAACCCACAAGAGAATAATTATCATCAATTCTCGGAGACGTTTACAGGTTTATATAATGTTATAATATAAACAGTAAATTCTATAAGAATGTATGGTCTTATAAATGGCGTAATATACTATTATAAGAAGCAATATATCAGGTTCACAGAGAAATGGTAATTGAGCCGACATCTCCGGCGAGACTCCGGAGATGTCGGCTCAATAGGGACCAGCTTTAGAGCACTGAAGATGGGACGGTTCGCCCCGAAAGTACTCTGCTTTTAATAAATGAAGCATTAAGAGTGGAGGTGTTTTGACCTTTTTATCCTTCCGTAGACGATGGACCTCCACCAGCCAGCCCAAATCCAAATTTAAATCTAATTTGGTATGGAGATGAAAATAGAGTTTTATGAAGGTATTAAAATTGCTTAATTCAAAATATATTGGTTAACAATTTTTTATTCATTTCTGCTGTGGCTAACTAGAATTAATTTCTTTAAAGATTAGTCAGTTGTAAAAAACGATATTGCATTTTAACAATGTTGGAAGTACATTAGTTGTTATGATGTGAATGCTATATTAAAAATTTACTTTTGTAGGTAAATGATTTCCAATAATACGAACAATAATTTTTTAAAAAAATATATACTTCTTGACTGAAGCTGAAAACAAAAAAAGTGGAAATAAGTCGATTAATATTAATGTTGTTGAAATATATGTTGAGAAATATTTGTAGGGAATTACTTGCTCCGTAATTGTGGTTATTTAATAACTATCAAACCCACGAATAATAGCGTAGATATACATGGGTCTGTATTTTAGCTCTTCTCTGTACTAGGGGGAGCGAGGACTCCTCATGGTTCTATTGCAATTATTTACGAGTACAAACTTTAGATTCTACATGAAACGGTTAAATATCGATTATGCTTTCAATCAAATAAAAATGAGTGCCTCAAATACTTAAAATGTCCATTGATATCCCCACTTCGAGAGTTTATTTATGTATCTCAGCTAGGAACGATCCTTTATAGCTATTATAATTACCTGAAATTCTTATGAATTGTTTTTAACTACGATGAAATGATTGTGCTTCAAATTTAAAAGACGTCCACAGAGAAATATTTGTATTAATTAGAATAACGGGTATAGTAAGAAAATTATTTTGGATGGCCGAACTGCCAACTTACAGATAATTCAACATTTCGAAATAAAGATAAAATAGATATAGCCAGGCAAAAAAAATTGAAGAATCTAACAGTCTCAGAATGCTGTTGGCTTTCGAGCAACCTTCATAAGAGGAATAAGGTGTGCTCAGAGAAGACAGTGCCAAATCGGCAAGGTGGGCTGACAGTAAGCTGGTTAATGTAAGTGTGGTCTGGTGAATGTAAACATGGAGTAACACTCTAGAATTCCAATCAGTTTGAATCAGAATAATGAAGTTATGAAATCATATCCGCTCTAAACTTCCTTCCAGCCTCATCAAGAGCCTATGAACGTCTTGCCTAGTTCCTAATAGCCTTGCATATGTAATTATATTTCTCTTACAAGAGGTACTCATGCTAGCTGAGTTTACGGAACACTGTGATAATGTGTTTTTTGCTTACCCACCAACAAAGGTAGCCTTCTTCTTCGTGAATATGAAATGAAGGCCGAATTTCGTCGAGTTAGGCACCAACTAGCCGTGTTAAATCGAGTGCTCTGTCGGGCGTGTTATAGAATAACATACACATGTAACGAGATTAACATACTCAGTATGATCAGTGCAGGCTAAAATATCTTTTATATAATTCGGAGAGTACATTTGGAATTATATATATATATATATATATATATATATATATATATATATATATATATATATATATATATATATATAAAATTGTAACCTCTGTCTGTACATTGATTTTTTTCGCGAAATTTCACGATAACTTTTCGTTTCACATGTCATAGGCACCATAACTGCATTTTGTTTCTTTCGTGTCTGTTTGTTTGTTACCTTTTCACACATAAACGGCTGAACCGAATTTTATAAAACTTGGTATGTATATTACTACTAACCCAACTTAGACTTTAGGCTATGTTAATATTCTCTGAGACGAACAGGAGTGAGGGTTAGAAGGGAGGCCTGAAATCAAAAATAGCGATATTTCGTTTCCTATTGCATTTTCGCCAATTATGCACATAAAAAAGTTGTTTATTTTGTAAAAATTGTTTATTTTGTTATTTGGAGTAACTTTTGTTATATACACTTTTGTCGTATACTGAATTATAAACGAGATATACGCTAAAACCTATAGCGGAAGTGAACATTTTTATTTGGCACAAAAGACTCAACCGAACTAAATAAAACTAAAGGCCTGAAATAAAATTCGCGATATTTCTTTGTCTAATTGTTTTTCGACAAACTTGTACATAACAAAGTTGTTTACTTTGTTATTTAGAGTGACTTTAGATTTATACATTTTTTCGGGAACAATGTATGAAGCAAGTAATTTGTGTAAAAACATTGATATGCTCTACAATTCTTTCCTATATGAACTTCCAGGTACCTCACCTGGAAAAATTAATTCAAATCTACAATAATATTTTGTCCTTAATAATTCAAATCTGTGCATAATGCACAGGAGACTGGAAATATGAAAATATGGAGGACTGTGAGGTCTTACATAAAAAATTAATTTTATTATTAACTAATCCACATCAACGACGGGTATTAACCCTAAACACTGGGACGGGTAAATGTCAAAATAAAGGCTTACCAAAAAAAATAGCACCACCACTCAGCCTCAAATGAATTCCCGGGCGAAGCCGGGTATCTGAGCTAGTATATATATATATATATATATATATATATATATATGTTGTTTTATTAAATTTAATATATGGTTAATGTTATGTATCATGGTAAATATGATTCATCGGGAAAAGCTCTTTTTTTCTACTTTGGACAATAAAACTATAATTTAATTGAAAGTCTTATAATAGTGGGAGTAGAAGTGCGTTGAGGATGGGTGGGGATGTTATATTGATTGGTGTAATAATAATTACTGTTGCTCACATAGTACAGTTCAAGTTCACAAGTTGGACAAATATTATTATTATTAGCACATTTCCCCTAGGGGAAATCAGCTATTTATTTATTCTTCTTGAAGTTTAATAAAATATAATAGTGTAAGCATAGCGTAATTTCAGTTTTTAATTGGGGTAGTTAATCCTACCGCCATTTAATTTAAAACGTTTTAAACAGACGGTTTCATGGTTTCTTATTGAATGTATTATCAAAATAGGCATGATTAATGAAGAAACAAGGAAGTGTTGTTCTTAGAAAACACTCCATATGTTTGAAACTTTGACTTAGAATATAATTTTATATATTGAGATTTTATACTTGAAAATTGTGGTGGCAATTGGCGGGCTCGGATTATGTACAGCTGTAAGAATAGCTGAGAATGGTATATTTGGGCCTGAGAGTAACTAATTGGTGTGACCCTGACCGAGCCTGAGGGCTCCTAGCCTTGTTACCAGGTACTCTCCTCACGTTCGATACGCCATTCCTCTCCTTTTTATTTGTCATTTTCCTCCTCTCTCCCTACATTTATTTATTCACAGATAGTCTATAAAATATAGGTCGGAAAACAACTTTCATTGAACCAACTAACCCAAGTTGGCAGGAAAATGCCAAAAGTTAAATAGGCTAGGTAACAGTCAACAAAATCCACAAAATAAATAGCATCTCTGATTATTTACCAAACCCTCCATATTAAATTATACAATTCTGTTATATAAGATATTTTCTAATATATGTGGCAAATTTGTCCACCAATTGTTAAAAGGAGAATAGCTGAGAAGTGGAAAAACGAATAAAAACAATATTTATTATATTGCATTTCTTTCCTATCACACTTCTTCTTTTTTACAATCACCTTTAGCAACTCCTTTCGCTGTCTGTAAACATATAAACAATGGCAAGTTTGCACATAATTTTGAAGCCTAAATACCAAATATTATTTTCAATGAACTTTTATTTTTTGAGATAAATGCAAATACGTTGCATACGAGGGAAATCTTAGTTTACGCAGTCCCTTCGTGACGGACTTTTTCTCTAATTCGAACATCTTTCATCTTTAATTTTTTTCTATCTTTCAGTTTCCAATCTTCAGTATCACTTCTTCTCATCACACTAACGATAAGCCAGTACATGATGAAAATTAAAGTACGTACTTTTTTTCGGCTGGCTTTTACTATGTGAGATGTATAGATATATTTTGTTTTTGATTTTTTTTGGGGTTCAGGTTAGCCATGAGAGTTAATGCGTTGGCCTTAACCTAGAGTAGCGAGTTCGGTTCCCGCTTGGGCAATAGGGATTTATTTAGTGGTTGAACTCATTAAATAAAATCTTTAATCACACCCTAGCTAGAACCTGTAGATAACCCATCCCAATTAGCTACAGAAGCGAAAAGTGCGCGTTTGCAAATAATTTATTTATTTTATTTTATTTATTAGAGGGCTCAGGATAGCCATCGCAAACCGAGAGTGGTGAGTTCGATTCTCGCCTAGGCAAAGAAAATTATTTAGTGACGGAATTCATTAAATAACATTCTTAGTCCCATCCTGACAGAAAAGGATGGTAACCTGTAGATAACCCGTCCCAATTAGCCTTACTTGCGAAAAGTGAACGTTAATAAATAAATAATAATATTTGATTTATTAACTGTGCTTGGACAGCTGTTCACCACACCTAGCTGTGCCTATTATTAATGTTATTTATTAACGTCCTCTTGCTACTACAGCTAATCGGGACGGGTTTTCTACCGGTTACCATCCTTTTCTAGGGAGGGTGGGACTAAGGATTTTATTTAATGAGTTCTATGTTGACTTATATATTGTTAGTTGAAAATCTTTATTTTAAAAATTGTACTGTCAATAGTTTTTGAATGGCGGTCATATTTAAACGCCCAAGCATATAACTCCTAAACTATTTGTACTATCCGCATGGGACAAAATCAAAATTATTCAGAAATAAAGGGCTAAATTTTATGTTCTGTAAATTTTCTACCCCAATTTAGGTTGTAGGGAGGAAATAAGAAGCTATTTTTTCATATTTATAATCCTTTTTTCCCGAATTTTAAGGGTGATGTTTCTTGAAAAAGGATTGAGATATACAAGACATTTTTTTTTTTTTTTAAATTTTAATTGTAATTGTGAAGTATTCAAATTTATAATTGCATAAATTTACAACAAGAGCTAACCTAAGAAGTAGTTTAAACATTGAAAACCATTAATTATTCAAATATAATCAACAAATTTAAGATTTTGTGGATACTATTTATATAACTTCAGTTTTTATAAATCATAAATCTGTTTGTTTTCACCAGGTTCTTAATCTCAAATTCACCGTTGGAGTTTATAATTGCATAATTTATTCCAATTATATCTTCCTTACTTTTAGAATCACTTTCCGTGGATACGGTTATTTATTGCCCATAACTCCTCCATGGGCCTTGACCCATTTATAGTTAATGTAAGCCCATCTGTTGTTTAATTGTTCTATATTATTTCCTATTTGTTTTATATGTTCGTCACCGTTTTGTATGTTGTCTAGCTTGTGAAGAAGCATTTCACGTTCTGTGAGTGGAAGAATGCAAGTTTTTGGTTGCAAAACTAATTTATTTACATACTTCAGAACCCTGTATGACTGCAATCATTTCTGATCGGTTTTATCCTGCAAAAATAATAAAGGTGCTTGTTTTTATTTTGGTGCAGTATTAGTAAGTTATATTTGTCAATATATACCCGCCATTATCGTAACAGGGACCAATTCGACAAAACACATACAGCTTCATAGGAAAAAGTGCGATATCCTTTTATTAGATTAATTCCAATGAGCCTTTCTCAAGCTTTTCAAAATTATATTTTTTTAAGCCCAATTTCCATATTAGTATTGCATCTAGATTGGAGAAGGAATCGCAAAAGGATTATTTCAGTGGGGGTTTCAGCTTTCGATATACCTCCACTTCTTATTATCTATCGTTATACACCTCATGTCCACCACCCTAAACTTTAAATTCTAGTTTACATATACTTCCTATTACGACAGAAATAGAGAATAGAGAAATCACCAGCTTATTATTCCAGCTCTGCTTATTTACGGGAATTTTTTATATTGTGAAAACCTTGGGCTATTGCCTGGATTTCTAAACCTCACTGCTATGCTATGGATCAGAACAACAAGATTGTCTTAGATATCACAAGACTCATTGTGAAAGTCTCCATTTATTTCGAGTAGCTGCTTCTGTATCCTTGACTGGATTTCGTATACAAAAGCAATCTCTCTCTTACGTGTTCCCACTTCGACGAAGGTTATCTCTTCAAAGTTTGCTAGTTATATGC
Source organism: Riptortus pedestris (assembly GCA_019009955.1). Taxonomy (NCBI): domain Eukaryota; kingdom Metazoa; phylum Arthropoda; class Insecta; order Hemiptera; family Alydidae; genus Riptortus; species Riptortus pedestris. The sequence continues at coordinate 140,343,470 of CM032228.1, forward strand.
AAATATAAAAATATTGAAGTGAGTAATCCAGTTTCACTATTTCTTGAAAGACCATTAATTTGTGTTCTTTAATATAAATGGACTTTTATTAGCCCTATATATGTAGTGTCGTAATTTGGAACTGGCGGTTAACGATTCTCTTTATGAAGAAAAAATACTCATTACTTATTAAATCCTTAGTCGATTTTTGTTCTCTTTTGTTCCTTTTTTATATAACTTCCATTTCAGTTGAATTGCGGTTCTATTATAGCTGCAAAAGAAATCCGACCTCTGAACAACATGTCATAGATTAATGATAATAGATAAGTAGGAGTCATCATAATGGCAAGGAGTAAAATAAGGCTAAGGTATGTGTAAAATCCAAGATTCATCGAAGTGGAACTCCTCAAAATACATTTAGTTCTTAATTAAAGTCCGTCACGCAGGGGGTGGCTTAAACTAAACAGATTTTCCACGTTTTGGAATGACGGAGTAGTGATCTCATCTCACCATGCATTTTTTATTTCTAAGTAAAAATCCAATAAGAAGTGGTGGTTACCTGAAGACTGAAGAAATGTATGAATAACACGCTTCAGACTTACGAAAAAATGTATGTAAGAACAACTGTAGATTATCAATAGTTTAACAAGAGTTTATAGTATTTATCGACCCGTCTCACAGTAACTGAAATATTATGAATTTTCGAATTTCCCCTTTAACCCCACCCCTGCATTTTTCGTCTGGTTTCATCCATTAAGTAATATGACCTTTTGTGTTGAATAAAGCAGTTTAATATCAAGAATGATATAGATCTGATAAACATTTTCAAGTTAAGAACGTAAAATATAAAATGGTGACTTCGTCACACAACCTATTTGCATGTATCACAGAGTAAAGGTTCAATGAAAATAATATTTGGTATTTCAGCTTTGAAAGAGGTGGTCCAAGATATAACAGCCTATCCTTAATATGATAGGAGTGGGAGTGGATGTTTACTGATGGCTGAAAAGTAAAAAAGTACAAATACCTCAGTTTAATATTTATGAGAAAATACTTATTTAACAACGTTTATAGACAATTGAATTAGTAATAAGATCGTACAATGTTTGATCCGATTCACAATAAAGGAGTTATTTAGAATTTTCAAAATTCCACCCTCTAAACCACCCGTCCCTCTGATCCGAGTTCACCCGTTATCGCACTTGATCTTTACTTTAACATTAAACGCTTATATATCGATTTTGGCAGCGATAAGACAAAAATTATATAGATATAGACTATATATATATATATATATATATATATATATATATATATATATATATATATATATACTAGCGGACCCGACGTTGTCCTGCATGATATTTCAAGCGATTAGGATATTAAATTTATTAATATTATGTTTAAAACCAAACCTATTTTACTATATCTCGTTTATACTTTGTTATACGACAAAAGTGAATATAACAAAAGTTACTCTAAATGACAAAATAAACAACTTTTATCCTGTGCATATTTGCCGAAAAACCAATAGGAAATGAAATATAGCTAGTTCTAATTTTAGGCCTCCCTTACAACCTCCACACCTCCATCTGCCGGGCTGATTTGTGAATCTAAACCATACAGGGCGTCACCCGAACGCATAAAAGAAAATTCATTCAAATCGGTCCAGCTGTTTAGGAGGAGTTCAGTGACATACATACGTACAGAAGAATTATATATATAATGATGAAAATTATATATATATATATATATATATATATATATATATATATATATATATATATATATATATATATATATCAATCATTGAGAGCCCTAGTACACTTCTCATTATATTTGCGAGTAGTTTTAATTTTTTCCTACAGTGTTGTAATGGATCAGGTGAAATGAACTACATTCCTTCAGGCCACTGCGAATGTAATAAGTGACTCTTGTGCGCATATCAGAGTTCATATCTCCAAGAAACAAAAAATCTAGCAATGAAGTGAAACACTAAATTCAATCATCCAATTTTGGGAGGTTTATAAATAATTCCCAATAAAATCTTATTGAAAATTTTGCTCCAGATAAATATACAGCACAGTGCACAATCTATATCACTTGATCCATTTTTCCATTAAATAAAATTTGAATTAAGAATTTTCCTCCATTTAAAAAAGGTATAAATACATATATATATATATATATATATATATATATATATAATGTGCTGTTTCATTAAGTTATTTTCATTCTTAATCAAAATCATTTTGAAATTTTCATTCATTCGATGATTAAACAGGAATATTTATTCTTCTTCATTTTAGCACAATTCCCTTAAGAGAAAATGAACTATTGTGGATGTGCTCCTGATGCGATTTTTGAAAAATTTCTTTGACTGTTTATCGATACTAGATGATGGCGAAAATCAGGTAATCTCTCTCTCTCTCTCTCTCTCTCTCTCTCTCTCTCTCTCTCTCTCTCACACACACACACACACCCGCTCACCGGGGCGCGCGCGTGAGTGTGCGTTTGTGCATGTATTTAAACAAATGATATATAGAGTAAATGAATCGATGAACATTTCAAGCTTATATATCAAACCCATGTTGGAGAAAAACAACATTGTGAGAAATAGAAAATTGTTAGTGAGATTAGATCACCAGTTTGTGATTCTAGCACGGAAGAATTCGGCTTAGTATTGGTAGCCCCTGTTTGAGGGAGCGCTTTGACTGGATGCTGGCGTTGCTAAATAGAACGGCCTCTAACTGGACTTTACTGTTGAGTGGAGGTTGTTGCGAAGGGGCTCGGAGTTGTAGGCTATTGATTGCCAGTCAGAGGGGACTCATCAGATATTATCTGTTTCTGTAGCGTTGTGTTCAAGCGGGCTTGTCTACCGCTGTCCTCTTTATCCCCCCCGCTCTGTCTCACTCTCTCTCTCTCATCCCCCCTCACTCCCCTGGATGTCATTGCGATTTTTTTAAGAGAGACCTAGAAGTGAATATTGATTCTGATAAGGAATTTTTCAATTGGAGCATTGTGGTGTGTATTAAACCTAATATTATTTTGTCTTTTCTACGGTGGGATAAAATTAAATTTTGAAATATCTGTTGTAGATTTAGATTATATTTGGAGGACTTGTTGGCAACGGAAAAAGTAGAAAGCATATTGATTAGTTGATAGTAGCTACTATCAGATTACCCTTGCATAGTTTTAATTCAAATCCTTAATGCATTTACAAATCTTGTCTTTCGTAAATGTATTAAGGATTTCTTCTTCAGGCTTCTGAAATGAATTTCCGTCTCTGACCTACTCATGCGTGTACGGCGACTATCATAATTCAGCTCATTCATTTTATCATCTCAGTTTCACATTAGATGTAAGAGGAAAGATCACTCGATTATTAATTTGAATGAATATAGTGTTTTGGAGATTTAGTTGAACACCCCATGAAGGAACCTATTCCAGAGTTGGGCAGTAATTAAATACTTTTGTAATTAACTACTTTTTTAACTAATAAATGCTTGTTATGTAATTGCAACTACAGTTACAAAAATGTAGTTGGTAAATGTAGTTGCATTTTCTTGGTTTTGCAATTACAGTAATTGTAGTTGGTATTCATAAATCCAACTACTAGTTGAAATAAAAAGTAGTTATAAAAATAATTACAATTAGTAGTTGTTATTGTAACTGTAGTTATTGAGTAATAACTACAACTACATACAAACAATTAGCTGTATTTGGCGTTCCAAAGAGTGAACATATTTTCATCGCCTCTACATAAATATTTACACTCGTGATGGTGATGAATAGCTCATCTGACTCGAGCCATATTCGTTTGGTGTACAGAATATGGCCAGACAGAATACCTCAGAATAACTGAAGGTAGACGCTCCTATCAGCACACTCTCTTGTTCCGGCTATCGCATCTTGTCACACTCGCGCTGGGCACTCCAGTCTGTCTTCTGTATCCGTCACTAGTCCTCGGCGACGAAATGATTTTCGAAACAAATAACAATGAGTGGCAGTGAAAGTGATAGTGAGAATGAGAACTTCTTCTTTTTGAAGCAGAGTAAAAGAGCGATTATTTTCTTTATCCGCGATGGCAAACGCCCCAAAATAAAATAGACTCTCTGACAAAAATTCTGAGTTAAGAGTAATTTTAATGGCTAATTTGTTTAAATTTTAAAGTTTAAAAATTTAATTTCATTCGACTGGGGAAAATATAAAAAAGGAAATTATATATTATTTTCCTTAGTTTTCATTTATTTGCATTAAAATTATTTTCAGTTATTATAATAACGTAGTATATGTAATATAATAAAATTTTGAATATAAAGACATTGGATGTGTTATTTCTTAACAGCCTCAACTACTTCAGTCAGTTATAACTACCCAAGTAACTGTAGTTGCAACTACAACTACAGTTACAATTACTAACTGTAGTTGTTTTGGAACTACTGATTTTCTTAACTATTAACTGTAGTTGTGAAATATCAATTACAATTACTTTAGTTGAAAAATGTAGTTGCACATTGACAATAACTAATTACATTAGTAGTTGTAATTGTAGCTATATTTCAACTAATGTAGTTACAACTTGTAATTGTAATTACAATTTTGCCCAACTCTGCCCTATACTCACTTGGTCAGCTTGATGCCATAACATACTTGTTCAAGTAGCTTCTCAGTCGCCTGCGGATACTGACATAGGTGAAGTTATAGAATGGGAACCACAAAGCTAAATATTTAGTAACATTTCCCGGTCTGCCGAGTGCAGGACTATAATATAGAACGTTTTCCAAACCACCACTATTCCTCATTAAGTACTATTATATATTTGAAATGAAAAATTTCAATTATGGCTGTGGATTTAGCTTAAATTACTGGCTAACATATCTATCTGCAGCTCTGATTTCCGGAAATTGCTAACATGTTGCCAAGTTTGTTATGTACATATTTAGTCATTAGTCAACAACTGCCGTCAAAAACTATTTCTGTGATTTACTATATAACCAGTCTTCAAATTAATGAATACTTGTATCTTGCTCGCAGTTAATATTATTGTTTAGGCTCTACCATCCCATGGTAACCTTTAATTACTGAAAGTACCACAAAAGATAGAAAAAATGTCCCCTGGAGGGAATGTAAATTAAAAGGAGTTATCATTGAAAATACAGGAACTTTGAAAAGTCTTGTTTCGCACCTGCAACCAACCTTTGTTTTAGCTGATTGTCCTTGGAGCTATTGAGGTTGTTCTCATGACGCGATTTTCGAAAATTGTTTTCAAATGTCCATCGATTCTGTATATATATATATATATATATATATATATATATATATATATATAAATAGAGAGAGAGTGAGAGAGAGAGAGAGAGAGAGAGAGAGAGAGAGAGAGAGAGTTGTTGTGTGTAAACGCTCTAGTGGTCGCATTTTTTGTTAATTCCTTACCAAACTCGATATTTAAACGCAATCTTGGAGAAGGGGTTCAAAAATTCCAAATATCTCTCTTATTATGCATCGTTTCAAAAATTTGTATAGAATCAATCTTATTGCAAATGTAATGTTTTATAAATGTTGTTATGTACCTATTTTCTCTATATTGAATATTTATTGATGTTATGTATCTATTTTCTCTATGCTAAATATTTACTGATATTTCGATATTTTAGTTTTCGGGCGTCTGTAAACTCCCTCTCCAAACTCGATATTTAACGGTTTCAGTGAACACTATAGATCATAATTGTTATAGATGGTGATCGGGCCTGGAATAGTATGGGTTTAAGGAGGGGGGGGGGAGATTCGAAAATTCAAAATATCTCTGTTGCTATTAGTCGGATCATAGTCTAGTCTTGTTAAACTATAGTTCTACGTACTACTAACTATTAATGTTCTACGTATTTTTTCGTAACTCAATTAAGCGAAATATTCGCACTTTTTTGTTTTTTGCTTTCCTTACCCCCACCCCTCCTTCTAATCAACATTTTTTTTACATATAAGTCGAGCATATGTTGTGCGATGAGATCACAAACGTGTGTTATACCAGCACATGGGAAATCTGCTTAACTTACGCAACCCCTTTTACAGTTTTGGGCTTGTTTATATTGTTTATGGTTTTTTAAAATTTTTGTTCATGATAGGGATGTTGGACAAACATTTCATGTTTCCTTGTTATTTTACTGTATTTTTCGTTATTTATTTACGTACAATTTTTGCTACTATGGCTATTTGGGACAGGTTATCTACAGGTTACCACCCTTTTCTAGCAAGGGTGGACTAAGGATTTTATTTAATGAGTCCATCACTAAATAAATTCCTATTGCCCATGCGGGAATCGAACTTGCCACTCTAGGTTTACAATATGAGATAAAGACCAACGCCTTAAATAGCACGGCCAACCTGAGACCCATTTTACTGATTTTACGACCTGACTTTTTTGTGAGTTGTGATCTGTTCCAATGCAGTGTACTTACTCTTGGCGTAGATTGCTTTTTTTCTAAGCTTGTATTTTACAAAGCCATAGGTTATTCATTGTCCTTGATAGGTGATATTATAACTTTTTACATTGCCAGGAGACCCTTGTGTAAAACGGAAAAAGGATAAAAGAAATATGGATAAGTTTTTGGAAATTCTTTTACAAAAGGGCCCTTCACCTTCAGTGGTTACACTGACAATTCTCCAATACAGAAACTTGCTTTGTAATCCTAATCAATGGTGCTTGAGGCAGGCTTGTCTCTCCTTGAGTGTAGGAGATTGAAGGGAGCGGAGAAGGCTGAGTCACCTGCCCGGCAAGGTCGATGCCCGCCATCAGCTGTGTCCCCTCTCTTTGTTCCCGCCCTATTCTCCCGTCTTCGCCACCTGTTCCTCTTCGGTCTTTAACTACTTTCAGGGGTACACACTCATTCAGCCTCCTGTAGATTCTTAAGTATTTAATGTTATTTTGCTTTATTCATGAAATTTTGATGAGCCACAAATCGCTTTCTATCGTCTTTTAGGGCTCAAATCCGAAACTCAATGTTGTGTTTTTAGCAGATTTCCCTTAAGGGAAACCAGCTATAGAGATTGTACTCATGACGCGATTTCCAAAAAATTTCCTCAAATGTCCATCGGTCCTACTTAGTAGATGACGAAAATGAGGTCCTTTCAAAGTTATCTATATATATATATATATATATATATATATATATATATATATATATATATATATATAAAATTGTAACCTCTGTCTGTACATTGATTTTTTTCACGAAATTTCATGATAACTTTTCGTTTCACATGTCATAGACACCATATCTGCATTTTGTTTCTTTCGTGTATGTTTGTTTGTTTGTTACCTTTTCACGCATAAACGGCTGAACCGAAATTTATGAGACTTGGTATGTATATTACTACTAACCCAACTTAGACTTTAGGCTATATTAATATCCTCTGAGACGAACAGGAGTGGGGGTTATAAGGGAAGCCTGAAATTAAAAATAGCGATATTTCGATTCCTATTGGTTTTTCGGCAAATATAAACATAACAAAAGATGTTTATTTTGTTATTTAGAGTAACTTTTGTTATATACACTTTTTCGTATACCGATGTTTAAATGCGTTATACGCTAAAAATTATAGCGGGAGTCAACAATATTATTTGGCACTAAAGACTCAACCGAACTAAATAAAACTCGGTATGTGTATTAGCAGTGAGGCCTTCATTATAATAAGCCATACCAACATTTCTATGGACGGGCAGGAGTGGGGGTTATAAGGGAAGCCGGAAATTAAAAATAGCGATATTTCGTTTCCTATTGGTTTTTCCGCAAATATGAACACAACAAAAGTTGTTTATTTTGTTATTTGGAGTAACTTTTGTTATATACACTTTTGTCGTATACCTAAGTATAAATGAGTTATACGTTAAAACTTTAGCGGGAGCCAACAATGTTATTGGGCACTAACGGCTGAACCGAACTTAACAAAGCTCGGTATGTCAATTAGCATTAATTCTTCCATAATTATAAGTTATATTACAATTTTTAGGTTCGAAAGGGAGGGGGGTTATAAGGGAGGCCTGAAATAAAAATTCACCATATTTACATGTATAAGAGACGGGAAATATAAAAATATCGAAGACAGTGAAGCCTTATCGAACAAATATTCTATTATTAGCAAATCCACGGCAACGACGGGTATCAATCCTAAACACTGGGACGGGTAAATGTCAAAATATTGTGCAATGTAAAGCCTGCTAAAAAATACTATCACCATTCAGCTTCAAATGAATTCCCGGGCGACGCCGAGTATCTGAGCTAGTAGATATATATATATATATATATATATATATATATATATATATATATATATATATATATGTGTGTGTGTGTGTGTGTGTGTGTGTGTGTGTGTGTGTTTGTGTGTGTACGAGGTGCGGCTATTAAATAACGAGACTGACGCTGTAAAACATTTTATTTTTATTTCAAACATTTTTAATTATTATCACCTTCAATATACACCCCTCCTTTATCCCTAAAACGCTCCATGCGAACCTTCCATTGTTCGAAACAGTGCTGGAAGTCTTTTTCTGTCAGCTCCTTCAGGACGCGTGCCGCTTTCTCTTTCACAGCTTCAACAGACTCAAATCTTGTTCCTTTTAATGCAGATTTCACCCTGAAGGTGATAATAAGTAAAAATGTATGAAATAAAAATAAAATGTTTTACAGCGTCAGTCTCGTTATTTAATAGCCGCACCTCGTATGTCTCTTACCGCTCTAGCGGTCCCAATTTGTGTTCAATTGTTACCAAAATCGATATGTAAGCCTTATGTAAAACTAAAGATCAAGTTCGTTAACGGCTCAAATCGGACAGGGGGAGGGATGGTTTAGAGTGGAGGAATTTTGGTAAATTCGAAATATTTTCGTTATTTACGTCGAATCGAAATATGGTATAGAAACAATCTTATTAAAAATTGTCTATAAACGTTGTGATGTACATATTTTCTCTATCATGAATATTAACCGAGATATTTACATTTTTTAGTTTCCAACCTTCAATATATCCCCATTCCCACTCATATGATATTAACAATAAGCTGTTATATTGTGAAACAAATTATTCTACGAGTAAATACTAAATACTGTTTTCATTAAACTTGTTATGGCGTCATCATTTAAGATTTTATGTTCTTAACTTGTAACTGTTTATTTGATCTATGACATACTCAATATTAACCGTTTCTATGAACACTGAAGATCATAATTGTTATTGACTGAAGCCTAGAATGGCCTGATAGAAGCCTTGTTATCGAGCCTGGAATAATGGGGGTTTAGAGGAGGGGATTCGAAAATTCAAAATTTCTTCTTTATAATTAGCCGGATCGAAAAATGTTATAGAACCAATCTTGTTAAAATACACATATTCTACAGTTGTTATTCTATGCATTATTTCTAACTCAAGTATTAAGCGATTTATTCCTACTTTCTTGTTATCAGCCATCAGCGCCCCCCCCCGGTAACTCCCCCTCAAAGGAAATCGTCAAATATTCAATGAGAAATTCTTGAAATATTTCCTAAGAAGAAACTCATTAATGCCCATTCTCTATGGGGAAATTCATTAAAAAGTTCCCTAAGAAAAAACTCATTTATGGCTATTCCTTAAGAGGACATCAGTTAAATATTCCCTAAGGGGAAATTCATTAAATATTTCCCTATGAAGACACTCATTTATGGCTATTCCCTAAGAGGACATCAGTTAAATATTCACTAGGTGGAAATTCATTAAATATTTCCCTATGAAGACACTCGTTTATGTCTATTCCCTAAGAGGACATCAGCTAAATATTCACTAAGGGGAAATTCATTAAATATTTCCCTATGAAGACACTCATTTATGTCTATTCCCTAAGAGGACATCAGTTAAATATTCCCTAAGGGGAAATTCATTAAATATTTCCCTACGAATACATTCATTTATGTCTATTCCCTAAGAGGACATCAGTTAAATATTCACTAGGTGGAAATTCATTAAATATTTCCCTACGAATACATTCATTTATGGCTATTCCTTAAGAGGACATCAGTTAAATATTCCCTAAGGGGAAATTCATTAAATATTTCCCTATGAAGACACTCATTTATCTCTATTCCCTAAGAGGACATCAGTTAAATATTCCCTAGAGGGAAATTCATTAAATATTTCCCTATGAAGACACTCGTTTATGTCTATTCCCTAAGAGGACATCAGTCAAATATTCCCTAGAGGGAAATTCATTAAATATTTCCCTATGAAGACACTCGTTTATGTCTATTCCCTAAGAGGACATCAGTCAAATATTCCCTAGAGGGAAATTCATTAAATATTTCCCTATGAAGACACTCGTTTATGGGTATTCCCTAAGGACCCTAACTTATTAATGTCTATTCCCCCATAAAACATCAGTTAAATATTCCCTACGCAGAAATTCTTTAAATCTACAAGGGGAAATTAGTTAAGTATTGCCTAAAGAGAGCTCATGAATGTTCATTCCGTAAGGGGAATTTTTTTTAAATATTCTATGAAGGGAAGTTCGTTAATTCTTGCCTAAGTAGAACTCATTAATGTCCATTCCCTAAGGGAAAATTCGTTAAATATTCTTTGAGTGGAAATTCGTTAAATATTCTTTGAGTGAAAATTCATTATAATCTTTGAGTAGAAATTCGTTAAATGTTCTTTGAGTGAAAATCATTATCATCTTTGAATGGAAATTCGTTAAATATTCTTTGAGTGAAAATTCGTTAAATATTGTTTGAGTGGAAATTCGTTAAATATTCTTTGAGTGGAAATTCGTTAAATATTCATTGAGTGGAAATTCGTTAAATATTCTTTGAGTGGAAATTCGTTAAATATTCATTGAGTGGAAATTCGTTAAATATTCTTTGAGTGGAAATTCGTTAAATATTCATTGAGTGGAAATTCGTTAAATATTCTTTGAGTGGAAATTCGTTAAATATTCTTTGAGTGGAAATTCGTTAAATATTCTTTGAGTGGAAATTCGTTAAATATTCATTGAGTGGAAATTCGTTAAATATTCTTTGAGTGGAAATTCGTTAGGTATTGCCTAAAGATAAATGAATTAATGTCCATTCCCTTAAGCGCTGCAGTCCCTTGAGTCCTTTTAATGTAGACCGAGGCTAGAGTCTTAAATTCCAGACTACTAGTGCCCAAATACCTCTGGTTGAACCCGTTCCGCCTCTTCGCCCAATATGATGTAGAATAAAAACATTTTCATTGAAAGTTTGTCAGGTGTTATTCTCTCGAAGTGCCATAATCAGGCCAATCTGAAAGTGTAGAAGATATCCCCCATTCTAGAGAGCATCCCCATACTAATTATTCAATTATCTAGTTGCCTAATAATCATTTAGTATACTGTAAAAGAGAAAAACCCTGTTGACCTCATTGGACCCCAATTATAGGAGCTAGTGTCAGATATAGGACAAGGTCAAGCCTACTCACTGTTATGTTAATGCTTACTAGTCATTTAGTTCATTGTCTTTTCAATGTAAGACCTTCAGCTCTACGAAAATCTCTCTAGAAACATTTTTCATAGCTTATGAGATTGGACGTTTTAGCAGATTTCCCTTGGATCACGAAATCCTCGTAGATGACCTGAATGAAGTCCGTTGAAAATTATATATATTCTAGCTAAGAACCTGATGTTGCCCGGGAAATCATTTTTGTCGTAATAATGTTGGTATTTTTATAGCAAGCCTTCCATGTGTACAATTACACTTCCCGTTTGAGCATATTGTTTTTCTACAAGTGCCAAGTGACCATAGTGGACGTGTAGAAAAGAAATTTTAGTTTTTAAGAATAAATGAAAATGAGTTCCTAATCAATCCCTATCCACTGTTTGACACACATCGAATAATTCAAGTCATAATCATGGATAGCATTTATTATAATTAAATATCATCTATAATGTACATATTTCCTATCAAAAACTAATCCGACCACACATTTTTAGTACTATATGATTATATGCAACGCCAAAGATCATACCCGTTAATGGCTGAAATCGGACCAGGAAGAGGGTATGAATTTAAAAATTCAAAGTATATTAAGCTATTATGATTGAATCAAATTATCTTGTTAAACATTTAACACTATACAATTGTTTAATATATTTTTTCATAATTCGAATATTAAGCGATTTGCATATTTTGCTTTCAGCCTTCAGAAGGGAAATTAAGCAATGAAATACAGTAGATAAAAATCTAATATTAAATGAAAGTGTTTACAAATATGTAAACGTGTCATTTAATAGAAATTACTTTTGATTGTAAGAGTACTACTTTTTTTATTATTTATTGTTGTATATTCATAAGTATTTTTTTCACAGAATTCATTAAATCTTTTTTTCAAGAACTATATATAATGCTATTGTGTGTCGTGTCGGAATATTATTTCCAGTGCCACACGATAATTCCCCTGGTATTACAATTCGAAATTAAACATTTCTTGGAATTCCTGCAAAGGAAATGGCCTTGGGTAAAAAACACTCATTCGTATTTAGAAACACTCTTAGAATGGAGTTTTACTTTAAAGATATAACATAAATTTATCAATATCTTATTATTAATTTTATCGATTAACTCGATATATATATTGTATACAGCGACATTCGTTTAATGAATTAAAAATTAATTAGCAAGAATAAATACAAACATTTACCTTCAACTTCCACTTCGAACATCACTGGTTTTAACAAATGGCAACTAAAACAAAATTTAAAAAATAAAATTTAGAGGAAATGCAAAGTTAAAACAATATTTGTATTTTGGCTGAGAATCATATTTATCTGAACCGATCACAAAGTATTTTATTAAATTTACTTAGGTATGAAGCCATGCATGGGACCCTCACATATAAATATTTAAAATGACAATTTTCGTATGAATTTATATAAATTTTAATGAATATTTAATCATTTTGGGAGCCTATGGTCTCGTGGGTTCCACCCCAGGCTAGGCTATAGGGATCTATCTAACAACTGACTTACTATATAAAATCCTTAATTTTTCCTAAGTTAGAATAGTCAGTCCCCCTCCGAATTAGCTATAATAACGTCAAGTGGACTTTAGTTAATATTGTACCAAAATTGCAATAGTCTAATTAATCATTTATTTATTTATCGTTGTTCCATTTGTAGAGTTATACACTTTATGTGTCATCTAATAAATTATTTTTTTAAAGGTTACTAACTTCTGTAGTAGGTGGTATTTGAATTTGCAGTAATAATTTATGGTATTCGATTTTCAAATTGGAATTTAATGTCTGTTATATTCTATGAGATTTAGATATTCAATATAGCTAACCAGAGAAATCGTATAGTTGTGAAAAATAGCTATTAAAACTTAAGGTTGAGAATACATGGTGCTTATGATTTAAAACGTTAAAGGTGATTTGACTCTATTTTTAAATAGAACTCAAGAAGATTCCAGATTTTTGGCTGGCTGGTGGAGATCCATCATCAACGGAAGGATAACAAGGTCAAAACACCTCCATTCATAATTTTAATTAAGAGTGTAGGTGTTTTTGACCTTGTTATCCTTCCCTTCAAGAAGATGATTAGTACTATAAAACTTATAAAATTGACACGGAAGGAAGATAATTAAAGAAATTTTCATTGGACTCTCTTCTCTAAACCTATCTACCTTCTAGTCCAATTCAACCATTTTCTAACTTTAACTTTTACACCATCTGTTTATGTACATATTTGGTAACAATCAAATAATAATTGCAGCACACAAGAATATTATAATACAACACCCACACGTCTTTATCTAATGTAATCCATAGTTTTGTACGAAAGGATTAAATATCGAGTACGTTAATGATAAAAAAAGAATCATGTAGTTTATATCGAAAAATCTTAAATGATGACTACTCGCCGAAAGTATTTACGGTATATCTCACATAGTAAAAGTTCAGTATAATAGTAAAAAATATTACGGCTTATTGTTTATGTGACATGAGTAGGACTGGGGGTTTACTGGAGTCTGAAAACTAAAAATGCAAATATCTTTAATATTCAAGATACGGAAAAAATGTGTAGAACAAATTGTTTAGGGAAATAAATTTGTAACAACATTGGTTACATATCATTTTTCGATCCATCTTGTAACAACGGAAGTATTCCGATTTTCAATACTACTTGTTTGTATACACACCTCCAGACTGGTCTCCCTTTACATTTCTTTAGCAGAAGATATTGTCGAAGCTTCTGATATAAACATTTCTTTCAGATTTCTAACAATACATCCACTCGAAATTCCAAAAATTAGGAGAAAAAATGTTTTACTTTCCAAGTTTCATGGATAAAGAACAATCCAGGTAAATTATTTTTTTAACGTTAACACACACGCATCCGCAAGCGCGCTCACGTGGTTGATTGAATAATCAATAATATGTGGCCAACACATCCCACAAAGAATATAACAGAGGCCTCGAAAAAGCCTAAGAAGGACATTGATTATCCTCTGGATTAAAAAGTAAACCTCCTCAACAAATTGTTGTGTTGTTAGCCGAGGTTATAGGGATGGAACGAAGTTAAATCGAAGGTCACATTATCTTCAATCAAAAAGAGGATGAAGACAAGGACTAGAAAGGGAAGAGAATGAAAGCCAAGGCTTGGTGAATTACACAGGAGACAGCGGAACCTCTGTTAAAGATCTGGAGAGGAAATAAGCTGCTCCTGACCCTCTTAGCAAGGCAGCTTGAATGACCAACAAACCTGGGACAATGCAATTTTCACACTACGTGATCCACACAGAAAATAATTATGTCTGTCTTTTTTATATGTAAATGTAAATATATTTATTTATCTGTTAACACGCTTGCGGTCGCAGTTTTTGTTACCAAACTCGATATATAAGTGTTTCATGCAAAACTAAAGGTCAGGTTCGCTATAGGCTGAAATGGGAGAGGGAGGTGTTTTAGAGCGGGGCAATTTTAAAAATTCAAAATATCTCAGTTATGCGCCGGATCGAAAAATGTATAGAACCAATTTTATTGGAAATTTAATGCTCTATAAATGTTGTTATGTACCTATATTCTCTATATTTAGGGGGGGGGTTAGAGGGGAATTTCGGAAATTCGAAATATCTCTCGTTATTATGTGTCGTATCGAAAAATTGTATAGAATCGATCTTATTGCAAATGTAATGTCCTATAAGTGTTATATACATTTTTCCACTATCATTATTATTAACCGAGATATTAGCATGTTTTAGTTTTCGGCCTTCAGTAGGTAAACCCCCAATCCTACTCATGTCATATTAGCAATAAGCTCTTATATTATGAAGAAATTTATTTGAAACCTAAATACCAAATATTGTTCTCATTGAACTTTTACGTTTTGAGATAAATGCAAATACGTAACGCACGTGGGAAATCAGCTTAGTTAACGCATCTCCTGCGAGACGGACTTTTTTTCAAATTGCAGGAATAGTCAACGCAACCTCTTCCTCAACGAAATCCCGCTTGCTCTTCTGGGAAAACATTTTCATCTACAGCCCAACTAAGGATTCTATTTGATAAAATTCTGGTAAAGAGTTTGGCAATATCATTTATTAAAGGTATCCCTCTGTAGTTGTCATGATCAATTTTATTCACCTTCCTATATTATTATGTAATATTATATAACATTTTTCGATCCCAGACGATGGAGGAATTTCGAATTTTATCTTATCCCCTTTAAACTCCTCTCTCCTCCTCCTCGCCCAATGTAAACAATACGACTTAATAGTTTGTCATATTTTGTCTTGTGCTCATGTAAGATGAGTAAGACTGAAGGTTTAATGAAGGCAGAAACAAAACATTGAAAAGACTCGCTAAATATTCGAGACAAGAAAATAATGAATAAATCGACACCAAGCAAATTTGATATGTAGAAAGGACTTGAAATTTAAGCTAAGATGTTTAGTGGCTCAGGTGGTCGAAGAGAAAATCACATTAATAAGAGTGAGGCATTAAAAGGCAAATATTTTATTTTATATTCGAGTTAGACAAAAATAATAATAACTATTTGTAGAAAATTAAATTTGCAATAAGAGTGGCTATATAACATTTCTTAATCCCCCCCCCCTAAATAATGGAGATCTTACGAAAATTTGATTTTGTAGTCGTGATATTCGTTTCAGTTTGCTTATTTACGCCTATTATATTGCTTATAATAAAGAAGTAGGCGTCTAGTGTAGCATAGTGCCTAGGAGCGGCTGACTAATGAAGAGTAATAGATGGGTCATAAGAAGAGGCCGGAAGTTGGCAACTATACTACTGTCACTCTCTATCAGTTAGTGTAGCCTCTTACTTTATAATCCTATCTTCTTGTTTCTCTTATACTCCTACCATCCATTTTGGTGATCAGCTTTGCCTATCGTGAGCTCGTCTATCAAAATTTCATACATTCTCTGTACATGCGCGTTATCCCCGCGTTTACAAGGTATAGGGACCTTTCATTGAGAATTTGATCAGTCAGTAAGAAAGCTAGTTTTTCTTAATCTAGTTATATTGTTACTCTCCCCATTATATTAATTGAGATGTTTGAAGTTACACAGAGTTCTAGTTCGATGATTATAGCTACTTCCCATATGGAGAGGTATGCCACTACTTTCTGATTTTATTTTATTTTTTTTATTGTGAGTGAATTAATTTAAAGATAAAAGACATGGTATGCAATCCTTTTAAAAAAATGATACTTTATTTTTAGTACATTGAAAACAATTCATCTCTTCATTTTATGCATGGATGAAAAACATTATTGACAGACATGTGTTGGATGTGCGTAAGCAGAGAGACAGAGTATGCTAAAAAGTGTAATTGCTTTTAAGATAGTTTGAATAAACGTAGTATGTGTTGATATATTGTTTTGTTTGAGTATATGGACGGAGTATCTGCTGTTCTCTCTATACATATTTCCATATTAATTTGTTTACTAAGCTGAGGCTATTGATCGTTACTTGCCACATCCTCGTTCCAAAGCCCCACTATATTCGCTCCCACACATACGTTCATTATTGTACTGTATTAATAACGACCAATGCTATCTTTGCATGACTATTATTTGCTCTCTTTATTTCAATTCCACGAAGTATAATTCATTTTAAATATAATAGAATCATTAAAACAGCTGCAGTCATGATTTTAGAAATTAAATATGGCGCCACTTAAACAAGTATGTTTACTGCCCTTCCCAGTCTGTATTGAAAAGTGCTCAACATCAGGCCTTAGATGTTGATGTTCTATTAGCAGATTTCTCTCAAGGGAAATCAGCTATTGAGGTCGTACTCATGATGCGATTTTCGAAAAAAAATTCAAATGTCAATCGATCCTACCCAGGAGATGACGATAATGAGGTCCGTTCATAGCTATATATATATACACACTAGCTAAGGTACCAGGCTTCGCCCGGGAATTCATTTGAGCCGGAATGATGGTATTTTTTCGGCAAGACTTTACTTTGCAAAATATTTTGAAATTTCCCCGTTTCAGTGTTTAGGGTTAGTACCCGTGGTTGGTTTGGAATAGAAAATGAAATATCACGAATTTTTATTTCAGGACTCCCTTATAACCCCCACTCCCGTTATAACCTAAACATTTTAATATAGCTTATAACCATGTAAGAATTAATGCTAATTTATATATTCCGAGTTTTGTTGGAATCAGTTCAACCGTTGGTGTCCAATAAAGTTGACTCCCGCTTTAGCTTTTAGTGTATATCTCGTTTATAATTTGTTATACAACAAAAGTGAATATAACAAAAGTTTCTCTAAATAACAAAATAAACAACTTTTGTTATGTGCATATTTGCCGAAATCCCAATAGGAAACGAAATATCACTATATTTAATTTCTGGCCTCCCTTATAACCACCACTCCTGCCCGTCCGTAGAAATGTTGGTATAGCTTATTACAATGAAGGCGTTAGTGCTAATGCACACCGAGTTTTATTTAGTTCGGTTGAGTCTTTTTTGGCAAATAATATTGTTGACTCCCGCTATAATTTTTAGCGTATAACGCATTTAAACTTCGGTATACGACAAAAGTGTATATAACAAAAGTTACTCTAAATAACAAAATAAACAATTTTTGTTATGTGCATATTTGCCGAAAAACCAATAGAAAACGAAATATCGCTATTTTTAATTTCAGGCTTCCCTTATAACCCCCACTCCTGTTCGCCTCAGAGAAAATTAATATAGCCTAAAGTCTAAGTTGGGTAACAAACAAACATACACGAAAGAAACAAAATGCAGATATGGTGTCTATGACATGTGAAACGAAAAGTTATCGTGAAATTTCGCGAAAAAAATCAATGTACAGACAGAGGTTACAATTTTATATATATATAGTCTTAAGTTGGATGAGCTAGTGGGTATCTATTTAGTAACGAAATTGGAACCAAATAAACTAAATAAGAGCAATTGCTGATTTTCCTTAAGGGAAGTTTAATAATAGAAGGTGCTTTTAACCAGTAGGTAGGGGACTCACGTTAGCTGCGTGGGTTGGTAAGTTCACTTAGTAAATTTAGAGTCGTGGGTCGATTACCACATTGACAATAGGAATTTATTAACCGACGAACTCAATAATTAAAACCACTAGCCCCCCCCCCCCTCCCCCTGTCCAGAAAAGTGTGGTAACGTGTAGAGAAACCTTCCCGATTAGCCGTCTCACAAAGTGCCCGTTAATAAATATTAGAATCGTATTCCCCTATCTAGGTCTACCAAGTGCGATTAAAACGCCTTTGCTCATCGTGAGCCAATAATTACTTATGATTAATATTAATATAAATAAATGTATTTACTATTTTAAATATAAGCATTTTAAAATCAGGCTAAAAAAAATGAAGACGTAAACTATGTAAATAGACTCCCCTCCAGTGAAACCTTTTCTAAAAGATTGTTTCAATGGTTTGCAATTTAGAACACAGGTATATGGTTGTGGATTAATCCACAGTAGGAAGTGACACCGGCTGATTCCATCTACTTGTTCATGGCTTTCCGTGTTCCATCGGATTCTTACGTCTGATCCTCCACCCAGTTAGTTTCTAGGCCCATCTGTGGTCTGGGGATGGCTAAAAATCAATGTACAGACAGAGGTTACAATTTTATATATATATATATATATATATATATATATATATATATAACAAACAAACAGACACGAAAGAAACAAAATGTAGTTATGGTGTCTATGACATGTGAAACGAAACGTTATCATAAAATTTCGCGAAAAAAATCAATGTACAGACAGAGGTTACAATTTTATATATATATATATATATATATATATATATATATATATATATATATATATAATAGCTCAGATACCCGGCTTCGCCCGGGAATTCATTTGAGGCTGAATGGTGTGGTATTTTTTTGGCAAGGCTTTACTTTGCAAATTATTTTGACATTTACCCATCCCAGTTTTAAGGGTTTATACCCGTTGTTGGCATTTTTTAATACTAAAATTAATTTTTTATGTAAGACTTCACTGTTCAAACCATAATAATGGGTAGCATTTATTACAATTAAATATCATCTATAATGAACATATTTCCTTTCAAAAGCCAATCTGAGCTCACATAGTATAGGCAAAGTTTTGCACGTAAGATTATATTTGAATAGTGAATCTCACTGGAAATCGCTTCCAGGAATGCCAGACGGGAAATAAGTTAACTCAATTAACTGGTCCCGTCATCTTCCGCTCCCGCATGAGACTTCTCAAAATTCTTCTCCTTATATTATTGATGCAAAACATTATTTTATAATTTATCTACGGGATGGAATTAAATAATAGTGGTACCCTGAAAATATCATATCGAGTTTAAACGCATATTGTTTTTTGTCATAATGACATTACCATTAACGTTTAATTGTTATTATATTAGATATTTGTTTCAATAACTTCAAGGTACATTATAGAAATTAAATAATGAAAATGGTCTTATAGTTTATATTTCTATTGGAAATAAATAACAATGTTATTTTCTAGGAAAAATAAATAAATGAGGAGGGGATGACGAAGATTTATAACCTCACTAATCCGAATCATACTTTGAACTATCATATAAGACGAAAACATAACATCATTTGTCATAATATTCATTTATTAAAACCCCTTAAATAAGTACTAATATAATTATTGACTCCCGTTTAGCGTATATCCCGTGTTTACTTCATTTTACGACAAAAGTGAATGCACACAAAAGTTACTCTAAATAACAAAGTAAACAACTTTTGTTATGTGCACATTTGCCGAAAAACAAATAGAAAATAAAAAAGACGGTTTTTCATTTCAGCCTCTCTTATAATCCCCACTCCCCTTTGAACCTAAAATTTTTAATATAGCTTATAATCATGGAAGAATTAATGCTTATTCACATACCGAGTTTTGCTAAGTTCGGTTCAATCGTTAGTGCCCAACAAAATTGTTGGCTCCCGCTTTAGATTTTAGTGTATATCTCGTTTATACTTTTCTATACGACAAAAGTTACTGAAAATAACAAAATAAACAACTTTTGTCATGTGCATGTTTGTCGAAAAACCAATAGGAAACAAAATATCACTACTGTTAATTTCAGGCCTCCCTTACAAACCCCACTCCTGCTCGTCCATAGAAATGTTGGTATGGCTTATGATAATTAAGGCGTCAACTCTAATTAACATACCGAGTTATATTTAGTTCGGTTGAGTCTTTTGAGCCCAATAAAATTAATGACTCCCGCTATAGTTTTTAGCGTATAACGCATTTATACTTCCGTATACGGCAAAAGTGCATATAACAAAAGTTACTATAAATTACAAAATAAACAACTTTTGTTATGTGCATATTTGCTTAAAAAGCAATAGGAAACGAAATATCGCTATTTTTAATTTCAGGCTTCCCCTACAACCCCCACTCCTGTTCGTCTCAGAGGATATTAATATAGCCTTAAGTCTAAGTTGGGTTAGTAGTAATATACATACCAAGTTTCATAAAATTCGGTTCAGCCGTTTATGCGTGAAAAGGTAACAAACAAACAAACAGACACCAAAGAAACAAAATGCAGTTATGGTGTCTGTGACATGTGAAACGAAAAGTTATCGTGAAATTTCGCGAAAAAAATCAATGTACAGACAGAGGTTACAATTTTATATATATATATATATATATATATATAAAATTGTAACCTCTGTCTGTACATTGATTTCTTTCGCGAAATTTCACAATAACTTTTCGTTTCACATGTCATAGACACCAAAACTACATTTTGTTTCTTTCGTGTCTGTTTGTTTGTTTGTTTGTTACCTTTTCACGCATAAACGGCTGAACCGAATTTTATGAAACTTGGTATGTATATTACTAATAGCCCAACTTAGACTTTAGGCTATATTAATATTCTCTAAGACGAACAGAAGTGGGGGTTATAAGGGAGGCCTGAAATTAAAAATAGCGATATTTCGTTTCCTATTCCTTTTTCAGCAAATATGTACATAACAAAAATTGTTTATTTTGTTATTTAGAGTAACTTTTGTTAATGCCCTTTTGACGTATACGGAAGCATAAACGAGTTATACGCTATAAACTAAAGCGGGAGTCCACAATTTTATTTGGCACAAAAGACTCAACCGAACTAAACCAAACTCGCTATGTGAATTAATACTAATGATTTCCTTATAATAAGCCATACTAGCATTTCTAGGGACGGGCAGGAGTGGGGGTTATAAGGAAGGCCTGAAATTAAAAATAGCGATATTTCGTTTCCTATTGCTTTTTCAGCAAATATGCACATAACAAAAGTTGTTTATTTTTTTATTTAGAGTAACTTTGGTTATATGCACTTTTGCCGTATACGGAAGCATAAATGAGTTATACGCTGTAAACTAAAGCGGGAGTCCACAATTTTATTTGGCACTAAAGACTCAACCGAATTAAACCAAACTCGGTATGTGAATTAGTACTAACGCCTTCATTATAATAAGCTATACTAACATTTCTAGGGACGGGCAGGAGTGGTTGTTATAAGGAAGGCCTGAAATTAATAATAGTGATATTTCGTTTCCTATTGCATTTTCGGCAAATATGCACATAACAAAAGTTGTTTATTTTGTTATTTAGAGTAACTTTGGTTATATGCACTATTGCCGTATACGGAAGCATAAATGAGTTATACGCTGTAAACTAAAGCGGGAGTCCACAATTTTATTTGGCACTAAAGACTCAACCGAACTAAATAAAACACTCAGTATGTGTATTAGCACTTACGCCTTCCTTATAATAAGCCATACTAACATTTCTAGGGACGGGCTGGAGTGGAGGTTATAAGGGAGGCCTGAAATTAAAAATAGCGATATTTCGTTTCCTATTCCTTTTTCAGCAAATATGTACATAACAAAAATTGTTTATTTTGTTATTTAGAGTAACTTTTGTTAATGCCCTTTTGACGTATACGGAAGCATAAACGAGTTATTCGCTATAAACTAAAGCGGGAGTCCACAATTTTATTTGGCACTAAAGACTAAACCGAATTAAACCAAACTCGGTATGTGAATTAGTACTAACGCTTTCATTATAATAAGCCATACTAACATTTCTAGGGACGTGCAGGAGTGGGGGTTATAAGGAAGGCCTGAATTTAAAAATAGCGATATTTCGTTTCCTATTGCTTTTTCGGCAAATATGAACATAACAAAAGTAGTTTATTTTTCTATTTAAAGTAACTTTTGTTTTATTCACTTTGGTCGTATAGAAAAGTATAAACGAGATATACACTAAAATCTAAAGCGGGAGCCAACAATTTTGTTGGGCACTAACGATTGAACCGAACTTAGCAAAACTCGGTGTGTGAATTAGCATTAATTCTTCCATGATTATAAGCTATATTAAAAATTTTAGGTTCAAATGGGAGTGGGGATTATAAGAGAGACTGAAATGAAAAACTCGCTTTTTCTATTTTCTATTAGTTTTTCGGCAAACATGCACATAACAAAAGTGGTTTACTTTGTTATTTAGAGTGACTTATGTGTGCATTCACTTTTGTCGTAAAATGAAGTAAACACGGGATATACGCTAAACGGGAGTCAATAATTATATTAGTTCTCATTTAAGGGGTTTTAATAAATGAATATTATGACACATGATGTTATGTTTTCGTCTTATATGATAGTTCAAAGTATGATTCGGATTAGTGAGGTATAAATCTTCGTCACCCCCTCCTCATTTATTTATTTTTCCTAGAAAATAGCTTTGTTATTTATTTCCAATAGAAATATAAACTATAAGAGCATTTCCATTATTTAATTTGTATAATGTACCTTGATGTTATTGAAACAAATATGTGCTATCATAATAATTAAACGTTAATGGTAATGTCATTATGACAAAAAACAATATGCGTTTAAACAATATGCGTATATGATATGATATTTTCAGGGTACCTCTATTATTTAATTCCATCCAGTAGATAAATTATTAAAATAATGTTTTGAATCAATAATTTAAGTAGAAGAATTTTTAGATGTCTCATGCGGGAGCGGAAGATGAATGGAGCCTTACTAGATAATTGAGTTTACTAATTTCCCGTCTGGCATTACTGAAAGTAGTTTCCAGTGTGATTCACTATTACAAATATATTCTTACGTGCAAAAACTTTGCCTAATATTATATGAGCTCGGATTGGCTTTTGAAATGAAATATGTTCATTATAGATGATATTTAATTGTAATAAATGCTACCCATGATTATGGTTTGAATTATTGAAAAAAGGTGAGTCAAAAAGTGTAAAGGGATAGATTAGGAACATATTTTCATTTATTCTTCAAAACTAAAATTTCTATTATATCAATCCCCCGAAGTTACCCTTCAGGGTTGGCTATTTCGGAAAACCATTACGTCTTGGATGGAAGTGTAATTGTACACATTGAAGTCTTGCTATCAAATACCATCATTAGTAAGTCAACAATAATTTCCCGGGCATCGCCGGGTACCTTAGCTAGTATATATATATATATATATATATATATATATATATATATATATATATATATATATATATATATATAAAATTGTAACCTCTGTCAGTACATTGATTTTTTTCGCGAAATTTCACAATAATTTTTCGTTTCACATGTCATAGACACCATAACTGCATTTTGTTTCTTTCGTGTCTGTTTGTTTGTTACCTTTTCACGCATAAACGGCTGAACCGAATTTTATGAAACTTGGTATGTATATTACTACTAGCCCAACTTAGACTTTAGGCTATATTAATATTCTCTAAGACGAACAGGAGTGGGGGTTATAAGGGAGGCCTGAAATTAAAAATAGCGATATTTCGTTTCCTATTGCTTTTTCAGCAAATATGCACATAACAAAAGTTGTTTATTTTGTTATTTAGAGTAACTTTTGTTATATGCGTTTTTGCCGTATACGGAAGTATAAATGAGTTATACGCTAAAAACTACTGCGGAAGTCAACAATTTTATTTGGCACAAAAGACTCAACCGAGCTAAGCCAAACTCGGTATGTGAATTAGTACTAATGCCTTCCTTATAATAAGCCATACTAACATTTCTAGGGACGGGCAGGAGTGGGGGTTATATGGAAGGCCTGAAATTAAAAATAGCGATATTTCGTTTCCTATTCCTTTTTCAGCAAATATGCACATAACAAAAGTTGTTTATATTGTTATTTAGAGTAATTTTTCTTATATACACTTTTTCGTATACCAAATTATAAACGAGATATACGCTAAATCCTATAGTGGAAGTGAACAATTTTATTTGGCACAAAAGACCCAACCGAAATAAATAAAACTCGGTATGTGTATTAGCACTAACGCCTTCCTTATAATAAGCCATACTAACATTTCTAGGGACGGGCAGGAGTGGGGGTTATAAGGGAGACCTGAAATTAAAAGTAGTGATATTTCGTTTCCTATTGGGGTTTCGGCAAATATGCACTTAACAAAAGTTGTTTATTTTGTTATTTAGAGAAATTTGCTCAACAATTCTTTTCAATATGAGCTACCAGGTACCTCACCTGGAATAATTAATTCTAATTATAATATATTGTTATAATATTTTGTCCTTAATAATTTAAATCTATGCATAATGGACAGGAAACGGGAAATATGACAATATGGAGGACAGTGAAGTCATACATAAAAAATTAATTTTATTATTAACAAATCCACAGGAACGACGGGTATAAACCCTAAACACTGGGAAGGGTAAATGTCAAAATATTGTGCAAAGTAAAGCCTTGCCAACAAAATACAATTGCCATCCAGCCTCAAATGAATTCCCGGGCGAAGCCGGGTATCTGAGCTAGTATACATATATATTTGTCTGGTAACGCTCTAGCGGTCGTAATTTTTGCTTGATCGTTACCAAACTCGATATTTAAACGTTTTATGTAAAATATAAATGTCAAGTTCGTTCTTGGCTGAATTCGGACTAATGGGAGGGGGGGGGGTTTAGAGAGGGGATTTTCGAAATATCTCCGTTACTATACGTCGGATCGAAAAATTGTATAGAACCAATCTTATTGCAAATTACATTGACTATAAATATTGTTATATACATTTATTCTCTATTTTGAATATTAACCGAGATATTTGCATTTTATTGAGCATAACGGTCATGATGAGAACGGCTAACGTCGGTTGTAGTTGTGAGTTTCCGACTAGCTAGTTCGGCCGTTTCAGTAACTTTTCGGCCCTCTTTAAATTTCTCTATTCTAAAACTCACTTGGGAAATCTGCTTAGTTTACGCAGCCCTTGCGTGGCGGACTTTTTTAACTGATTGGGGCGTATTTATTCCAACAACACCTGATATCAATAATGGATCATTATTGGCTCAGATACACTGAATTGATGACGAACTTAACCAAGTGTCTTATACATTAGGAATAATAAGAGTCTTAAGTTGGATGAGCTAGTGGGTATCTATTTAGTAACGAAATTGGAACCAAATAAACTAAATAAGAGCAATTGCTGATTTTCCTTAAGGGAAGTTTAATAATAGAAGGTGCTTTTAACCAGTAGGTAGGGGACTCACGTTAGCTGCGTGGGTTGGTAAGTTCACTTAGTAAATTTAGAGTCGTGGGTCGATTACCACATTGACAATAGGAATTTATTAACCGACGAACTCAATAATTAAAACCACTAGCCCCCCCCTCCCCCTGTCCAGAAAAGTGTGGTAACGTGTAGAGAAACCTTCCCGATTAGCCGTCTCACAAAGTGCCCGTTAATAAATATGAGAATCGTATTCCCGTCTCTAGGTCTACCAAGTGCGATTAAAACGCCTTTGCTTATCGTGAGCCAATAATTACTTATGATTAATATTAATATAAATTAATGTATTTACTATTTTAAATATAAGCATTTTAAAATGAGGCTAAAAAAAATGAAGACGTAAACTATGTAAATATACTCCCCTCCAGTGAAACCTTTTCTAAAAGATTGTTTCAATGGTTTGCAATTTAGAACACAGGTATATGGTTGTGGATTTATCCACAGTAGGAAGTGACACCGGCTGATTCCATCTACTTGTTCATGGCTTTCCGTGTTCCATCGGATTCTTACGTCTGATCCTCCACCCAGTTAGTTTCTAGGCCCATCTGTGGTCTGGGGATGGCTACCTTACTTTCACATGCATAGGGTATCTTCCTTCATTTAGATTTTCCAGGTTCTCTAATACCTCCAGCTTTCTAATATCTTCCTCCGTCAAATTGAGCTTTATAAACTTTTTTTATTTTTTTTTTTTTTTATTTTTTTTTATATAAGTTCTCTTAATTAAAGATTTCTATATGTATTAATGGACTTCGTAGATAACTGATAACTTCTAGATGTGAGTAGAATATCTTTTCTTGAGAGTATAAATGTAGGCAATTGGAGTTGCTTTTAGTTAGCCTAGTTAGTAAAACTTACTTTGACCGCCTCGGGGAACAATTGTTTTATGTTCGATGAATTATTCATTCATTGATTTCTTCGGTTGTTCATCCTCAATTCACTGACCAACTTAAGTTCGTGTTCTTTGCTTAATGGTTTCTTATTCACTTACAATGCCAATAAGACCTCATTGCTATTCCCGAATCATGTTCTTTTCTACTTCTTAAATAATTTATCTATATTTTTGCTTATCTAGTAAAGGCTCAAATCATGACCACAGTTAAAAATACCTGTGGTACTCTATTTAGATCTTGGACCATTTGTTACTGATTTCACGTTTATTTTTTTGGATACAACTTGCAGCCACTCAAAATGATTTTGAATAAAAAAAAATAATCAAATAATAATAATAAAAATACAAAAAGTGATAGATGTATGGATTAATATATATAACAATTGCAAAAGGCAGTCATAAATAGTTTCTTTTTGAAAGAGTTAATGAGAAGAGAGGTAATAGTAAAATTAATATAATGAATATTATTAACGAAATCGATGAAAACTAATATGGATATAGAACCATTAAATATCGTTTAAATATAACTCATTACTATGATAAAATAACTAATATAACCTGTTATTGGGGCTCCAGGATAGCCATTTGAGTTAAGGGACTTAATCTCACTTGGTAAAGCTAGAGATGTGGGTTTGACTGCCACATGGGCAATAGGAATTTATTTAGTGAAGGACTCATTAAATAAAATCCTTAGTCCCTCCCTGACTAGAAGTATGGTAACTTGTAGAGAGCCCGTCCCGATTAGCCTTACTGGCGTAAAGAGGATGTAAATAAATAACATAGAAAATATCAAATTTAATATATATGTAATTAAGACATGAACTGGTAATAACCATTAGATAACTCCATTAAATTGGATGTTAATTAAAATTAAAAAAACTATATATCCAATTAAAAAATAAGTAGTTCCTGTATGTAGGTATAGTGTATAATAATATGTATGTAGATATGCTGTGCTGTCAGTTTATATAAAAACAGTAACAAATAGTTGGGTTTTCCAATGCTCGTTCGCCATGTTTTGCTCAACCTCAACCTTGATGAGAATTCGTTACATTCGGGTTAGGAAGTGTTTCACAATCGATTATCTCTACTTTTTGCTATTTGGCCGTCATGATTGGTGAAATTTAAGGTTGTATTAAAATATTTTAGGAATTAAAAAATAAATATTGTATTCCTCTAAAAATTATATTTATTTTGTGTGTTTAGTTTATTATCATATTTATTTTTTTAATATTTAGTTTTGTGAATTTTATGATCACTAAATTCAGCCCACGGCGGCTGACTGCTGCCCTCTTCTCAACTAGGCTCAAAACTGTGTTCATATATAGCCAACATATTGAAGCAAAATCTGGTAATCGCGGCGATTTCTTTAATTTCTAAATTAATATGGACTTCATTATTTCTTTATTTTTATCGCCATCGCCGTAGTAGTTGACATAGCAGCTTGGTAGAGGGCTTAGGCGGAGGGTTGCGTGATCTGGGCTTTTAGCTTGAAGATTCATGCTGAATTAGACAGGGGTTGAATGATAGAACCTACCTGACTAGTGCCTTGTCCTTCCTATCTCTCACTCCCTATCACTATGATTCATTCACTCTAATAGATATCCTTATCTTCATTTGGTTTATTCACTGGAAACACATTACACCATTTCCACAACCATTTCTTAGAGTCCAACTGCCATTCATCAGCTATCCCTTAAAAACTGTTGACAGCATTCTTATGAGCAAGTGCTCTGTAAATCAAGTGCTGAACTCTGTACTTGTTATGTCATTATTTATGAAAAATTATTACTTCCAATGATCAGTCAATGTTTTTTTGAGCAGATTTCCTTGATGGAAATAAGCTATTGAGGTTGACTCATGAAATGATTTTCGAAAAATATCTTCCTGTGTCCTTCCATCCTACCTTTTAGTTTACGAAAATGAGTTCAGTTCAAATTCACACTCTCTCTCTCACACACACACACCCACACCCACTCACGCACACACACACACACACTCACCGCTCTACCGGTTCCAATATTAGCAGATTTCCCTTGAGGGAAATCAGCTATTGAGGTCGTACTCATGACGCGAGTTTTAAAAAATTTCCTCAAATGTCCATCGATCCTACCCAGGAGATGACGAAAATGAGGTCCGTTCAAAATTATATATATATATATATATATATTTGTCTGTTAACGCTCTAGCGGTCGCAATTTTTGTTTAATCGTTACCAAACTTCATATTTAAGCGTTTTACGTAAAAAGAGAGATCAAGTTCGTTAATGGCTGAAATCGGACCAGTGGGAGGGGGGGTTTAGAGGGGGGGATTTTTGAAAATTCAAAATATCTCCGTTACTATACGTCGGATCGAAAAATATTATAGAATCAATCTTATTGCAAATTAAATTTACTATAAATATTGTTATATACATCTATTCTCTATCTTGAACATTAACTGAGATATTTGCATTTGTATTCTGCATGTGCTCGGCAGCAGTGGCTATGTTCGGACTTTCCGCCGTGAGCTCTGGCGGCCGTTTTTGTAATTATTCGTCCCTCTCATGAATAGGTTTAGAGATCCCTTCCTACTACAGCTGTTATTAGGCAGATTTCTCTATTGTAAAACTTCACGTGGGAAATCTGCTTAGTTTACGCAGCCCCTGCGTGACGGACTTTTTTTGTTAATGACTGAAATCCAACAATGAGAAGGGAGGGGTTTGAAGGGTGGAAATAAAAAAAATAAATAAATAACCAAATATTCTCCTTATGAGTTGGATCGAAAAATGTTACATAACCAATCTTATAGCAAATTTTGGTTGTTCTAGACTCTTTTCTCTCCCTCAAATATTGTGCTAGTATTAGCATTATTAGTCTTTACTGTAAATCCCCATTCATAATTTAGTTTTCGCTCAAATAACTGAGCCACTAAACGCCTCATATCCGGCATAAACTTCGAGTCATTATTACAAGAAAAAAATGGAAAACATATTTTGTCTGATCTGCAGCGTGTCAAGTACATGATAAGTCTGCATCCATTACACTGCCCCTGCTCGGCACACTTCTTTATGGTTACTTGGTCAAAACACAGTCATACTCAGCTGAATATTATTTCTAGCCAGTATTATGAGATTTCCAGCTATTAAGGTTGTCCTCATCTCGTGATTTTCGAAAAATTCCCTTAAATGTCCATCGATCCTACTTGGGAACTGACGAGAATGAGGCCAATTCAAAATGATATATAAATTTGTATGTATATTTTCTGTTACCGCTCTAGCGATCGGAATTTTTGTCTTATCGTTACCAAATTCGTTTTATGTTAAACTAAAGATCAAGTTTTTCTTTTTTCAAACAAAACTCATCGTTCACTATAGTGAAAGTATTCTTTACAACTAGCATTACGGAATGCAGAACCTTAATTGAGTTTTCCAATGGAGCAATTTTTTTAAATCGTATTTTTTCCTATCAAAATGCTGTTCTTCCGTATTTTGATTTCTTACAGACTTTTTTCTATTCTAGAATCATTTTCCAACTTTACTAAGAATATTCTGAAGTCAATAAGGAATTGTTTGGAACATAAAAAAAGAATAAAACTGAAGGGAACCAATTTGTGTCTGATGGGAGGGGGGGGGGTGTAGGGAAGGTAGGTGCGCCCCCTTCACTGATTTCTTTCACAGCCCTCGCCCTATTTTCTTTAAATAACCTAAGGAAGCCCCGATGCGGTCGGATGGTGGTATAAATCGATTTGAATGCTCTGGTACATTGGAAGGGAACAAAAACGAGGTCAGGACCCTACCCAACTGTAGCGCTTTAGTCAGCATTGGACATTTATAACTGTTTCTCCAAAATAGAATCACTTATATTCACTTGTGACAATATTCATGCAAATAAAAAATAATTGCTCAATCTTGAATCCCTATTATATGATTTACGGCATTTCAGTTTGTATCTTTCTTCAAATTTCTATCTATCCTATCTAGCAATTAAAAATAATGATGCCAAATTTAAAAGAAGCGCGCGCGCATACACACACACACACACACATACACACCCTACCGTTGAAACGTTTATCACCACTCGATATTCATATTAAATACATTTTATTAAATCTCTCAAAACTTTAATTACACTTACTATTTAGTGGTTTTAAGCAAAACTATTAAAACAAAAAATAAATAACAAGTTTTTTTTTTTTTTTAAAATTCTTAGAAATAAGTTATTCTTACTTATTATAAATAAGAAAAACTTAATATTGAGTTTTCAAACGTTCTAATGGCAATATCCATGTGTAGGCCATGGGAATAAACAGAGTTTAGGTTTATTTTAGTTTTCTTTACCTTCAGGTGTGGTGTATTCTCTAGTTGGTATTAAGATATATTTTTGTCTAAAAACAATGTTATAATATAGTGAAGACTAAAAAAGTCCGTCACGCAGGGGCTGCGTAAACTAAGCAGATTTCCCACGTGAAGTTTTACAATAGGGAAATCTGCCTAATAACAACTGTAGTAGTAAGAAACCTCTAAACCTAAAACATTATTTAGGGCGTAACAACCCAGTAGTTTTTAGCCCCAAAAAAGTTGACCTAACCTCTAAACCTATTCACGAGGGGTGAAGTTATAGAAACGGCCGCCAGAGCTCTCGCCGGAAAGTTCGAACATAGCCTACTGGTGACCAGTATCACGCAGAATACAAATGCAAATATCTCGGTTAATATTCAAGATACAGAATAAATGAATAGAACAATATTTATAGTAAATTTAATTTGCAATAAGATTTATTCTATACAATTTTTTGATCCGACGCATAATAACGGAGATATTTTGAATTTTCAAAAATCCCCCCCTCTAAACCCCCCCTCCCACTGGTCCGATTTCAGCCATTAACGAACTTAGTCTTTCTTTTTACGTAAAACGATTAAATTCCGAGTTTGGTAAAGATCAAACAAGAATTGCGACCGCTAGAGCGTTAACAGACAAATATATATATATATATATATCTATATATATATATATATAGATATATATATATATAATTTTGAACGGACCTCATTTTCGTCATCTCCTGGGTAGGATCGATGGACATTTGAAGAAATTTTTCGAAACTCGCATCATGAGTACGACCTCAATAGCTGATTTCCCTTAAGGGAAATCTGCTAAAATAAAAGTGTTTAGAAACGTAAATGCATTTCAGAAAATGTTTAAATATCCAGATGGCACGATGAAACAAAAATTAATAGGACTCGGCCAGGCAAACTATATAATTCAGATAAATATTTATAAGGAAAACCCTTTTTTTTTTTTTTAAATTTCAACCCGTCAACGACGAGCAATTCTTCCTCAATTCAACCATTGTCTAACCTTGGGATTAGTTATAACTGCGAAAATAGTAATGACAGCAATGACTCTAGCTTAAGATTGCAGGGATAATAATACTATGTTCTTTAACATTCAAGGATAATGTTATTATCTGAATATTCATAATCACGCTCACCCTGTTATCAGATTAACCTCGGAATTACAAGCTTATATAACCATTCATTCGGCAATAGGGCCTTTTTAAAATAGGCAGCAGTAGTTGTAAGGCGACTGTAAACCATTGATATAACGAAAACGTAAAAAGTTATTACTTAACAGGATGTACATAAGCAACTTATAAGTAGTAATATTTTAGGAATTTCATCAAATAAGTTGCATACAATAAGTATCATTAAGAAATGTTCGTTTTCTAAGAAGAATTATGATTGTTTAGCATTTAGTTTTGACTATTAAGCAGCTTTCAGTACTTATATTGCTTTTTCAGAGCTGAAGTCATAACACATAAAATTACCATAAATACCAAAATTAAAGATTCACTATGTGTGTGTGTATATATATATATATTATAATGAAAGGTTGATTATAATTATTATTATTTAAATTTAATCTATTTACCGGCTACTTCTCAGGGTCATATATTGCACGGCAAGCATTCCCGTTTCCACCATCTCTGCTATAAGAGCTAATTTATCTATTTAATCAGAGATATAGCACAATTAGGCTAGATAATTAAAGAAACACTTACTCTGTTTGCATCTTGGGAGTCGACTCCGATTCCTGTCCTCCTAAATTGACCTTTGGATTCACCGGGCTCCGCTATCAGTCCCTTGACAGGTGCTGCTACCTCTTTTAAAGCCCCGTACTAATCACTCTGATCTCATAGATATAGAGAGACAGCGGAGTACCTCTAAGGCTCGACCGTTGCAATATATATATATATATATATATACACACATATCTATAGTAATTTATACGATTAAATGAAGAAGTGATTATAGATGGAAGTCGACACGGGTTTTTCCTTTCCAAATGCTACAAATGTTTTTATGCGAGTTGTAATGCCAATACGAAAGACGCCCTAGTATAGGCTACTGCTCCATTAAGTAAGCGTTAATTAATCTGCGTAAGAAATTAATCTGTCAGAAATATTGTCAGGATTTTTTTTTAATTAAGTTCCACTGGTAGAACACTAGATATTTTCTAAAGAGGCCTATTTAGTTTTTTGTGAGTCGAGGCTATAAAGCCGACTTTATGAGCCTTTGTTGTCGATGAATCACGTCTACTCTTATGTAAGACAAGGTTTCACGCTTTCGTTAAATCAGCACCAAACCAATTTTTTAGACGGCCGGTAGTGACACTCTCAGAACCATAGTTACGCAAGATGGCAGATGGCTTTCAAGAACATTCAGTAAGAAAAGTAGCCATTCAAGTCATGCTTCCTACATTTCATAATTGCTTATATTCTATTAAAGTACTTTTCTATTAATCAGTTCTGGTTATATATAACTTTTTGAATGGTTAAGTATTCTAACCATATTGTTAACGTACTCGAATTTTTTTTTGTCAGTCTGCTACCACTTGTTTACCATACCCGAGGTTATCGGAACCTGTTCTTATTTCTTTCTTGTTGGGGTTTCGTCCGCGGGCACTGTTGCGTATGCTTACTATGCTTAGTTTCTATCAACTCTTTGCAGTTGAACAATTTTTTGCCATACGATCTTTAGTGTGTAATTAAATAGTTAAATATCGAGTATTATTATAGAAGAAATCCATATTGTCGATATAACAGCATTATTACTAATATATGAGTCGAAGTGGGGGTTTACTGAAGACTGAAAAATAAAATATTCAATTATATCCGTTAATACTATAGATAGAGAATAAATGTATATATCAATATTTATAGAAAATAGTGTTATTATGAGTACGACATCATTAGCTGACTTCCCATGTGCGATCAATATGCATTTGTCTACAGGAAGTTAATTAGCAGCTGTTTCTTCAATGATGTATAGAATCAGTATAGGTTATACGAATGTTTGAATGTTTTAGTTTTCACTGTCTAGTAAATCTCCAATTCTGCTAATATAATATACTCTCATATATTAACGATAAGCTGATATATCATGTAACGTTCTATTCCAAGCTAAATTATAAAATATTATTTTTATTATCATCATTGAATCATTCAGTAAAAAAAATAAAATGAGCACAGATTTGACTGACATATTTTTATTTGTTTATTTCTCCATCCTTATAACCAAACCTGGATTAAAAAAATGATCGTTAATAGTTTTAAAATTATGAATTTTTGAAGCAAAATAGGGTTAAAGTGGCGTGTCCGAGGCTACGACGTTGAGTGGCATCATTTTTTTTTTTTTTTTTTTTTTTTTGAAAAATCCATAGTATTTAACATAGAGGAATACTTTTTTTCATCAAAATGTTCATAAAAGTCAGTCGATTATAGGAAAAATATATTTGGTTAAATATTACTTTTTATTTGAATATAATGCTTTGCTAAAATAAAATGTTGAACATTTTTTTTAGTCGACAAACTAAAACTATTTAAAAGCGATTATTGGCCGTGGCAGTAACCAAAGTAATTTTTTTTTTTAATTTTCCCTTAAGTTGTAAAGTAAAATAATCTGGAATAAAATTAACGATTTTTTACCTCCTAATATTTTTTTAAAATTGCCAAAAAATCAAAATCCAAGTTATGTTGAATAAATTATATTAAATCAATTGATTAGAACTTCTTATCTATTCTAAAACCTCTATTATTCCCTCTAATTGCAAAATTATATATATATATATATATATATATATATATATATATATATATACATATACATATACACTATATAAAACTGTTAACGCTCTAGCGGACGCAATTTTTGTTTGATTGTTACCAAACTCGATATATAAACGGTTTATGTAAAACTAAAGATCAAGTTCGTTAATGGCTAACATCCGGCCAGTGGAAAGAGGGGTGATTTGAGGAGGGAATTTCCAAAATTCTTAATTTCTCCGTAATTATGCGTTGGATCAACAAATTGTACAGAACCAATCTTATTGTAAATTGAAATTTGTTCTCTATCTTTAAAATTAACGGAGATATTTGCATTTTTCGATTTTCAGTAAACCCCCACTCATACTCATGTCATATTATCAAAAGGCTGTTATATCATGAACAAACCACTTTATTGCAAGCTTAAAGACTGAATATTGTTTTCATTGAATGTTTACTGTGTGAGGTACATGCAATTACGTAGTGTGATAAGGTAATCAATTAAAATTTTTCGGACATGAATCGAAAATATTTTTTTCTTCCATACCATACTCGATATTTAACTGTATCATTAAACAGTAAAGATCGTATTAGTGAATGGCTGAAGTGGGGGGGATTTGGGGGGGGGGTTTTTGTTGGGGGATTGTGAAAATTCATGTTATATCCCTTATATACATATATGGGTCGGATCGCAAAATATTAAAGAACCAATCTTGTTAAGCTATTGATCTCTACAATTGTTGCTTTATTGATAGTTTCATCACTCGAGTATTTAGCGAGTTATTGGTATTTTTTTGTTTTAAGTATCAATAACAACCCCCCCCCCTCACCAACCCTTTTATCATCGTTTTTTTTTTTACATAGAAATAGAGAATATGTGATGAAATGAGGAAACCAGTGTGTTGTACCAGCATGTGGGAAATCTGCTTAGTTTACCCCTGCGTGATGGACTTTCTTTATGATTACCTCACTCACTAAACATTTCATATACGGAACACACATTACATTTTACATTTTAATCCAATCTCCAGATCCAGTAACATACGAATTACATAGAGCATGTTCGTTAGCGGCTGAAGACCAGGATGATTGGGGTAGGAGTTAAACAATGCTTAACTTCTAAAACCCTAAATATCTACGTTAACATGCATCGGATTAAAAAGTTTATATATATATATAGTCTTGCTGGTGTAATAATGTACCTTAATTGTTGTTCTTCACAATTTCCACTTTGTTCATTATTATCGGAGTTGTGTATTGTCTTAGCAAAACCTATATTAGTGAATAATTTGAAGAATATATTTTTTTGGCTTTGTCCTCGAGAAAGATGAAATCGCATTTTTTTTTTCGCAAACTCATTATGTGAGCCAACACTTGACAGGCCGTCGACTTTTCTTTACTCTAGATTTATTAAGGAGATATTTCTATATGTGCCTTCAGTATATCCCCACTTCTTAACTCCGCATTTTCTCTCAACCCTGGATCGGGCGTGCAGCACAAAATTTTTCGAAAGCCGCGTCATAAGTAGGTATATCCTCCAAAACTAATTTATTTTAAGGAAAATCTGCTTATAAATAACCGATGCTTTATAACATTATATGTATGTATGTCAATATATATATATATATATAAGGATATTTAAGCTAACTACTTCTACGCCAAATATACAGGATAGTAAAGTGTGTTGGAATGTCCTGAGATGACATCATAATACAAATATAATGAAAATTAACTACATTATCATAAACATAATCATAGCAATAGCAAATAGTATATTAACTAATACACAGCAATGGACGCGCAATAAAAAACTTACTTTCAATAGCAACTAATCAAATCATGATTCAGGATCGTGACTCAAGAATGTGAGATGACATCATCTGCGTGTCATTTCATTACGTGGTAAATCTGTTCAGTTTATGCAGCTCCTAGTCGGTCTTTAATTTGAACCATTGTCATCATGCGAAAAAGAGCCTTTCTTTCATCGCATTGGCATAATAGCTTCAGCCTATTAAAATGCATTTATAGTCATAATGTTATTTATAAACGTCCACTTTATGCAACTACAACTAATTGGGGTTATATATAGGTTACAATTCTTTATAGCCACAGTGGAACGGGACTAAGTAATTACATATTGCCCACGCGGGAATCGTACACACACTCTAAGAGAGTCTTAATAACTAAATGTATCTAAATCTCTTATTTAGTGATATCTATAGTATAATTTGTTACTATTTCTATTAAACCTGCATCACAAATGGTTGCAATGAGCAATAAACGCTGAAGATTTACATTACTTATTAAAATTATTTTCGCCTTGGAAGTAACACGTACACGTGCCAACGATGTTTGAATCCAATTATAGGAAAACCAAAAAGATTGCGATTCTTTGGAGTTTTCGGACGAGAAAGTAATGCCCGATCTCATTGTTTTGATCGGACCGCCTGAGTTAAACAAATTAAGAGCTATAACAGTAAGATCAACTTAGGGAAAAATTGCATAAGATATCTTAATCCTTGGGACCTATTTGGAAAATCGTTCTATTAAAATCCCTTATTCTGCACAAGATGGATGCAGGCGGCGAAGTATGAAAACATATCTCAAAATTTGTCGATACAGTCCATAAATTAGCCCTAATGGAGGTCGTTATACTTTATAGCTTACATGGATCTTATGTTTAGATGAGTAATTGGGTAGAACGACAGCCTTCCTGACTCTGAAGATAAAAAAGTTCGTTACGCAGTGGCTGCGTCAACTAAGCATATTTTCCACTAAGACATTTGTAATCTAATTCTCTATTTCTATGTAAAAAACCGATTAATAAATGGGTTGTGTGGGGAGGGGGTTAAAAAGGCCGAAAACAAGAAAGTGCAAATAACTCGCTTAATATTCGAGTTAAGACAGATTGTATTGAACAATAATTTTAGAAAATCAATAGCTTAACATGATTGGTTCTATAACATTTTGTGATACGACTCATAATAGGGGAGGTATTTGGAATTTCAAAATTCCCCCCTCTAAACCCACTAACCATTCTAGGCCAGTAACTAATGCGATCCCCATTTATTTTTTATATGTAAGTGATAATTTCGTGAGTAGAAGTATGGCTTTACTGACACATGAAGACAATGAAGAGGACTCTCTCAATATTTAAGCAACAAAAAATAGAAGAATTAAAGGACAATTGAGCGACAACACTTTAATAAGATTGATTCTATAACATGTATTGATAAGACTTATAATAACGGAGATATTTTCAATTTTTTCGAAATATCCCCTTTAAACTCCCCCTGTTCCTGGCTGGAATTCAGCCTTTAACGACTATGAACTTTAGTGTTTATTTATTTATTTATTATATAGTACATAGGCACCGAACTCCGGAGAGTTATTTGTGCCTAGGTGGTCTAGGTTCTATTTTCATTTTCTTTCCTGTTGTTCAATAGTCCATTTCTTAAGATAAATCATCCACTTCTCAGCCCTCCATCATCCTCGTCTGTGCTGGATCTCTCCTAGTTTTCTTTATCCCCAATTCTGTGACAAATAACAAAAAACACAGCAGTATTTGGTTCTAATCAATTTGATATATAAATACTTAACTCACTGCCTTGTGTGCCCATATGTTGAAGTCCTATATTATCATATTTCTTTATTTAAACCAGCAATTACTACAAATTTTAAGAGTTTTTTTATAGAGTTGCTATCATCCCCTAGTATTTCGGATAGTACTTCTGATATACCAAGGGACTTTCTGATGTCCTCATACCTTCTACACTCAGTAAGTATGTGTGCCACTGTCAGTTCTACTCCACAAGCAGTGCAGGTTGGAGGTTTAGTGTTTAATTCAACAGTTAAATATCGAATATGGTATAGATCAAATAAATATTTTTGATTAAAGAAGTAAAAACATAATTGATGACGTCTGCATACAACGTATTTGCATTTATCTCACAAAGTAAATGAAAAAAATATTTGGTTATTAAGCGAGCAATAAAGTGGTTCATGATGTACCTAATAGCTTATTGTTAATATAGCATGAGCAGGAGTGGGAGTTTACTAAGGATAAGAACTATAAATGTTTATAACAATACTTATGGTATTTTTTATTTGAAATATAACAGTTTTATGGGGCTCAGGTTAGACATGTGAGTTAAAGCGTTAGCCTAGAGTAGCGAGTTCGATTCCCGCCTGGGCAATAGGAATTTATTTAATGACGGAATTCATTAAATAAAATCCTTAGTCCCTGGAAAAAAAGGGTGGTAACCTGTAGATAACCTGTCCCAATTACACTTAGTTGCAAAAAGTGGACGTTAATAAATAATTTTAATTTTAATAGTTTTATTCAATTTTTCGGTCCGACATATTATAACGGGAATTTATCGAATGTTCGAAATGTTGTTTTTTATAAGGGATTTGAGGAATAATTTCTAATATTCAAAGCACTTCTGATGCGAGTTGAATTGATAGATCTTATAGAATCGCCTCAATCTTTTTAAACTATCGATACTCAATAATTGTTATTGCACAAATTTTCTCGTAATACAAATTTTGAGCGAGTTACTCGTTTTTTTCTTGTTTTGAACCTCCACTTTAGCTTATCTGATTTTTACCTAAAAGTCGTGAATTCTGAGATGAGCTCACCAGTGTGTCATCCACTGCATGGGAAATCTGCTTACTTTTTGGAGCACCTGTGTAGCGGGCTTTTTAATCTCTCTCGAAGCTTTCGTGAGAGAAGCGGCGTGTGTCACATTCAAGGCTGTATCATCTAACTGGTTAATAGTGAGCTGCAAGCCTTGCTGGATGACTACAATTATTGCCACTATTAGAAAGTCAGTTTCACCTACCCTCTGCAGCTATTGGCGCCCCCTCATAGGAATTTATTCCAAACCAACTCTTCTATCTGATTCCAATGATTGATTCATCGTTGGAACAAACATATTGACGGTGCATTAGTGATTCCAAAACAAATGTAGAGAAATTTGTTTTGGATTCACTAATACACCGTCAATATGTTTGTTTTAAAACAAATGTAGAGAAGGGGCTCAGGTTAGCCATGTGAGTTAAAGCGTTGACCTTTCTCACATGGTAAACCTAGAGTGGCGAGTTCGATTCTTGCCTGGGCAAAGGAAATTATTTAGTGACGGAATTCACTAAATAACATCCTCAGTCCCACCCTGGCTAGAAAAGGGTGGTAACCTGTAGATAACGTTTCCCAATTAGCCTGAGTTGCAAAAAGTGGACGTTAATAAATAATAATAATAAATGTAGAGAAAAACTAGTTTTCATCAGCAAAATTGGAAATTGTATTTGTAGTAACCACTTCATGGAGTTCCATCCATCTTAACCAAGGCTATATTAATTCCTTTTTCCTAAGGCTATATTAAATTTCTTTTTTTAGCTATTTACGTTGCTCTCTACCTCTTGTCCAGCAGGATCAGAAATTCAAATAGTCGTAATATCTCTATTATTTGGAGTTGGATCAACGATTTACGAACTATTATCCTCCACGAGAACAACGATATATAGTTTTCCGTCAAAAACATACTCTTCAATAGAAGAGAAGGCATCCATCACATGAGGATTAGTAGAAAATAAGTTTTATTGAGGGATTTTGAATAAACTCGAATAATCTATTTGGAGCCTGGGAGCCCGAAGTCAACACTTAGAAATCATAAATGTAAATTCGTTTTAAGGTTGAAGTCTTTATTTATAGTAGTCGAATAGTAACGAAACAATTGGCGGATACATTTTGTCGTCGATGTAATCCCCCAAACCTAGTTGGAAATTTGAATGCTCGTATAGCCTATGTTGTATCTGGGTGAAGGTTGTGGACTCAAAAATGACTAAGCCAGTATGTAATGTCTAATGTGCCGGTTTTGAGTGTTTGAACAACAAACGGGTTGTCTGAAAGATAAGAACTTCAGTTTTGACACAATTGTTCTTGGACTGATCTGAATCCTGAAACACTTTTTCCCCCACCGAGTTTAAATAGAAAAGTCCGTCGCGCAGGGTCTGCGTAAACTAAGCAGATTACCCTTGTGATGTTTAACAATAGATAACTACATACTGGTAACACAATAGCACCGTCAACATCAAGTAAACAAATACAAACGATAATAAGAAACCTCCAGACGGTAAGCACCTGAAACGTAAACAAACAGCTGTGCCAACTTCTCACAGGAAAGAAAAACAATTACAGAAATATATCAGAATATAAAATATTAGTTTTATTGAAAACTATTTACTATATCTAGTACTGTAATTTACAATGTATAAGAATCATTTTTATCTCAATCAATCAAATTTTAGTAGTCCAAGAAGAAGAAGAAGGGAGGTGGTCACGATAACATATCTGCATTTATCTCGTGTAATAAAGGTCTCTTGAAAACAATTTATGGTATTTAAGCTACAAATAATGTGGTTTATCACATAACAGAGTATTGTTTATTAAACATGAGTAGAAGTGGGGGTTTGCTGATGGCTGAAAACTGAAAAATGCTAATATCTCGGTAAATATTAAAGATAGAGAATAAATGTATATAACAATATTTATAGTATACTTAATTTGCAATAAGATCGATTTGTACAATTTTTTGATCCGACGTATTGTAATGGAGATATTTCGAATTTTCGAAAATCCCCCAATAATCCCCCCTCTCCCTCTGGTCCGATTTCAGCCATAACGTACTTGATCTGTTTTTTTTTACATACAACGTTTAAATATCGAGTTTGTTAACGATCAAATAAAAATTTGTGAAATGAGTGTTAACAGACATATATATAATTTTGAACGGACCTCATCTCCTGGGTGCTGACATTTGAAGATATTTTTCGAAAATCGCGTCATGAGTACGACCTCAATAGCTGATTTCCCTTAAGGACAGTGTCAGAATTTTATTTATGCATATATATATATATATATATATATATGTTATTAATTAAAAAGAATTTTCCTGAGTTTGCACATTACACTACTCTTGCAGCGTTAAAGATTTTGGTATCCTGTAATATGAGTAGCATGGAAAAGGAGAAAGTCTTTTGTGTTTTATAATACTATTAATATTGATATTCTGAGAGTAGTTGAGTCTCCAATACGTATGAATAGATAAGTTCTATTTACAACACTTTCGAAAATAAACAAAGGACCCCCGGTGTAAAGTGTGAACAAAAACACTCCTACTCATTGGAATACAATGGACCTTCATATTACGAACACAAGAGACGATGGGGAACCAAATGCACATGCTATCCTACTTTGAAGGATTGTATACCAGAGTTGACTATAGTTATTGTAAAAATATTTAGTTGCACGTTAACTCAAGCATAAAATTATCATTTTACCAGACTGTCAAGGAGATTAAGTGATAAGATAAGAAATAAACAGTTTTACAAATTACTCAAAATTCTTTTTCACGGAATTAGTAATGCGGTATCAATTTATTATTAATGGACCTGTAGTACTTAAGCAGCTGAGTAATAAACAATGTAGACCATTTTCTCATTGTCTTTATATATACATTGTCTCTTAACGTGTCTAATATTATTAAATATCGGCGTACATTTTTGGAAATTCTTAAAGCTTAGAATCGCACATCTTCATTTGAGTAACACAGATCAACCTGATCTAAATGGGAAAGTGGATTCCAATATAGGATGGATATTCTAATGGCATATAGGTGATCATTTTGAAACCGGACTTGCAATTTATAGCACCCTATAAACGAGATATTGAGAACGAGCTCAATAGCTGATTTCCCTTAGGGGAAATCTGCTAAAATAGTAAAATAACTTAATCACGCAGGTGTTGTGAAGGTTTATCACAATTCTCTCCCGTGATCAGAAGGCTATGGCCAAAGGACTTGAATTTGAAGCTGGGCTCGTGATGATGATTTTGCTTCATATGAAACGAAAAATAAAATAACTGCAATGATGCAACTGCGGTCCTAGAGGTATTCAAGAGAAAATTCAAAATATTTTCTATTAGAGAAGGGATAAAATCAAAAGTTAAAAATATCTCCATTTTGGGGGCGGGTCGAAAAATGTGTCTTATATATATATTTTTTTTTATTTTTTTCTCTAACTCCAATGTAAACCGAAGATGTTGTATTTTGTAGTGTACAGTCTTGTATAGCCAACCATGACCAATACAAATGCAATCTTCTCTTCGAGCTCCTGAGCCAGTAAATATCTTACTCCCAGCTATAATTGCAAGTCCTGTTTGCATAGGCCACAAACACACACACACACACACACACACACACACACTCACCATATTGAAAAATGAAGCAATTTAGCACAAAGTGTTGCAGGTTGATTTGTAATTAGCAGGCAGAAAAAGATGTTTATCTCAAAGGTGAATCAAGTGGTGGAGTAATGTTTATTTAATTGTAAATTGTATTTGAATTATCAAATTTATTATTATTTTTTAAATTTGATAATTATCTCATTTAAACTATTCTGAGCAATGGCAATACTAATTTTTATATAAATTCTTTGTTATAGTTTATAAAAAGTTTATTAAATTATTTTATTGTTCTTAATTTTCATTTTATTGCGGTATTTCTTGCATATTTCCTTAAGTTATTAAAACAATTAAATAATACACAAGAAATATCTAAATAATGGTGCATATTCTAGGAAACAAGTACCATTTTACTGTA
This sequence comes from Riptortus pedestris, assembly GCA_019009955.1. Taxonomy (NCBI): domain Eukaryota; kingdom Metazoa; phylum Arthropoda; class Insecta; order Hemiptera; family Alydidae; genus Riptortus; species Riptortus pedestris. Next base: position 140,387,143 of record CM032228.1, read on the forward strand.
AATGGCAAAAGTTCTTTCTGGCAGAACTGCTTTATTTTTAATTTCATCACCAAAAAATCCAGAATTCTCAGAAATCTACGGAAAATTTACGTGAATTAGTTTTGAACAGGACCGTCAATTAAATAGATTTTTAATTATTCTTCAGTGATTTTACTGTCCTTATAGATTGTTATTTGTTTTAGGTGTTGTGTTTGTTTTAATATTAAGTAGGCTTTGAGATTAGGCAAGTTCACGATCTGATTATTTGTGCAATGTCGTCCTCGTTTTAGTTGTTAAATGCCAACCAAATCTTTACTCTCGAAAACTTCAATAAAAATCCGTCACGCTGCGGGGCTTCGTAAACTAAGCAGATTTCCCTCCTGAAGTATTACAATAGATACACCTACATACCAGTAACACAACACCACCGTGAATATTAAGTGAATAAATACAAACGGTAATAAGAAATCTTTCAGTATATTTTAATAATTTCACAACGGGAAACTTCTGAAATGTAAACAAACCTGTCTGCCAACGTCTCACCGGAAAAAAAAACAATTACTGAAATATATCAGAATATAACATATTAATTTTATTGGATACTAATCTGGATCTAGTACTGTAATATATAATGAATAATTTTTACCTCAATCTATCAAATATTAGTAGTCCAAGAACTTAAGACGAAGAGTCACCAGAACATATTCCCATGAATCTCGTATAATAAAAGTCTCTTAAAGTTTGGTATTTAAGTTTCGGATTAAGTGCTTTATTATATAACAGAGTATTGTTTATGTAACATGAGTAGAAGTAGGGGTTTGCTGAAGGCTGAAAATTGAAAAATGCAAATATCTCAGTTAATATTTATGATAGAGAATAAATGTACAGTATCCCTTAAGAGAAATCTACTATAAGCACAGCCAACGTCTTCTCCATCCCAGCTACTAACAGGTTAAAATTCTGAGGCTTCTTTGATTTATAAAGAAACATTTTGAGATACAGAGCAAGGTCTATCCACTGAGTCCTATGCAGGATGTCAGTTAAGATTGATTTTCTAAACTACATCATTTTTATTTATTTCATATTAACAATTCACTTATGCATAATGACAAGTCTTATTCGTAGCGTAAATATCAAATATTGTATTTATCGGATAATTACTACATGAGATACATGCTATGAGTATATTCGATGTGGCGTCATTAAGATTTATTATCTAGACCTCAATATTTACTTAATCGATACCATACTCAATGCTTTAACATTTCACATTCTACTAAAAATAAAATTTGTTAATGGTCATAATCGGAAAAGGTAGAGGGGGTTAGGGGGACGTTTATGAATCGGAAAAACGTTTCTTAATCAATGGCGATAATCATGTATTGCCCAAGAATTGCTGCTCCATGTATTGTTCCTGGAATATGAAATATTGAGCGAGTTTAATTTTTCTCTTGGGATTTTCACTTATTTAATTAATTTTTCTTTTAACCAGCTTAATTTTGAAGCCAAATTTCTATAGGCTTCTTATTATTAGAGAAATAGAAAATATATTTTGGGATGGCATGATCAGTGTGCTATTTGCGTGCGAAATCTGCTTGTTTATGCAGAACATGCCTCACTTGTTTTTAGTACATACATTTAGAAGCTGCATAAAACATTTTCATGATTGACCAAGGATCGTAAATCTAGCTAACCAATCTAAGTTTTGTTCTTCTGCCGGTCGGTGTAGGTCGTTTAACTTTCCCTGTCTCAATTTCATGGACGATTTGAGTCCTTGAGAATAACGAATCAATGTAAAGTATAAATAACTCCATTTATTCAGTTTAAAAAATGGTTCCAATTAAATTACCAATAATATGCCGCAGAAATTGAATCAAACGAGTAATGTTCTTTATATCATTATCCTATTTGTTAAAATAAGAACATCGGAAGAATTGCTTTCATTTGAATTTAATAAGAATCTTTCTTTTCCAACATTTATTTCTTTACTTATTTTATTTATAATATGATGAGTAGAACATTGGGAATAGTGATTTGTCATAGAGTTGTAAATATTGTATGAAAAATTAAATACTCAGAGGAGCATGGTGTCATTCTAGGGTTGGTTTGATGGAGAAGATCCGCTATGAAAGTTTTTAATAACTAAATTCTTATTTTTAGCAGATTTTCATTAAGGGAAATCAGCTATTGAGGTTGTAGTCATTGTACTCGATTATCCAAAAATTTCTTCAAATACCCATCCACCCTACCCAGTAGGTGATGAAATTGAGGACAGTTCATAATTATATATATATATATATATATATATATATATATATATTTATTTCCTTCCTGGAGTAACCCTACAGAAAGGGAGTTTATTAGCCACACGTCCCGTACAATAATTAGTACATAACGTGTGCTTGATAAATAACATATTTTTTTTTTAACTATAATAACATAAAATTAAATAAAAAAATTATTTACAACAAAAAAAAGAAAAAGAAAGAAAAGAAAAACTAAAACAAATTTTGGATCCAATAAATGAATAATTAATTAATTTAACTGTATTTCAGTTTCAAATAATTCAGGAAGTCATACATTTCTTCAGCAAACTGTTTTAATGGTTTATTATGTTTATAAAATAATAGTTTTTCCTCAACAGACCAATTTTCTTGTCGGCATTGTTGTATGGGTTTAAACAAATACTTGGATATAACGACGGGTGGAGCCAGTCCTTATAATGGATATCTCTTTTTATTTCTTCAGGCAGATAGTTCGAGTTGGCTGTTGAGGTTTTCAAAAGAGAGAATTGAGTTACGTACTGCTTTGCAAAGAGATCTATTGGTACTAATTTAACTAATACACATGCTGCGTCATAAGATACTGTTTTAAAACCTTTTATTATTTTTAGGGCCATCAATCTTTGTACTCTCTGTAGTTTTTTCAAATTGTATTGTCTATTCAGTCCATGATGCCAGATGTTTAGTCCGTATGTCAAAGCGGGTAAAATAGCTCCTTTATACATTATATGCAATGCTTGAGATGGGAGTCCCCATTTCAATTTTGAAACTAAGGAGAGGTTATGTATAAGTCTAAGCAGTTTGTTTTGTAGTTGGTCAATATGTGTGCTCCATTTTAATTTCTCATAAACAATTACTCCCAGATATTTTAATGTAGTTACCCTATTTATTTGTTGGCCTTGAATACGTGTGGTAAGAAGAGGAATTGATCTTTTTTTAGAAAAAATAATGTAATTACATTTGTTAGTATTAAATTGGAGTTTGTTCTCTTTTGCCCACAAGTCAGTAATGCGGGTAATTATATTAATTAATACTTGAATTTCTGTAAACAATTTGGATTTTATCAGAATAATAATGTCATCTGCAAAAGCTATGATTTCTGTGTTACGAGGTAATTTGTTTCGTAGTAGGTTATTCATAATTATATTCCACAATAATGGGGAAAGACATGAGCCTTGCGGAGTACCTAATGATTGTACTTTGTGTCGGTGTTGTAATGTAAGTCTTCCTGTTCTGAAAAAAATGTCGAACTAGTTTATATAAATTAAGAGGGCAATTTAGTCTACGTAAGGTCAGTAAGATTGAGGGCCACCAAGCGTTATCAAATGCTCCTTTTATATCTAATGATATTAGAACAGTATGATTACCGACGTTCAATGCTTCTTCAATAAATGTATACGTTTTCTGAAGGGCATCTGTGGTAGATGATTGGGGCGTAAATCCAAATTGATTTGGTTGCATTAACGAATGAGAGTACCAAAAGTGTGATAATCTTCTATAAAGTATCTTTTCCAGTACCTTTCCAGCTGTAGGAATTAGTGATATGGGACCTACAGAGGAGGCAGTACAATCACGTTTTCCTGGTTTATTAATAAATATTAACTTGGACCATTTCCATCTATCAGGAAAAGTGCATTTTTTAAAACAGCTTTTGTACGTATTTTTAATAAATTCTGGAAATATATTAAATACTTGCTTATAAATGTCACCTGTAATCCCGTCAATTCCAGGTGACTTATTTCTTTTTAGGTTGTTTATAATGTCAGTGATTTCTGTGTCAGTTTAAGGCAAGTCATTCTGAGTTTCTGGTTCTACGAGTGCATCTAATCTAAATTGTTTATGTTGGTCATTGTCTGTACTTTGGTCGTCACTTTTTATCAGTGTATTCAATAGATATTCATAAGTTTCGGTAATCGAAGATGTGTATGATCCATCATCTTTATTAACGTAGTTAATGAAAATTCTTTTTTTAGTTTTCCTGCAGGAAATTAATAGGTCCATCCCCATTTTTGGCTGGGATCTATATTGCTAAAATAATGCTTCCAAGAATTTAATTTGTTTTTGCGTATGGTTTGTTTATAGAGCTGTCTATGTTTTAAATACATCTCTTTTCTTGTTATTCGTAAAGTTTCATCATTTTTAGTGGATTGATAAAGTCTACGAACTTTATTAGCTTGTTTCCTTAAATTGTTTAGGGTATCATCCCACCACGGTTTGGGGCTATATGTTTTCTTATTGTTATGAATTTTGAATTTATTACAAATTTTAAAAGATTTGCTACATGCTTTCGTCAAAGTTGTAGACAATTTTTCTATAGTACTATTCAAATTATTAGTTCTTAGGTACTCGGTAAGAGCGTAGTCCAAGTCACCAGTGATATTAAACTCTTTGGATACTAGTTCTCTCAGTGTTGAATCAAAATGTTCCCAATCTTCATTCTGTATTTTGTAAGTTAAATCGTAGCGATTTAAAATCTGCAAAAGTTTTTGCTCAGTCATTAATAAATCAAACGATAGTGTTAAATGATCAGAGAAATTTTCCTTAGTTTCGATTTTCCAATTGGTTAAATAACTTATTAAATTAAAAGAAGATAATGTCAAATCAATATTGCTACACCCTCGTGGTCCATCAAAAGTTGGAAGACCCTGATTTTGATTAATTATAAGCAAATTATTTGATATTATAAATTCTTCTAGTTTTCGACCACGTTGGTTTGTTTGTATATCATACCATAATTTTGATCGAGCATTTGTATCAATTCCCATTATTATTTTATGACCTTTAAAAGTGTGGGTAATATTGGTCAAATGAATGAGATCAGTGTTTATATCTGACTAAATGTCGAAGTATGCGCTTATGATTATAAATGATGAAGAAGCTACTTTTATTTCTATTACAGTAATATCTTTATTACTTAAATTCGAAATTAATACCGCATCAATATTTTTATTTGCCAAGATAATTTGAGTTCGAGAGAAACTTTCATTTCCCTGAAATATTTTATGTTGGTAGTTATGGGAAATTTTTGATCCAATATAAGGTTCCTGCAATAATACTATATCCACTTTTTTATTTCCAATTTCATGTGCTAGCAATTCCTTTGCTTTTTAACAATGTTTCATGTTCAATTGCAATAATCTAGTTTTAAAATTTACTTGATCATTCATTCCCATTTATAAATGTACGAAAAGTATATATTGATAGGGCAAATAGAAGCAAAGGAATGAAGATAATAACATATGATTCATATCACAGTGCAATGAAAACAATGTGACATTAATATAGGTTATGAAGGAGCAATTGATAAGGAGCACATGTTTGTCAACAATAGTAAACAAAGTGAGGTTAGGATTCTTAAAAGAGGTTATGTTTGGTGCATTGTTGGTATGAGATAACAGGCTCATTACCATGGTTACCAGAACAAAACCTGTGTATATCAAGTTGAACAATTGAAAAATAAAATGAAGCATTTGAAAATCGCTTTCAACTAATAAAAGTGTTAGAAAATCAGAAATCTTAATTAATGATCTCATAGCAAAAGTTAGTAGTACTCTGTATTTTGAATTAGCCTGTTGAGAAAAAACTTGTATGTAGGACATGATACCTGATTAAATGCTGAATGTGAAATGTTGACTTTCTGATGTGGTTTACAATAGTTGTTGTAATTGAGACAATTTATACACTTCCATTCTTCATTGACTTCCTTCTTGGGGCAGTCCTGGGCTCTGTGCTCTCCTGTGCAGAAGGGACAGGTTGGGGTTGTGGCTGAACAATGTGCATATCCATGGTTGTATCTTGAGCATTTTCCGCACCGACGAATCGATACAAAATCTTCAATATAACAAATAGTATAAAAAAGTTTGAGTCTTGACTGTAGTAATGTATTTCTTGCCTTGGGGGACACATGAATCACTGCATGCCGCTTATTTCTATTAATCTTGGACTCAATTATAAATGCAGCTGAGATATCATCTTTTTGTATCCCTAATTCTTCATTTTGGCTCAAAATTACTTCACATAGATTATTTTTGGTTATTTCTTCAGGTACATTTTTAATTATTAAGCTGGGTTTCAGTTTTTTTTATAGGATTGGAATCTATAGTAGGTGATTTTTCAATTTTGCTATGGATTTTTACATGTCATTTTAGCAGATTTCCCTTAAGGGAAATCAGCTATTGAGGTCGTACTCATGACGCGAGTTTCGAAAAATTTCTTCAAATGTCCATCGATCCTACCCAGGAGATGACGAAAATGAGGTCCGTTCAAAATTATATATATATATATATATATATATATATATATATATATATATATATTTGTCTGTTAACGCTCTAGCGGTCGCAATTTTTGTTTGATCGTTACCAAACACGGAATTTAATCGTTTTATGTAAAAAGAAAGATCAAGTTCGTTAATGGCTGAAATCGGACCAGTGGGAGGGGGGATTTTCGAAATATCTCCGTTACCATACGTCGGATCAAAACATTGTATAGAACCAATCTTATTGCAAATTAAATTTACTATAAATATTGTTTTATACATTTATTCGGTATCTTTAATATTAACCGAGATATTGTCATTGTATTTGTATTGTGAGTGTGGTCGGCTATGTTCGGGAGTTTCCGCCGAGCGCACTAGCGCTAGTGTAGCCGTTTCACTAACTATTCATCCTCGTGAGAATAGGTTATTACTAGGCAGATTTCTCTATTGTAAAACTTCACGTGGGAAATCTGCTTAGTTTACGCAGCCCCTGCGTGACGGACTTTTTTTTTTTCAGTTTCTACTACTATTAAATCACCTTTTTTTGTGGTTCTTATATTTTTGATTCCAACTTTTAATTCTACAGGGTTTATTAAACTTTTAAAAATATTTTTAGTGTCTTGAACGGTAGTATTAGTTGATTTGTTTTTAATTAATAGTTTATGTGACGGCTTAACATTAGAAATTTTCGATTTAACAGCTTGAGAGTATGTTGGTTTGTCACTAACCTTAATATGGTCTTCTCTATTTTTCTTGGATACATCTTGATTTTTCAATTCAATTGATTTTTGTAATTCTTGAACAATATTAATTGCTTCGAATAAATTGTTTTTTAAGTCTTTTCTTAGAGTAGAAAACTCTCTAAGGGGTATAAGAAGATTAACTACTTCTTCACACAACTCAACACTGTCAGCCATCTTGGACATAAACGATATATATATATATACTAGCTCAGATACCCGGCTTCGCTCGGGAATTCATTTGAGGCTGAATGTTGATGGTATTTTTTTGGCAAGGCTTTCTTTTGCACAATATTTTGACATTTACCCGTCCCAGTGTTTAGGGTTAATACCCGTCGTTTCTGTGGATTTGTTAATAATAAAATTAATTTTTTATGTAAGACTTCACTGTCCTCCATATTGTCATATTTCCCGCTTCCTGTGCATTATGCATAGATTTGAATTATTAAGGATTAAATATTAACATACATTTGAATTAATTTTTCCAGGTGAGGTACCTGGTAGTTCATATTGAAAAGAATTCTTGAGCAAATTTCTCTAAATAACAAAATAAACAACTTTTGTTATGTGCATATTTGTCGAAACTACAATAGGAAACAAAATATCAATATTTTTAATTTCAGGTCTCCCTTATAACCCCCACTCCTGCCTGTCCCTAGAAATAGTATGGCTTTTTATAAGGAAGGCGTTAGTGCTAATACACATAGTGAGTGTTTTATTTAGTTCGGTTGAGTCTTTTGTGCCAAATAAAATTTTTCACTTCCGCTATAATTTTTAGCGTATATCTCGTTTATAATTCGGTATACGAAAAAAGTGTATATAACAAAAGTTACTCTAAATAGCAAAATAAACAACTTTTGTTATGTTCATATTTGCCGATAAACCAATAGGAAACGAAATATCGCTATTTTTAATTTCTGGCTTCTCTTAAAACCCCCACTCCTGCCCGTCCCTAGAAATGTTGGTATGGCTTCTTATAATGGAAGCGTTAGTGCTAATACACATACCGAGTTTTATTTATTTCGGTTGGGTCTTTTGTCCCAAATAATATTGTTGACTCCCGCTATAGTCATTAGCGTATAACTCATTTAAACTTCGGAATACGATGAAAGTGTTTATGACAAAAGTTACTCTAAATAACAAAATAAACCACTTTTGTTATGTGCATATTTGCGAAAAAACCAATAGAAAACGAAATATCGCGACTTTTAATTTCAGGCCTCCCTTATAACCCCCACTCCTGTTCGTCTCAGAGAAAATTAATATAGCCTATCTCTCAAGTTGGACCAGACTGCTCACGGTGTGCCAATTTAATTTAAGATCGGTTAAGTAGTTTAGGAGTCCATCGCGGACAAACATCGTGACAGGAGATTTATATATATTAAGATATATATATATATATTTGTCTGTCTCGCGTTCGAAATTTTGGTTTGATCGACAAACTGGATATTTAAACGTTTTATGTAAAAATAAAGATCGAGTTCGTTAATGGCTGAAATCGAACCGTGGAGGGGAATTTTGAACCTCTGTTGTACGTCGGATTGAAAAATTGTATAGAAGCTATCTTATTGTATAATTGATTATCTATAAATGTTGTTATATACATTTTCTCTGTATCTTAAATATTAATCGAGATATTAGCATTTTTTAGTTCTCATCCTTCAATAAGCGCCCAATCCTACTCTTGTCATATTAGCAATTATATCATGAACCATTTTATTCGAGATACATGAAAATACGTAGGGCGATGACGTTATTAATTAACATTTTCCGGTCTTGACTCGAAAATGTTTACATGATCTATATCATATTCAATATTTAACCGTTTAATTCAACTCTAATGCTCATATTCGTTAATGGATGAAATAAGGCCTGGAATGGGAGGGGGGGGGGTTAAAATTTCAAAATTATCCTTCATTATGTGCCAGATCGAAAAAATGTATAGAACCACTTTTGTTGATATATTGATGATATGCAATTGTTGCTCTGTACAATTATTCATAACTCTTGTATTAAGAGAGTTATAAGTATTTTCTTTTTTTCAGTTTTCAGTAGGTTAGTAGTGTGTCATACAAGTACTGGGGAAATCTGCTTAGTTTACACAGCCACTGCATGACGGACGTTTTTAAAATTACGAGTAATCTGTAATATTATAAAAAAAATACTATAGTGATCAAAAATGGAGAGGCCTATGGGAAAATTATTCCATTTTATTGTTCTTATCTACTATCATACACCCATTCAAGTGATATTTATGTTTCCCTTACTCCAGAAACCATTATTTTAGACTGTGGAGCTTAAACGTTCAAACTGATAATTTTGCTAAGCCACGTTCCAGTATTGATATTCTAAAAATATCCTTAAGTGATACCGATGATATTTATGTTTGTGGGTTACTGTTCTCCCCTATTGTGTAATTGTTTTAATGACACCTTCAATATATTATTCCAAATCTATATGTGTTGATGGCATAAAGCTGTCAAGATAAGTTAGATCTATAAATACATACATATTTATAAATTGATGTTGTTATGGCCAGTGTGTGTTTTATCGTTAGGTGCTTGTTGTAGTATTTGTATATATGTTTGTCTGTCCTTGTCATTAAGTGTCTATGTGCCAAGTATGTGTGGCCGATCCTGAGTCTGGCAAGAACAACTTCCTCCCGTCTGTCTAGTAGTACTTCAATGGCTCGATGGTTGCTCCTTAATTGTGCATCTGATAATGCGGAGGTGGTTGTTTACCTTCGTCCATTCTCATTGCCATTTGTGTAGGATTCGAATGGAGTATATGTCTCACTACGAAACCAATATAAACAAAACAAAAGCACAAAAATTTTGAAATTAATGCCCACTTTATCGATTAAGGCTAATGGGGACGCGCTATGTAGAGGTTCCAACTTCCTATATATATAATTTAATTTAAAGTAAAACATTTAAAGAAAATTATTCAGAAACTATTAAAAAATTAAGTTCTGATAGCCCCATTCGGCAGACACTTTTGAGATAAACGAACTTGTTTTCATTAGTATTTTGTAGACTCGGTTAGTTCATTGTAAGGTTTGGGAGCTTTCAGCTTTGTGTCACCACTGCTGTCTGATGAAATGCCCTATATTATAAGGTGTCTGCAAGTTATCTGATGAAAAACTGGGCAAAGGGGTAAATACGAGTTGGGGTAAGCTGGCTCTGACGCGGATGAGGGTAGGACTGAGGTTATCGACCTGTCTATCGGCCAAGGAATTTGCTCCCTGGGGTACTCCGGAAATGAAATCAATAGTTAACACCGCCCCTCTTATCCTACAGTCCGCTATGTTAGTAATATCTTAGTGAGGGTAGTACTCCACTCCACCCACCACTTAGCCCCTTCCTCGTCTTTAATTATTTTGTTCACTCTTCTCTCAAATTCCTGTGGGTTCTCAAAAAAGTCCATGCAAGCCCATGCTTCTATTCAATACTTCCTCTTCGCTTTTCTACGTCTCTTAATTGTAAATTATACAAAACTTCCTTCTAATTCAAGCCAGGAATTGCTAAAAGATTTAAAATTAGCCGGGCTTCATATTTCCCCTGGAATATTCGAAATATCATACTTTGAAATCATCTTTATCAATACTACACTCGTTTCATTCTTTGAACTCTGGATGACATTATACCTGGTAACATTAGAAACGCATTGTACATCCCAGCTTCTTTTGCTATTAAACAAATAAAATATTGATTCTACACTTACGTTGTGACATTAACTACTATATTTAAAATAAATAGCTATTAGACTGACCTAGTAACATTAAGTTTAGCTGTAGAACCTTGAAATGGCTCTATTGCGAAATAACCACTCACGGAATGAAAATCTTTCGCTCAACTGCCTAAGAAGGGCTAACGTCCTACCATATGTGTTATGCGTAACTTAAAGAATTCATTTTTATTTTCTTTCTAACGGTCTTGGTCCAAAACATTCTGCATATGTCGAAGAAAGTTGGGAAATGGAATTGTCGACTTGTCTGGAAATGAAGGAACATACAATTCTTGATATAAAGAATAAAATTTCACAGGGCCAGAAAAAGGTACGCCGATGTAATTTATCGGGACCAAGCATGTATTTAATAAGTTGAAAGAACTTAAATTCTCTTAGCCTATTTCCTTTGTTCTGGAGCCCTAAATAAACCTATCAATGTGACTATTCCAAATTTAATTAAGGGCGACCATGGTGTACAGCTTGGGACCAATTACCTAATTAATTGTCTTATGCAAATTAATTTTCTCTATTTCTTAATTGCTTGTGTATTGTTTAGTCGTATATTTTCATTCGTTTTGCACTACCCTCACAGAGTTCGATAAATAAGTATTGTATCCATAGTTCTATCACTTTGAACGAGCTGCAGGGCAGAAATATTCTATTCTAAATGGGAGCCTACCACGTCACGCTGGTCTTCTTATAACATGAACGTGAAAGAAGAGAGTTTCCATAGAAACTATGACGAATGATGACCCTCGTTCATTAACAAATTTGTAGAGGGCGTGCTATTCAGACTTTTAGATATCCATAGAAAATCCATTGATTTAATGGAAATCCCCATTATTCACAGCGACAGTGAAACCAGTGTTTTTGCCTCGAGTAAGATTTGCTACACTAATAGATTTGGGAAATCGAACTCTCTTTTAAAAGCGAAAATGTAGCGACTTGCAAACAAGGGGAATCATTTATACAATTATTTACTTAAAACATTAACGCTTATTCTTTTTCGTTCAAGGTGTCCCTCGTGAAAAGGCAATATTACATGAAAAGAAGAGCGGTTGCAATCAAAACAAACAATTATAAAATAAAAAAAGTATATAAACAATGTAGAAATCAGGAAATATTTATGAAAAGATAATTACAATCAAAACAAAAGTCCAGAAATATATGTAAATTGAACAAACTAATAAAATTATTTATTTTTATGGGCCTATGATAACTCGTTTTTCGCTCTAAATAAATAAGCAATATGAATGCGTTTGCTATTGAGATTGCACCCAGAAGAGATTCCGAAAACGAGTTTAGTTCAAAATCGTATATATATTTAAAATAGATGAATCCAATATTAAATAAGCTAGATACCATGTATTGACTTCGTTGGGCTGGTAATATGTGGGATATATATGAGTTTTCTAAGTGACGCCGTCAATGAACATTTTATACTCCAGTGGCCATATAACAAATTTTTATTTGTTAAATACCATACTTAATATTTAAAGCAAATGATATTGTTCATTAATGGGCGAAACGGAACCAAAATTAATGGGAGAATAGAAAATGAGCAAGAAGTAACTGAAATAGCGATAGAACCATCCTTTCCTAGGTAAGTACCCTTTATATTTAAACAGGTCCATTAGCATAAAGAATATATATTGTGGGTTTATTTATATGAGGTCCCTTTAGTTTATGTGTGAAATGCGTCAAAGTCATGAAAGAAGTGGATTGCGCTACATACAACACTTGTTCAATCCATTTTGACTAATGTATTTTCAGACCATAAATTCGTGCATGTATTAATTGTCTCATATGTATTTGGATTTTTCAAATGATTATGCAGTGCATATTTAGTCCGAAGTATTATTTTTAAGAGCTCTGTCTAATGTATTTGTTATTTGTAAAGGTCTTATCTTCTAAAAGTCTATTGAAGCTGTATTATTTGTCAGTTTATTTATATCTAGAGAGGATTTACTCTAGCAATCAATTGTAGGCTGATGCTGTGCAGAAGCTAATGTGTTATACAGAGGCGAATATGTTATAGCATGAGCTTAAACCATTTGCAACCTAATCGAAAGGGATAATCTCATGATGGCTTTGTGTTCCAATTCACTTAGGTGCAAAGCATTTCCTGATTTGAATCCTGGAGTTGCGCCAAAACTATTTAGATTATCATCCGCATCATAGTTACTATGTGAAATAGGCAATAAAGCAATAATATTGAATAAAAATTAACATAAAAAGTGGTTCACGCAAGTGCTGTATACTAAGCAGATTTCCCACATGCAAAAATGGCACGCTGATAATACCAACTCATGTTCTATTCTGCATTTCTACATGCATTCTCTCTTTTCATTGGTTGTACAACATTTTTCAAACGAATTCATAAAAACGGTGATACTTCCATTGTTTTTATTTAAATTCCTGTAAAACCCTCTCTTCTGCTGGTCCGATTATGACCATTAACCAATTTTTTTAGCAGATTTCCCTTAAGGGAAATCAGCTATTGAGGTTGTACTCATGACGCAAGTTTCGAAACATTTCTTCAAATGTCCATCGATCCTACCCAGGAGATGACGAAAATGAGGTCCGTTCAAAATTATATATTTATATATATAATATATATGTTATATATTTGTCTGTTAACGCTCTAGCGGTAGCAATTTTCGTTTGATCGTTACCAAACTCGATATTTAAACGTTTTATGTAAAAATAAAGATCAAGTTCGTTAATGGCTGATAATTGACCAGTGGGTTGGGGGTTTAGAGGGGAGGATTTTCGAAAATTCAAAATATCTCCGTTACTATACGTCGGATCGAAACATTATATCGAATCAATCTTATTGCAAATTAAATTTACTATTAATAGTATAATATACTTTTATTCTGTATCTTGAATATTAACCGAGATATTTGCATTTTTCTGTTATCAGCTTCTGAGCTGAGATCGGCTAACTTCGGGTCTAGTCGTGAGTTTCCGTCAAGAGCAAGTTCGGGTTGTACTCGTAACTCTTGGGCTCTCTATTCTGAAATTTCTCTATTGTAAAACTTCACGTGGGAAATATGCTTAGTTTGCGCTGCCCCTGCGTGACGGACTTTTTTATCTTTCGCTTTATATTAATGGTTTAAACATTCTTCTACTTCTCTCCAATCTAAAACCACTCTTGGTCACTTTTGATTTTAACTATTAACGGACTTTATCTTTAGTCTTACACTAAAGTTTAGTTTGTAAATTTTTGATTTTATGAATTTGAATTAATGTGTTAAGTCGCCTCCTTCTGCTGACTGGGTTCTCCACATACTCATGGTATGTGATTATGTGGCATCTGCCAGGCTGTGCCATTCCTACTAGGATAAGGGCTTCTGCTCTACGCCTCAGTGAAGGTGAATAGTCGCTTGCAAGAGCTTCATGTTTAGTTTTACCTGAACGCTTAAATATCTGACAATAGTCAACTGCAACAACCAATGATTAATTATTTTCAGCTGCAATAGAATATATATATATATATATATATATATATATATATATATATATATATACATGCATACAAACATACACACATACATATATACACACATACATACATACATACAGACGTACATACATACATTCATACACACATACATACTTCCTGTTTTGCCCGTCTTTGGCGGGTTAAATGTTTAATGGTGATAATATAAGATTGCATTAATTTCTGCACTAGCTAATCGCGTCATTTTCATCACATAACACATCGGTTTGCCCTGAGCCATTTCCATGTTCCATTACACCCTTATACCTGTGAAAAATAAATTGACTGAAGAAATGTTAAAGATTGGTGTTACTCGTCAATGAGTTAAAAATGGTTCCGTCGTAATACGAAGATTGGATTAACAAAAGCACTAAATAATCCTTTTATTTCCGTAACATTATGAAAGCTACTCTTCTTCAGTCATTATTTTGTTTTACTTGTGAGCATACAATCTGTATGGGGTGAATATAGGTGAATTTATGTTAGTTGACGGGATCAAATAAATAACATTTTCTATCAAAATATAAAGATGACTGAGTCACATTAGAATCAGTAGGAAAATGACATTTAAGTCTATTAAGAATTCTGTTGTAATACCAGAGATGTTTTAATTGGCAATCGTAAGCTTGAAATAAAAATGGTTTCATGCATTATAATTATTAGATTGACGTAGTCACTGACTAATCCCTTCATTTCCACCACATACTTTCTGCACAGATTCTCTTGTTAAATGCATAATGGCTGAAATGTGAAATGGATGAATATCAAACATTTCTTTCAAGTCGCTGAGCTAACTGGCATCTACTCACGCACGTATACACACACACACACACACACACACACACACACACACACACACACACATGCGTAAATATTTCTGGTTTCATGGAAATCTTCATTCCAAAGTCATCGCGCTAAATTGTACCCACACTCATGCTTGTAGTTAGTAGTTATAGAGATACATAGATACATACGCATATACATATACATACTTAAAAAAATAACGAGGGTATCAAACTATACCCAAGGCATCAAAATGAATTGTCTGTTGCGCAGGAAGTCCGTAAACTAAGTAGATTTCCTTAAGCCCAGATATGATGCTCAATGATCTCACAGTGAGTCATACTGGCACAGATGACGGAATCTTCACCTCGACATATGTGTTTACTGGTGTAATAGCTTCAAGTGAAAACCGCATTAGGAGGAGTAAGGGCTTATTCATGGCTGGATACGCAAAACGTCATTTAATATTCAAGTTAAAGAAAATATATAGAACAGTAATGTAATGGATTGTATTACCAATAAGGTTCCGGCCATTGACGACTTGCCCCTTAGTTTTGCATGAAACATTTAGATATGAAAACGAAGAGTTTTATATCAAGTATCTTGCTAACAATCAAACAAAAATTGGGAATAGATAGCCATTTGAAGACGTTTTCCTACTATCCTTTTTCTACGAACTAGGAATAGGAAAATGTAGTATAAGTGAACTAAACAGGGGCTGCGAAACATTTCCTTTCATAAATTAAAATTAGTTAATTATAAAGGTAATAAGGAGTATGTATTAGAGTTTCATATTTCTTGGGCTTGACGGCTGGTTGGAGTACACAAACTAATTAAGAGTTAATCCTGCCTCCTCCACTCAGCAACCAGGATGGGGAGGGATTGTGGTGTAATGGGAGGATGGCGAGAGAGAAACGATCCGGGGAAAAGTATTTGCATTTAATTTTCCACCTCACTAGGGTCATGCTTTGTTGGTGACTTTTCTTTTAAAGAAAACTCTCACTTTAATCTCCCATTTGACTCTACCTGTCACTTTGTTTGTATTTGGTAACCCCAGAAAGTCATAGTTATTTAGGGAGCTATCAATAGACGATTGTGTAAAACCATTGGTTGAATTTACATTTTATCGACGTAAAGAAAAGGTTTTACTTTCTCTTTAAAAAAAAAAAGAAAAAAGAGGAATACTATTTGAGTATCGTTCTCTTGTAAACTCCCACATTCCTTTAATGTGGGCTACGAAAATCAGGTAAATTAAATTATTTGAATCTTATCGAAAAGCCCACAAGTGTTATAAAAGTCCGTCACGCACAAGTTGCATAAACTACGGGGTTACTAACGGCAGCAAATAAGACAGTACTAATAACCAGTGAAGGATCGATGACCATTTGGAGAAAAGGACTGAAAATTGCGTCATGAGTACAACCTCAATTGCTGATTTCCTTTAAGAAATCTGCTAAAAAAGGACCGGGAAGGACCTAATGATGTATTCCTTGTGTTTAACATTTAAGTACTTTTCTATGAATTTTTGTTTACGATGAATTCATTTTATTTATATTCTCTTAATTTTATTTATATATCATTTATATGCAATCGTCACGTTATGAAAGCATGTTTTCACAGCCGTCTTAGCAAATCCGTTTGAAGTTATCGAATGAGTACTGCACGCTGATGTCATTGAAATTGTGAGTTTTCTTAAATAATTACCACTATCCGAAGAAGTTTTTTTAAAAATATTTCTTATTGTATGCTGGACATCATTTAATGTTTAAATCATTGGTTCTTTAACATTTTTCGGTCCGACTCATAATAACCCAGAAATTTGGTATTTTCAAATCTCCCTCTCTAAACCACCCCTATTCTTGGTCCGATTTCACCCATTAACGAATATAATCTTCGTGTTGAGTGAAACGGTTAAATATTGTGTATAGTATAAATCAAATAAACGTTTTCAATTATAGGGCGCTTCATACAAAATCGTAATTAATAGCGTCACAAGTCAAAGTATTATCATGTATCTCACATAATGAAGGCCCGTTGAAAACAATATTTGGTATTTTTAAACTAGACGGCTCATGATATATTGACCTAAAGTGAGACTTATTGACTGAAAGAGTGGGTTTACTGAAGGCTGAAAATTTAAAAAGCCCATTCAGCAGTAGCTGCGTATACTAACCAGGCGCTGGTGATCTCATCTAACCATACGTTCTCTATTTTTAGCAGATCTCACTTAAATACTCATGACGCGATTTTGGAAAAAATTCCTCAAATGTCCATCGATTGAGGGAGGGACGGACGGACAGACAGAGAGATAGATAGATGTATAGATACAGGTATATCTATCTATATATTTGTCTGTTGCCGCTCTAAAGGTTGGAAGTTTTGTTTAATCGTTACCAAACTCGATACGTAAGTGGTTTATGTAAAACTAAAGATCAAGTTTTTAACGGCTGAACTTCTACTGAGGGAAGCGGTGGTTTAGGGGGGAAGAATTTCGAAAATTCTAAATATCTTCTTCATTATACGTCGGATCGAAAAATGTTATATCAATCTTATTACACATTTAATGTTGTCATATAAATATTTTCTCTATCATAAATATTAATCGAGATATTTACATTATTTACTTTTCAGCCTTCAGTGAACTCCCACTCCCACTCATGTCATATTATCAATAAGCTGTGATATGAACCATATTATTCCAACTGTAATTACTAAAAACTCTGTGACGTCATCAATTAAAGATTTTACGTACTTAACTCGTAAATGTTTATATTGTCTATACCATACTTGATATTTAACCGTTTCAGTCAACACTAATGATCATATTTATTATTGGCTTAAATTGTACCTGGAATGGGGGAGGGGGCGGTGAATTCAAAATATCTCCATTATTATGAGCCGGATCGTAAAATGTTATAGAACCATTCTTGGGAACCTATTAATGTTCTACAATAGGTGTTCTATGTTTTTTCCTCATAACTCATGTGTTAAGCGAGTTATTCTTATTTTCATTCAGAATTGCCAGTGAGATAAATAGTGTGTTATACCAGCACGTGGGAAATCTGCTTAGTTTATGCAGCTCCTGCGTCACGGGCTTATATTATATATTATATACATCTAAACCCATCCCTTCAGCCGTTCACGAACTTGATCTTTAGTTTGACATAAAAGTTTCAATGTTGAGTTGGGTAACGATCAAACAATAATTTCGACCGTTAACAAACAAATATATGTATATAATTTTGAACGGGCCTCATATTCGTCATCCCCTAGGCAGGCTCGATGGACACTTGTGGAAATGTTTTGAAAATAGCGATTACGACCTCAATAGCTGATTTCCCTTGGGGGAAGTCTTCTTAAAAAAAAAAAAAATTAATGCTACAACCATACATTTCATTTGGTATTACAAGATTTAGTGAGGTGTGGACCTTTCTCGAGTGTTTATCCAATGTCCAGCAATGTAGGGATCTGGCAAATCAGGTTGGCGGGCCTTAAAAATGAGTACGTGTGGAGATGAAAAAATCGCACACATTACTGCATTACTTATAGGCATAAACATTAATATTATATTTTTTATAAAACTTTTCGTGGTCCAGTTAGGAACTGTTTGGTACGGGTTTGGGCCATTTGACTTGGTTTGTTTTATCGTATATGCGGTAGAAGCAATATTGTCCTGAGTACTTGACGATGATTTTTTGTTATCAAAAATGCGTTAAAACTATTACTTTTAGTCTAGAATACATATTTGTTAGAAGTGATTGGTGGTTTCCTTTTGGTCCCATCATAGTACTCCCGTTCATATTCCTAGACATATGTATTTTCGTATTAGGCTATTTGGAATGAAATTTTCCTTCATTCCTGGTTAGGAAAGCACTCATTATTGCTGGTATTTGAAAAGAAAGGCATAGAATATTTTGTGATGTCCACTGGGAAATGTTGGACCGTAGATTGTGGAGCGGTGTATGAATTATATTAGGGAAGGTGTTGGGGAGGGGATATGGCCTCGCCCGGGTGTACCCAACCATACTCTCATTACCCTCCCCTCCCGGAACTATACCCTTGTCTTCATCACGCCACTCCAGCCTTAGTCATAAAATACTAGTACAATTCTCAACTCCTCCCAGAACCTGATTTACATAATTGTCATTGCTGGGGCCCGGCCGTCCAGAAGTAAAGCTCACGAATTTATCTGATGGGTTCCCCTGTCCCCGTCAACCAGTTTTACAGAATTAGGATCTCCTACATCATATTTTTGAAGTGAAAACTTCTTTAGGCACGTTGTGCACCCCGTAAGGAAGCATTTGCGGGAGAGGAAAAAAGTATGAAATCGCGACACCGCCACCGCCACCGCTAGTACTCAACTCAAAGCTAAAGGAGCTTCTTTTCTTCATAACTCCTGAACCAAATTAGCTAGAGTTTTCGTTCGCATACCATTTTAAAGAGGACAAAACCAGCATCATTTCGTTCACAGATACTATTTATCTACCATTTTTACTTTCATAGATATTTTAATCCGAAGTTTAAATAAATTCGAATATTTAAATAAATTCCGATATTTAAATAAATTCGAATCAAAACTGTTTGTATCCTACTTTAGCTACCATATACCGATTGTATCAGTTTTAGAAATTGGTGATGATGCTGGCAGTGATGATGGTGCAAGAGTTGTGGAAATTATGGATAGAAATTGATTTTTCTGAGTGTACTTAACTTATTTTTGTAAAGCATTTGTAATAATTCTGAAATGTAATTTTTTTCTTTTAAGTAAAATAACTGAAATAATTATGTATAGTATTTTATATTGATAAATAAAACAATTCGTGGTACATTATTTTTTTTATCACTATTATTTTTGTCATTTCATTTTTTCATGTAAAATAGAACATAACTGTTACTTATTGATAAATAACTAAAAATATTTTTAAAATAAGACTTCGTAAAAAAAATTTCTCAGCAATGCCAAAATTGAGCGATCAAAGCTAAAGGAGTTTTCACTTCTACCGGCAGTCCCCTGACTGCTTATTTTTTTTTTTTTTTAATATATTTTCCCTTAAGCCAATATCCATAATTTGGGCGATAAATGAAATCACAATTACAAACCAATACCAAATAGTGGATTTTCGAAAAATGTCCATTGATCCTACCAGGAGATGACGAAAATGAAAAATGTATATATATATATGTGTGTGTATGTATATATATTACCGATCTTGTGGTTGTAATCATTGTTTTATCGATTCCTAATTCGATATGTAAGCCTATCATCCAAAACTAAAGATCAAGTTCGTTAACGGCTAAAATCGGACCAGGGGAAATTCGAAATATCTCCGTTCAATCTATCTTATTGCAAACTAAATGTACTATAAATATTGGTGTATACATTTATTCTCTAACTTGAATATTAACCGAGATATTTGCATTTTCCAGCCTTCAGCAAACCCCACATCTCTATTATGTCAAATAAAAAATACTCTGTTACATCTAATAAACCAGTTTATTTGAACCTTAAATCCCAAATATTGTTTTCAAGAGAGCGTTCTCTTGACCCCCCCCCCCGTCTTAAGTTCTTGGACTACTAAAATTTGAGTGGTTAAGAACAAAATTATTTTGACTCATTATAAATTACAGAACTAGATATAGTAAATAGTTTTCAATAAAATATATATGTTATATTCACATATATTTTAGTAGTTGTTTTTCTTTCCTCTGTGGAATATTTCTATCTGTCTGTTCAGCTCTGAGAAGTTGGCAGGCCTTTTCGTTTACAATTCAGATGCTTTCCGTAGGGGGGTTATTAAAATTGACTATAGGATTTCTCATTGCCGTTTGTATTTATTCACTTAATATTCACGTTGGTGTTGCTTTACCAGTATGTAGATTTATCCGTTACAAAACTTCACGAGGGAAGTCTGCTTAGTTTACGCAGCCCCTACCGGATGGACTTTTGTGTCCTTACTGTGTGTAAAGAAATGAGTCCCAAGTAGTTTTAGCAGAAAGGGCGTTTTTTTTTTTTTTAACCCGGTTTTAGCAGATTTCCCTTAAGGGAAATCAGTTATTGAGGTCGTACTCACAATGCAAGTTTCGAAAAATTTCTTCAAATGTCCATCGATCCTACCCAGGAGATGACGAAAATGAGGTCCGTTCAAAATTATATATATATTTGTCTGTTAACGCTCTAGCCGTCGCAATTTTTGTTTGATCGTTACCAAACTCTGAATTTTATCGTTTTATGTAAAAAGGAAGATAAAGTTCGTTAATGGCTGAAATTGGACAAGTGGGAGGGGGGGGGTGGGGTTTAGAGGAGGGGATTTTGGAAAATTCAAAACATCTCCGTTATTATGCGTCGGATCGAAAACTTGTATAGAATGAATCTTATTGGAAATTAAATTTACTATAAATATTGTTCTATACATTTATTCTGTATCTTGAATATTAACCGAGATATTGTCATTTGTATTCTGCGTGTGGTCGGCAGGAGTCGGCTATGTTTAGGACTTTCCGCCGAGAGCTCTGGCGGCCGTTTCCGTAACTATTCGTCCCTCGTGAATAGGTTTAGAGGTTTCTTACTATTACAGTTGTTATTAGGCAGATTTCTCTATTGTAAAACTTCATGTGGGAAATCTGCTTAGTTTAAGCAGCCCCTATGTGACGGACTTTTTGGAAAATAGAGAGTAGAAAATCGTGTCGCTCTTTCCTACCTGGCTTAGTTCATCTTAGATGATTAGGCTATGTATTGGTTAACCAAATTTGACCAAACTCCATGTCTTCTTTACTTGCTTGTTTTTTTTTTCAAGGGTTTTCTTTTGCGTGTCATAAAGAGCAGGTACAATAGAGGTCTCTAGTGCCTAATTTACTAAAAAGAAAGAAATAACCAATTAAGTACTTTTGAAATAAACTATCAATAATAATAAAATCAAATATTGGAGTAACTAAGGCCGAGAATAAATTTCTTAAAAGTAATAGGATATCTTTTAAATGAAACTGTTTTCCTAATTACAGTTATTTTTACAACACCCTTCAGATTTAGGCTTCGGCAAAGATTTAAAGGAATTGGTGTGGAATTTTTTCATGTGAGCAACCTCACAAAAAGGAGCATTAGCTTCCTTTTCTTGATATTTCCCAATAAAATCATTAAAACACCCGCACCTCATTAGCCGTTAGTCGTTCGAAAAACATACATAGTACCAAAATGTTAGTACATTTATTTTGAAACAAGATTGGTTATATTACATTTTCTGATCCTATTCATAATGACGGAGATATTAGGAATTTTCGATTTAATCCCCCTCACCCTGGGCCTGTTCTTCTCGTTAGAATTTTTTCCCGGGCTTTCTTTTCCCGATAAAAGTTTCTATATGTAGTTTGATTTGAATATCTCTTAATTTGCAAACGCTTGAGAGTGGACAATCTTTTGATAGATATATAGATACGTATATAGAAATAATGGGAATTTTTAAAATGAACTAATGTTGCTTTTGGCACTCACCTATTATAATTTTCAAAGATTTGAAGTTGTGCGACATTTTGTCAAAGTGAGCAACCTCAATCGATTTTTCCAAAGAAACCCGCTAAAACTTGTATTTATTGTCGTCAGACCTACTTCCTATCGGTTTGATTTTGTTTGTTTTTAATGCTAACATGAATGAATTTTTAACCGATTTTCTTTATAAAGTAAATCGGCTATTGAGGTTGTACGCAATAAACTTTCTTTACATATTTTATTAATTTAAGGACGTTGTTTGTTGCAGCAAATAGACTGAACGAGTATATTCGCCACTATGAGGAGGCATCGTACAGCAGAGCCGAGATGGTTCGAGCTCACCAGCGATCGAAGCGGAGTGTCGACGGGCGAGGTGCTCACATCCATCTGGGCTTCAGAGCACACGGCAGAGAGTTCAGGGTTAGGCTGAAGAGGGACACTACAGGCTTTTCGGAAGGCCTTGAAGTTGTTGGATCAGACAATAAGCCTGTCCAAGCATCTCTCTCTCACATATACCAGGGACATCTTTTAGGTAACCTCTCCATATGTTCAGCTCATATCAATAAAATATATATTCCTCCAAGTGTTAACTTCATTTTTTTTTCAGTTCATTTATTCTCATGCGTGGAATCTAAAATAAATGTTCATATAATATTAATCTTTTTTAATTTATTTGGTCTTCATTTTCCGTTGCCTCTCGAGTCATTCTACATGAACCCTTATAACGTCTTATGCATATAAATCAATGTATTTTTTTTTTAAAAATTCAAGTAATTAAATTTTTCAATTAATCCATTTAACTAATCCATTCCTAACTTTTAGAAAAAATAGATTTAACTAGATATAGCACCATTTTCGGAGTATGCATGCCACTTGTATAATTATTCTCTTCCTATAACTAGTGCGAGGGAGGGGATCTTGGTGACAAAAGCAATAGTTATGATCCGATATAAAAATAGGACTGGAGATAAGAAATTTTGAGGCATAAAGAGAATAACTGCCTTTTGAGATAAAACAATTTTATGTTATACTATAGGTCGGTGCAGTTTCGGAGGTATTAAAAATCAAATTTTGTTTAAAACTTACATTGTTTTAGTATGATTCGATAATCATTGTTTTAATCACTAAACTAATTCAAATGTGAAATTACCCACTTTTGTGTTAAAATTTGCTACAATTATATTAATTAAACAGATCCTTTCCCTTTAATGTTTTTTTTTTTTTGCTGATTACTCTTCTTATATTTTTAACATTTCTTTGGTTCCCGGAAAACTTATTTAATAAAGATATATCAAGCTCTCTAGTTTAACTTGTTGGGTTTATTCTAACTCACTACATGGACGGAGAGAGACACTGTCGTAGCAATGTCAGTATTGTTTCTTCCGTTTTTGCGAGAAGTAGTCTCTTTGACATTCCTAACTGTTCTCTGTGCAGTAGCTTAGCTGATTTTACAGCTTATATCATACACCGCTAAATATTTGTATTAATTATTACCTATGTTAAGAACACCATCGTTTAATTATTTTCAAATGTTTATTTGATTAATTTTCAGAGAATAATACTAGAATATTATTAGTAAACTTTATCTATGAATTAACAAAATTATTACTAAGAGATCGAAACGTCAAAAATAAATGTTTGAAAGTGCATTGAAGGTTTTTTTTTTTAGTTAAAAAATACCCTGCAGCAAATATTCAGAATCATGCAATGTACAGCTCCTTCATTAAACATTTTCTAATGTGAAAGTCTGTTCTTGGCTAGATAGCTAAACTCGTCCTACACTCTATACTAAAGACGGTCTTGAGGTTCAGACCTAAAATTCTTTCTTCAGTCCTTTCAGCTTTAAAAATAGTTTTGCCTTTACGATTTAATATACAAATGTACAATTTTTAGAGTAGTCCCTTTAGATAGTATAGTGTTAATTTTAAATTTAGAGTCAAAACCAGTCGGGTGAGTACAGTTATTCGTGACTCCAACAGTGTACTTAATTCATCATGTACTTTTGTGTGTAAGTTGGATAAACAATGAAACACCTATATTTACAAACGTTATGCTTTGTCGTTTCAGAATATCAAAGAAGTGACTAGTTTGAAAGATTTCATCTCTTAGCATTTTATGGGACACCTGGTTAAAAGTTATATTTTCTTTGGGCCTATGGAAGGAAGCGTTATAGGAGTCTTTTTAGGGTATAATTTTGTTCAAATTGCATGGCGGGTTTCAGATCCGCCTTCAGGAGCTCTCAAATGCAAGGCTAAATTTCCAGAGAAATGCGGAGTACGTTATCGAAGACAGCGCATTAGCTAAACTGTTTCTTATTTCGTCAATAGCATTTTGATCCCATTGAAATTTGTAAAATCGTACGACGGAACATTAGTGCACACGTATTCATAAGCGAGTGTCGTATGCCGTGAAGAGTATTCGAAATGGATTGTCATTTATGCCCAACTGTATATTAATATATTTCGAATTTTTTTGGGAGGGTAGTTATTCATTAATTTTATCTTGTTAAAATTGATATTACCCTATATATCTGCGACTTAATGAAAAATAAATATTAATGAAGATTTTGAAAAGAATATGTTTGAAGTCATCATTCCAATTGTAGTTTTCTATTGCGTATACCTAAACATGTATTTTCATGATATAGGAATAACATTATCACTAATAATTTAATTGATATTTCCTTTAACTAACAAGTTATCATAAAATAAATCTTATACCGGTGTCATGATGGTGTTTTCGAAAAATTCAATTTGTTTCCTCGAAAATTCTCAATAACTGAACAAAATAAAGAAACTAATATATATATATATATATATATATATATATATATATATATATATATATATATATTCTGTTTATGTACTCTTATAAATCGAAGATCAGGTAGAAAAACGCTAACTTGGAATTCAATGATTAAAATAGTGCAATTTTTGTAAGAATATCTAACGTTTTCAAATAATTTTAATTTTCTACAACTTTTGCAATTTTTTTCTTCGTAAATCCTTAGAAAAGCGGGTTTTCATTATATTTTTTAATGAAAATAGTGGGGTTTTCGAATTTAGTTTTTTTCTCGAAAACGAGAAAATCTCCAAAGGATTTTCAACTTAGTTTTTGGTTTTCCAACCGAATCTGAATTTCGGAAACTTTTTAGACTATTATGAGCCGGATGAAAATGTTATATTGCCAATCTTGTTGAAAACTTGGCTTACTGTAATTCGTGTTTAATGCATTTTTCACATCGAATACAGCACGTTAGCAGTTTAAATAGCAAATATTGTTTCGTTGGACCCTTGTTTCTGCGAACATATGGCCAATATCCGTTTCAACGTCAGTAAACTCCTACTTCTACTCATACTTTCACATTGAATAGCTGAGTCCTTTATACATCTCATGCCCAGCTTAAATTTATAACCCTATTTACATAGGCTTTTTACTACAGAATAAATAGAAAGCAGATGGTGAGGTGAGATCACCAGCGTCTCATTTCTGCATGAGAAAAATCTGCTTATATTACCCAAGCCCCTGCGTGATAGACGTTTTAGCAGATTTCCCTTAAGGGAAATCAGCTTATTGAGGTTGTACTCATGACGCGATTATCGAAAAATTTCATCAACTGTCCATCGATCCTACCAGGAGATGGCGAAAATGAGATCCGTTCAAAATTATATATATATATATATATATATATATATATATATATATATATATATATATATATATATGTCTGTTAACGCTCTAGCGGTCGCAATTTTTGTTTGATTGTTACCAAACTCGAAATTTAATCGTTTTATGTAAAAAGAAAGATAAAGTTCGTTAATGGCTGAAATCGGGCCAGTGGGAGAGGGGGGGGGGTTTAGAGGGGGGATTTTTGAAAATTCGAAAAATTGTATAGAATCAATCTTATTGCAAATTAAATTTACTATAAATATTGTTCTATACATTTATTTTGTATCTTGAATATTATCCGAGATATTTGCATTTGTATTGCGTGTTGGTCGGCAAGAGTCGGTTGTTTGGGACTTTCCGCCGAGAGCTAGTGCGGCCGTTTCCATAAGTGTTACTCCCTCGTGAATGGGTTTAGAGATTCCTTACTACTACTGTTATTATTAGGCAGATTTCTCTATTGTAAAACTTCACGTGGGAGATCTGCTTAGTTTACGCAGCCCCTGCGTGACGGACTTTTTTTGAAGTATGGAGTTATCACCAAAAACGTTATTTGATTCCTTCATAAATGCAGGATGAGGCGAATTTTCAAAAGACACTTTCAACATCGATTACGCATAACCTCTAAATCCATTGCCAGTAAATGGACGCATAACATGACATGGCAAGGACTCCCTCTATGAAGAGACACAGCATAAAAATTGTCAATTTTTTATTGGAAGATTTAAAAAAAAAATTATTGTGCTCTTAGATCTTCCTAATGTAATAATAAACGATATGATTTGCTAAAATAAGGGTAAAGGCATTATAAAGGCATTATTTATTATGTTAAATGTATTAACTGATTTGATTGAATATCTATTATTAGCTTACTGAAAGTAGTAAATTGGTTTCAATAAAACATCTCGAAAATAGACGTGGTCAAATATTGTAATATAAGAAACTCCCCTCCAGTTTAGATTTCATTCTCCTAGGTTGTATGTAACCCCGCATGACCTCCGTGACAGGCTGTATAGCATCCTGTGTTCTAAAACTGTGGCCGCGAATCCTCTTAAAATCCTAGTAATCGTTTTCTAATTACCTATTGACATGGGGCCCATTACTTATACCAAATATAGTAATCATAGTAATAATACAGTATTAATAATCACTGTTTGACACAAAGGTATATTTTTGAAACTAATAAGAAAGACATTTATTTATTTTGAAATGTCTGGATTTCCACATCTCATTAATTACTTTCAATGAATTTAAGTTGTATTTTATGAATCATGCTTTACAAAGGTTAACATCCAGTTATTCAACCTTGAGCTATGTTTGCATGGTTGAAATACCCACATGTATTAAAGTTTACTCATTAATCAGTTTATCTATTAGAGTAATATTCACTTAATGAATTATTTTAGATTAGATCAGTTTTGCCCTTAAATAATTATTTTCGCACTTTTATTCAAGCTTCTCCAACAATTCAACTTTCTATTTTTTTATTTATTTATAGGAGAGCCTGAAAGTACTGTTTTTGGATCTCTCCATGATGGCGTCTTTGAAGGAAAAATCATTTCCAAATATGACTCCTATTATGTAGAAAAAGCATCAAGATATTTTCCAGAGAACAAAAATTCCAGCTTCCATTCTGTTATTTATAAGGAGTCCGATGTTGAAGATCCTTACAGCCATCTGCGGACAGGTTAGCTATTATTGCTGTTTTTCATTATTTTTTAATCATAATATATTTTTCTGATTATCCTAAGAGCTGCTTTTATGGGAGAAATGGAGATAGGCAACAGTGGGGAGAACATATTTTTTTTCCTTTTAGCTTTGAAACTGTGCTCATGATCTTCGATAATTTTCGAAAAAATTCTTCTAATGTCTAAAGATCCTGACTGGGAGATGACAAAAATGAGGTCCGTTCAAAACTCTCTCTATATATATGTCTGTTAACGACCTAGTGGACCAGTAGGAGAAGATGGGGGAGGGGGGGGGGTAAGAAGGAGTGAATGTTGAAATCAATTTTCTTGCAAATTTCTTATATATGTTGCTATATACATTTTCCCTCTATCTTGAAATTACCTGATATTTGCATTTTTTAGTTTTCAAGCTTCAGTAAAGCCACACTCCTAGTCATATACCAGTAAACTGTCATATCATGAACCACATTGCTCGAAGTTCCAATTATTGTTTTCATTAAACTTTTACTTGTGAGATATGTGCAAATATTTTCAGTATGACTTCATCATTCAAGATTTTATGTTCTAAACTAAATGATTTTTATTTGATCAACACCACACTCAATATTTAACAATGTCATAAAACTGAAGATTTAGGTAATGGCTTAAATCATCCTTGGGCGAGGGGGGAGTATAGAAATTCAATAAAATTTTGAAATATCTCGGTTAATATAAAGTTGGAATGAAAACATTTTATATAAACAATGTTGTTTGAATTTCAATTACCTACAACTATTATTACAGCTGGCAACCCTAAAAATCCTTTAAGAACTGAAGGATAACTAAAATCTTGTCTATGAAGCTTATTGATAACATTGGCAGGGTTTTCTATGGGTACTTATTTTAGTTCTTTGATGTTATTGACACGTTTTCATATTAAATCATTAAGGTCTCAATATTTGGAAATTCTTTTAATTTCAACATTGTTCAGTCTATGACATTTACCATAGCCAGTTAAAGATAATAATTGGTTTTAATTTCAGAGGGGCACGTTGGTGGTTGTGGAATCACTGAAGAAATTAGTGAATGGATGGCCAGAGTCCAGAACTCAGCTATTGACGAGAGGGAAGAAGATGTAAAACATAAAAAAATAAAGTTACCAAAGAAATTTATGGGAGAGAAAGTTGTTAAAAAAGATAAAGGAGAAATAAAGACTGGTAAAAGTAAGATATCAGAAAAGACTTCAACCAGTGCTAACAATGATCGTATGTTTAAACTGGAAAATGAAACCCCTTATAGTAAATATTCAAGAGAAGCTAACACTAGAAAAAAGAGAGCTGCAAGACCTAAAGAAGAGAATCGAAATACATGCTCTCTATTTATTCAAACAGATCCTCTTATTTGGAGGCACATTTCAGAACAGGTAACATAAATTCTTGTATAATTCTTTGATCTTTGTTACATATGCTTCTTGTATGTGGTGTTTATATGTACATCCATATGTTTTTGTGTGTGTATGTGAGCGTGCGTGCTGCATTTGTGTGTGTGCAATTGTAGATGTAGTATTCTACTTGTGTTATGAATAGTTCAAAAGGATATTTTTTTATTTTATTCTCAATGGTTATGAGGTGGGAGGAGTTTTATCAAAACTGAGTTTATCTAAGTGCAAGTACTAAAAAAGTACTAAGGTGGTCAGTGGCAGCAAAATTCATAATTCTTTTTTTAGAACCCTCTGAAGACCACTTTCTTTATTACTTATCTTCATTGTATCTTGCAGACCAAGTTCATTAATATTGTGCATACAATTTTTTTTTTGAGATAAAAAAAATACATGGTAAATATAAATTTAAGAATTTTCACTGTTTTATTCAGCTCCAATATTGTCTATTTATATTATTCCATTATTTTGAAATTCTCTAACTACTCAATGATCTGGGAACTGGGTATTATTTTGTTCTCCTTTGGTAATCATGTATATCATCTGTTTACTTACCCTTGATCTCTTCTATTAATTTTCTGTGAAAGCCTTATTGCTTTAGGTAATGGAATTGTTGGTTATTTTATTAAATCATGGCTCCTTCACATTTAGAACGGTGCATACTTTATACTAAAAGAGAAATTCCTAACATTATTACTTTATTTGAATGACTTTCTATCTTATAACTTTTATTACTTTATTTGAATGACTTTCTAAGTTATAACTTTTATTACGCATATGCATTATATTATTTATATGAATGTATAATGAAATATATTAAGGATATTCATTCACCTTCAATTTAACTGTTACAGCTCTACAATGATGCTGAAAAGACACGAGAGGAAATTCTCTCATTAATAGCTCACCATGTGACAGCTGTAAACTACATCTATAGAGACACGAAATTCGATGGAAGAATTGAGCATAGGAACATCAAATTTGAAGTTCAACGAATAAAAGTCAGTAAATTACTTTATTTTTTACATACATTGTACCTAAATACATTGACCTAGTCAAAGAGGTTACCATGAAAACAAAATCTTTCCTGCCATTAAAATGGTGATAATATTATATGAAGTTTATTAATATTGAAAGTACTCAACGGTAGTAATAATCTATTTTTAATGTTTTATAGCTTCGAGAATTCATAATGAATTTTCTAAGTCATTTTTTATTGCTTTTATTTAAAGGGAAACCATTTTCAACTTTCATGTAACCATTGGCTGGAGTACTCAGCTATTTACACACACGCACACATACACTTACACTCACACCCAAAAAAGTAATTCTTCCTCAAGCTCATTAATGGAAGGAACTGGGCCAATGGGAGGGGGAATTTCGAACATTCTAAATATCTCCATTATTATACGTCGGAGCAAAAAGCAAATAGGACCAATTTTATTGTAAATTTATTGTTCTATGAAAGTAGTTATATATGTTATTTCATTATCTTGATTATTAACCGAGATATTTGCATTTTTTAGTTTTCAGCGTTTATTTAGTAAATCCCCACCCCTACTCTTGTCATATTAACAATATGAATGACTTTATTATGCATAATGAAGCACTTTGTTTTAAGCCTGAATACCAAATATTGCTCTCATAGAACTTTTACATTTTGAGATAAATGCAAATACGTGACGCGCTCAGGAAATTTGCTTGGTTAACGCAGCCCCTGCATGACAGACTTTTTACTGTGAGGTCCATGCAAATACGTTGTGTGATGACATCACACATAACATTTTACTTTCTTAACTTGAATGTTTATTTGATCTATACCGTAGTCTAGGAAAAACCAATAGGAAACGAAATATCGCCATTTTTAATTTTAGGCTTCCCTTATAACCCCCACTCCTGTCCGTCTCAGAGAATATTAATATAGCCTAAAGTCTAAGTTGGTTTAGTAGTAATATACATACCAAGTTTCATAAAATTTGGTTCAGCCGTTTATGTGTGAAAAGGTAACAAACAAACAGACACCAAAGAAACAAAAGGGGCTTAGGTTGCCCGTGTGAGTTAAGGCATTGGGCTTAATCTCTTGTGGTAGACCTAGAGTGGTGGGTTCGATTCCCACCCTGGGCAGTAGAAATTTATTTAGTGACAGACTCAATAAATTAACTCCTTGGGCCCACCTGGCTAGAAAAGGGTGGTAACCTGTAGATAACCCGTCCTGACTAGCCATAGTAGCATAAAGTGAATGTAAATAATAATAAACAAACAAAGAAACAAATTGCAGATACCATGCCCATGGCATGTGAAACAAAAATTCGAAAGAAAAAAAAAATCAATGTACAGACAGAGGTTACAATTTTATATATATATATATATATATATATATATATATATATATACACACACACACACACACACACACACACACAATTATGTTAAAATAAATTGTGGACATTTGAAGACAATTTTTTAAAATTGCGTTCAACTCACAAGAGTATAATCTCAATAGTCGTTTTCCCTTATGGTCCTCTCCAGCATCAATAAAGTTTCAGTTTTATTGTAAAAGGTCTACCTTGATAAAAATAAATTGCTTTCTTGATTTTTTTTTATTTTGCTCTTCATTTTTCATGGGTTTTTTGGCATCCTTTCAGGAGCTAAAATGTTATAAAATATTTCAGTATCATTAACAATTTGTTAAAAACCTTAAATAATTAAAATAGTCAATTCATTTATATTGTATTTTAATCTAAATAAACAGCAACAGTTAAATCAAAAACTTACATACCTGAATAATTTAAGTGTATTTGTTCTGCTTGACAGCTGGTCAAGTGAATTCTACAAGGTGGTGACAATGTCTAATGATGTAGATCTGTTCTACAAACTTGGAGGCATCTAATCAGATAGGTTGAACATCGATAGTATTGCTTAATTGATTATTCAAATAATGGAAACTAGTATTAAAATATTTTATAACTATTTAATCCATGGATATTGCAAAATAAATGAATTAATTTTAACACAATTCATTTTTCAGATTGATGATGATGCTCCTTGTAAACCATTTTACCAAGGAGAACCAAATCCATTCTGCATGGAAAACATAGATGTTAGCAATTTTTTAAATCTCCATTCACTTGGTAATCATGAAGATTTCTGTTTGGCCTACGTTTTCACATACAGAGATTTCACAGGTGGAACATTAGGTCTCGCTTGGGTAGCTTCTGCTACAGGTAATAAACTTATTCATAAGGTTTATTAAAAACTTTTTTTATTACCATACATGTAGGCTAACTATTTTTAACTGAAATTGGCGGACCCAAAAATCACTTCTTAAAATGTGTCATTAGCTGATAATTAAGGGGTTAGCGAGTAGCTGATGAGGCGATATTTCTAGAAGGTTCTTGTAGAAGATAACACATCAACAAGATGTTTGTAGACGTTAGTATTTAGACAAGATAATATACTTGATGTCGATGAATTGGATTATTGTTATTTATGTACTAATATTCTAATAGTATTATTATTTATAGCATTATTCCTAATCAAAATGAGCTAATTTATTCCCATATAGTTATCATTTGGCTCCAGTGAGGAAGATGTTTCACTTTTGTCTTAAATGTTAAAACATGGAAAAAATGCTGGCATTTTAAATAGAAAAGTATTCTCAAGAATTTGCATTTCCAAAGAAAGAGCTAAGAACTTGCTCAAGAAAGTCATTTAAGTGCCACCATATTTTGATAGAGGTTTTCTTTTTTTGTAAAAAAAAATGGAATAAATTAAAATTATAAAAAAAAAAAACCTGGTGTACCTTTCCAATCATGCTGGGCTGACAACAAATATATAACAAACTGTACCACAATGAGAAAAAGGGGGAAAATACATTAATCTGATTACTACTTACTAATAACCATAGGAGGAATAACAGTAGTTCCTAATTAGAAAATAAAATAATAATAATCCTCTTAGATAACATAGCTCATTTATTGTAGAATTGTTGATCACATTTGAGACACTCTTGGTCATGTTCGCCAACCACTCTTCTGTCAGGTATTCCTTTTACATGGTTCAAATAGTTACAAACTTGATAAGTAGCAAAAGTGTTTTCTTTGACCAAAAGTAAAAAAAAGAAAAAAAAACAATGTCTATTTATTGTTAGGAAGCAGTTGTTGAACTCCCTGCGGTGCACCCAAGGAGAAACTGCTATCGAGATTTTGGAAAATGATTTCTGAAGATAAACAGAGAATTCTATTCTCTAAAAGTAGCTGAAGTTTACAGTTCTTACTTAGTATAACACTTCTTGATAACATAGAGTTTAAGATAATAAATGATAATTGATGTTTTTAGAGAAAAGTAATTATTATGTAAAAAAAAGATTGCAAAAGATAATCCATTGAATTATTTTCATTAAAATTTTAACTACATATTTGATTTGAGAGGCATTTCAAAACAATAACAGATTGTGAGAAACTCTTGCTGACATTCATAAATTTTGTGTTTTTCATTGTTGGTTGTTGCTAGGAATTTGTTTTCTCCCCCCCCCATTTTGTCTGCAGTTGTAAATATATCTACTGAAACATTAGGCACTTTTGCTATATATATATATATATAAATGTAATTGTTATAGCCATTTTATTGTCTATGTTTATTTTTTGGCTCAGGAACAATGCTTCTTTCTGTGATTTTTTTGTTTTTTTGGCCAGTATGGCTTCAGCATGTCTTACAACTAAAGGTTAGCAATGCTTTTGTGCTCTCCCTTTTCCTTGCCCTTTACCCAACTTGAAACTTTTTCATAAAATCATTTTTCCCTTCCTTGTGTTAGAGTCTCTTATTTGTGTTATTTAAAATGTTTGTATTCTTAAACTCTGAATTAATAAAAACTAATTTATCTCTCCTTTTCTTTTTTTTCTTATTTATTGAATCACTCATTTTTGTACAAAGAATTCTCTGTTGGACCAAACCATAACAGATTATGTCAGTCCTCAAAATAATGATACCAGTAAAGTCAGACAGGTAGATCCTCACCAATCCAAGAATGGATTCAATTTAACAATGACTTTTACTGCTTAGTTAAGATTGACTAATGGTCAGTAGTGGAGATTACCAAATATAGTAAGAGTGGCCTTAAGTGACATTATTTCAGAAGAAACATAAAACACTAGAAAGAGAATGACTCTATAAACCATAGTATTTATTCATTGTCAATTTTTACTTTACCAATCAACCGACATAGAGAAACTTTGAAATTCTGACAAAAGTTCAAATTCAAGCGCCATTAAATTGATTATTTCATGTTAAAAGTAATTAGTAGTTTTTGTTGTTATTTTAGTTTAGTAGTTTTTATTGTATATTAATATTTGCGTTTAGCCATCGTATGATGAGGAAGTTATTTTAAATGGTACAATATAATTGTTAGATTGTCTAGTCCTTCACAAAATTTATTGAGCACAAAATACATTTAAAACATACAGATTGAGAGAAAAAAGGCACAATAAAATAACAGTATCTCATCGATATGATTATTAATATCTAACATATAAAGGTATAAAAAATAAATACTTATAGAAAATTGTGGTTATGGTACATATAATCAGTATAATAAATATGATGAGCATTTGGTTTCTCATCCATGAAAGACAAGGGAATAGATGGCATGGGTAACAAGAGAAAATGTTGAGCGACAACAAGAGCAGTTCTTTACTCCCAGCAAACTCAAATATTAATCTGAATTCTTTAAATTATTCTTCTTCGCAGTATTATATGAGTTTTACATTTATTTTTTTAAATAACTTTTTTTTGTCATCGTGTATTTGAAATTAGTCATTGTTAGTTGATGAGACCTGTTGTTGCATTGCGAATGCAGGAATATATTTGTTAGACAGTTCTGCCTAAGTGATAAGCTAATTTGTTATATTAATCATAGCATACAATTAATATTTTTGAATTTTGTATTTGTTTCAGGAGCCTCTGGTGGAATATGTGAGAGGTATAAGACGTATACTGAAACTATAGGTGGCCTTTATCAATCGACAAGAAGAAGTCTTAATACTGGAATAATAACATTTGTAAATTATAACAGCAGAGTTCCACCAAAGGTTTCTCAGCTCACTCTTGCTCATGAAATCGGGCATAATTTTGGTTCTCCAGTAAGATTTCATCTTTATATATTTTTTGTTTGTTTTAATTTTCATTTTTAATTAACTTGTAATAAGAAAAAGTATTATGAAACCCTCTCATAACTTGATGAAATGTGGATAATTAATAGTGGAATTCCGAAAGAGAACTACTTAGGCATTTCTGTACATGCTCTAGAAATGTGAAACATTGATCTTTCATAATTAATTGCGAGGATTCCATATAGTTAAGATTTTGAGATTGTTGCCACTCTTTTCTGGCCAGGACTGTTACTAAATAAATTCCTGTTGCCCATGTGGGAATTGAACCCCTGTTGGATATACTTAATGTAAAATGACCATTGCCTTCACACATGACCAACGTGAATCTCGTGAATAGTAATAAGTAAACAACAGGACTAATGTTCACTGTAATTCAAATTGAAACAGGGGGTTTTGATGAAATGCTACTAAATTTTAAATTTTTAAAAAATATAACAAAATGCATAACTTCTCATCTCCATGGTAGGTAAAGAGTTAAATAAACTGAAACTAACATCATTATTGCACTATTTATGATGATAGACAGGCTCAACCCTGTAAAGGATTTATAAAAGGTATCATTAATTATAACAGAGATTATTTGCTCATATAAAACAGACAAAGCAAGTCTGATGGCAGAGTAAGTGGCTCATTCACATGCTAAGAGTGAACTAAGCGTTACTAACTTATCGAGTGATTCTAGACAATTAAAAACTTGAATGGGGATTTAATTTTCATATCTTCAATTCAAGATTTTTCAATGCACCTAAAGTATAAATATTAATTCACAGCATAATCCAGCACAAATAATAATAATAATAATATGTACAATATAATTGTTAGAGACTGCAGAAAATATCTGAAAGAAGAACTGAAAAAGAATTGATAAGAATTGAAGTCTTTGACTCAGTGTTCAGAAAAGCAGTTAAACGCAGGGAACTGCTAAAGTTGAGAAAATCAATAATCATACCATATGTTATAATGAAATCTGAGAATGTTGTGGAACTACTCAAAATTTACAAACAATATTCACAATTGGCAGAAAAATTTGTTTTGTCCGAAACCTATTGGACCACTCAAAGTTCAGATCCCAGCAATATATATTTCCTATTCGTGCAGTAAAGTTGCTCATATTGGAAGATTAATCCATACTAGATTAAATGCATTTGTCAAAAACTTATAAATCAGCCGAGGCAGAAAAGTTTTAATTGACCAAAGATCCATCAATGCTGAACACCATAAAAGAATGAATCGTCCTTGGTCACAACTATCTGGAAAGGATTAAAACGAAAGCTGTGGAAATCAGAAAATTTGCAAATATCTTTGATATAAGCTACCTAAACTATGAGTTTCAGTTGTTCTCTAAAGATTGTCTAGAAACATGAATAATCATAATAGAAGAATTTAGGAAACTAGAGGCATGCCTCCATTCTCAGACCCCTGGAGAAAGCTTCATGGCTAGACAAATATCTCTAGAATGTTAATTTGTTTTCTGCTAATGGCTTAATTCTACTGTAAACATTTGATTTATTACTTTTTATGTTTGAATATAAATGTGAATATTTCTTTCAGCTGTAAATGTTGGACACCAATGCTAGTTTATTTATTATTGCTCATTTATAATACATTTATTTTTTTAACATGTCAAAGTATATCACTTCTGTGTAATTACAACATATTTATTCATTGTTCAATCTCTGGTGTTGTGAAATATTCATATTATAGCATAATATCATTACAGCATGACTACCCACCTGAGTGCCGTCCAGGAGGAATGCGAGGAAATTATATCATGTTTGCTTCTGCAACAAGTGGTGACAGACCGAACAATAGCAAGTTTTCATCTTGTAGCATCGCTAATATTTCAAGTGTTTTGGATGCAATAGAAGTTGAAAAGAAGTGGAATTGTTTTAAAGGTATTATTAAATTCTGTAATTTTAAAACTATGTATGTATGTATATATGTGTATATATATATATATATATATAGTGGAGCGTCGATTATCTGAACGTCAATTATCGGAACGTTCGATTATCGGAACTAGTTTTTTTTTTTTTTTTTTTTTTTTTTTTTAAATGTGTAATTTTAATTAAACTGATCATTTAATTTACTTATTGGTATGTTATAATTAT
Organism: Riptortus pedestris; assembly: GCA_019009955.1. NCBI lineage: Eukaryota > Metazoa > Arthropoda > Insecta > Hemiptera > Alydidae > Riptortus > Riptortus pedestris. The sequence goes on from CM032228.1 coordinate 140,424,948, forward strand.
TGTTACTTTGAATAAAATTAAACTAAAATGAAATTATTTTTCTCAGAACGTCTATAACGGAAGCCATCATTAATTCTCATTAAGTCTCAGAAACTGATTCGTTACAGATTTGTATCTGGTTGAATGTGTGTTCAATGAAATTAGACGTTGAATACGCATTGGTTTACTTAGAACTGTATACACTATCTAATTTGTTCATTGCATTAGATTCTGTGAAACCCTTTCCGTTCATATAACTGGTTGTGGATAGCTTACTTTCAGTTTCAAACCGTTCTTTGTGAGGTGTACACTGTATTTGTATTGTACATGTAGCTCAATTAGACAACTTATACATATGTATGTATGTATTTCATAACACTCGTTTCTTCACTATGCTCATACTATGTTTAAATAAATAAACAAACTTGTTTTTTTTTTTTACAAAGTTATTTTAGATCTCCCTTTTCCCTATTATTTATAAGAAAATAAATAAACACAAAATAAATAAAAATTTTGATTATCTGAACTTTTGATTATCCGAACCACCTCTGACAACATTAGTTCGGATAATCGACGCTCTACTGTATACCTATATATATATATATATATATATATATATATATATATATATATATATATATATATACCTTCTTAACTGAAATAAATATTTAGCCGCTATAAAAATTAAATAGTCTCATTATTTCATCTTATTCATAATATGTGTCACACAAGTTACCATGTATATTGATTGTATAACTCACTTTTAAAATTAGTTAGGCTCAAAATTGTATAAATAATAGTTGTTGGAAACTTGAAGCCCAAATATGATAAAATATCCAATTTAATTTTATGGCATTTTGTGGTTTTCATTGATGTTATTTTAGGAAAGTTGCTGAAATCATTCTATGACATCCTGAGTAACTGGATTCGAAGATTTATTTAAAAATAACAAATTAAAAGTGCTTCTAAAAAATAGGGAAATAAACTAACAATTTCAATGTTAAAAGCTCTTTAGTGTTTAAAGTACACCACAGATCTATCATTTTAATTACATTTCACATAGAATATTTAAAACGTCCGTCACGCAGAGGCTGTGTAAACTAAGCAGATTTCTCTCATGAAGTTTAATAATAGAAAAATCTACATACTGCTTACATAACAGCACTTCCAATATTAAGCGAATAAATACAAACAATACAAACCCTTACGGGAAATCTGCTAAAATTTAACAGGTGTTATTGAACTAAACAAAGTATGCTAATCACCTTTGATGCAGGCATGTACTATTACATTTCCAAAATTGTATTACTTACCTTACTGAAAATGAATAGTTACACATTACTTCAACAATTATTTATTATTAACTTGTCACTTGTAAAGTGACCTCCACATGTCTAAAGTGATCAGCAACTTTGGTTCAACAGCCATATCATAAAGCCTGGTATGTTTGTAACAATTCTCACATAAAGTGCACTATTTCAAGGAGATCCCCATTGGCTCATGTTATACAATACAAACAACATAATTCAAAATACAAATCTTAAAATATAGAAAAAAAGATGGTCAGATTAAATTCACTTCAATCGCAGCATTACTCAAAGATCTATTAAGAAGTTAGAAGCATATTAACGAATAATTTTCTTTCTGTGAATGGAGTTACTAGATGAATTGGTTTAGTTTCTCTTCTTATTCCCAGTTGGTGTTGATATTGAGTTCAGCATTTAATTATTTTATTTGAGCAAATGAGGACTGTTTGAAGCATTCGGCTTGCAATTAAGTCTGATTGATCATTTTTTGAAATTGGCACTTTGGTAAAAATTAGAAATAAAAGCGTTTTTCTTGAGTATTTTTTTTTTGTTTCAGCATCTGCTGGAGCTTTTTGTGGCAATAAAATTGTTGAAGATGGTGAAGAATGTGATTGTGGTTATGACGAGGGTGAATGTGCTGATCATTGCTGTTACCCAAGAGTAGTTAGTGATATGGATAAAAAAAGAAACATATCTGCTAAAGGATGCACTCGAAAAGCTAACACCCAATGCAGGTAATAGGAATTTATTTAGTCACAAACTCATTAAATAAAATCCTTAGTTCCACCCTGGCTATAAATGGGTGGTAACCCGTAGTTAGATGGTATCTAAAAGTGGACGTTAATAAATAATAATAATAATATAAAAAGCAATGGAACATAATTTCATGAATTATTTAATTATTAAATGAGATATCTTGTTTCGATTGGACTATTACTATCTAGATAAGTCATACGAATTTGAAGAATGAACATTCTTTCCTATAGACCTATTTTTTTACTTGATTATACCAATTCATATCAGTATTTGACCAATTCCCATAACACTATAGATAGTATTCTTTAACACGTTCGCTGCTGATGACTATATACGATTTACTCCACCACTAACTGCACCGGTCCCCGGCGTCCGATGCCTCTCCTAATGTTAAAATCTGTATCGGGCCCCGGGGACCGATGTAGTTTTCAAAGGTAACGCTATCTCTTGACAATCCTAGTGAACTAAATGAATGAATTAGCAGAGCTATCAGTCCTTCAACCCCAGAACTAGCACTAGCAAAGCCAGGAGCGGTCCCCGGCGTCCGATCTCGTCTACAACTAACGTACATTTTTTATCACATTGTCAGCTGTTATTTCCAATAAGCAGTCTAAACTTGTAAGCTCTTCTAGGTCAGTAGTTGAACTAGAATATGAGGGTAAATAGTTATTGTCTACAAAACTATAGTCACGGGAAATCACACCACTCGCTTTCACTACTATATGCAAGAGTTGTAGATAGTGCTAACTCTACTAATTTCCGACACAAGGCATACGAGTGCAACACACAACGGTAAATGAGTGAATGAGTGGTGGCATGGAAGGTAAAACAGATTCAAATCAGTCAGTTGATGTTTGATCAAGTTGTGACTGGAATTAGCATCGAGCACCGGGGGTGTTGCCGTACCCAATTCGAGTTTCTCTATTTCTAGACGGTTACGATCCCCAGCGTCCTATAGTATTTTTCTAGATTAACTAAACCTACAGGTTCTAAGAATAAATTACATCCAACTCCTGTTAAAATATCTATTATAATAAACTTGCTAGAGCCTTCGTCTTTTTGGAGTAGACTAAAGGATAGACTTGATGACGATCGGACCCCGTGGACCAAACAGCAGTGAACGTGTTAATGGACCTTATTGGATTAAGAGAAGTGGGGATGGTATATGTGAGAATGGGTAAAATATGAAATTATTATTAATTGAAAAAGTAATGTACTAAAATTGTTGTTCTACACTTTGTTAAACAACTTGAATATTAAAAGTAATTTAATTTTTTTTTGGTTTTCTGCCTTCTGTGTTAACCCTCATTCCTGGCTATTATTTCATTATTTAACTTACTCAGTTCTTTTTAATAAAATTTTGTTTCAGTCCAAGCCAAGGTCCATGTTGTTTAAGCGACCAATGTAAATTTGTGCCTGCTTCTCACAATATACGCTGTAAACCTGAGTCAGAGTGTTCTTGGTCTTCTGTCTGCGATGGTCGATCTCCATTTTGTCCTCGCCCTATTCCAAAGGCTAATAAGACTCGGTGCAATGAAGGAACTCAGGTGTATATTTATTATTTATTAGTTTAATTTTTAATTCACAGGCCTGCATGCACGCACACGCACACATACCACACTGCAACTATTTATTTTGTTATCCTATCATTTAAAAAAAAAAAAATTGTGCAAGCTCTTTATTTCTGTTATTTATTGTTTTCCATTAAAAAATGTTAAAAGCTGGCCATACTCCAGAAAATCCCAGAATATGATCTTCTTATGTACTTGCTTCATAGTTAATAGTAAATTCTTTAATTTTATATTCAATATAAATGTCTAGTACTTTAATGAAAGCAGATATTTTGAAAATAATCTACATTTTACTAAATAAACTATATCAAGTATAGTACAGTAAAACTTATACACAACACATAGCCAAATGATTTCTGCTATTGTAAACTATATTTGTAGATTTTATTATTCATAATCTATGTCATTTTTAAATAGTAAGAAGTGTACATTAGTGCATCAGTAGGCGAGAAACTATCTAACTAAAATATTAATTTCTTTCCAGCTCTTGACATTATTTGAAAAGTATTTTTCTAATTCTTATATTCAATGTTCAGAATACCTAATATTATATTTTTACAGTTATATATTATATTAATTTACAGTTGTGCATTAATGGAGAATGCAGAGGATCAATCTGTTTGGAATGGAATCTGACTGAGTGCTTCTTAACTTCTCAAGCTTCTCCAAGTGTAGATAAGCGATCCCTTTGTGAGCTTGCCTGTCAAAATGGATCAGACCCTTCAACATGCAAAAGTACGTCTGAATTCAGTCATTTGGTCGGGCTACCTCCTGGTGGAATTTCATTGAGGCCTGGTTCACCATGTGATAATTTTCAGGTATCTAATATATTTAACATTGAGCTAGTATTTTATTCATCTAGGATGAATCATGTTAACCCTTTCCAGACAGCAAGCCTCACTAAGGGTCTTAGAAGGTCCTAGAGACAGGGCAGTCCCCTCCCTGAATTAAATGACTGTGGCTCCTCCGCCATGATAATTGAAGTTTCTAATAATTTATCTTTAGTCTAGTATTCATTAATCTTCTCTTTCTTCACTTGGGATGCTTAAACTGTAGTTATCAAGGAAAGATTCATTTCTTGTATATTGCATGTATAAAACTATTTTTTACCTCACTACATAGTTGTTATCTTATATTGATTTATGCATTTTTTATTCATTGGCATATAGCTACAGGGACATGTGCATAATTTATTTATTCCTCATCTTTTATACAAAATAATTAGGTTTATAAATAAGTTTCCGCAGTTTTTTATAAAAAATTCATTGTGAAAGAACGGTTCATTACATTATGTTCGAAGTATTTTCCATCACTTGCCTCTACTTTCCAGCAGCAAATGGAAACCATGTTGGAAGAACTCTTTGACACTATCCATGTATCTACCCAATTTTGGTATCTTCATATAACATAAAGCGCTGTATTTTTCATCACCAGTACCTTTCAATACAAAAAACTTTTTTTATGCCTGCCATGCAGCATTTCACTCATGCGTAATTGGCATTCAATGTCTCTCAGCCTAAGTTCATATGGAGACCAATTCCCTTGTTTTTGAATCATTGCCAACGATTTTAAACAATTTGAAATTACTTTTTGAATCACTCGTAATGTAAGTGCAAATTCTTTTTGCATTTGGGACCAACCTTCCTGCCAATTCCATGTCTCTCAGCCATCCACTTGCATACACTCTCCGCCTTCCATTGCCTTCGTCGTCAAACAACGTTCTTAAAATTGTGAAACTACTCCTGGCCTCTCTCACTTAAATCAACCTCGCTACATGTTTCTAGAAGGAATTGATGCGCCCCAGCTGCATATTTTGTCAAATTAAAGAAGTAGATCAAAAGTTCCCACAAATAAGGCTTATTTGGCACAAACCTTGACGTTTTCGCAAGAAAAAAATTACATGATGCTGTTATGGAGTCACTAATACTTCAAAGTTATGGCGTTGCCAGATGACTAAACTATATCCACTTTACATCCAACAATTTCAACATAACCTTCTGGCCATCTTTTATCATACCGTGGAAACTTATTTGTACACTTAATAGAAACTACTCTCTTAGGAAAGCAATTTTATAGGGTTCTCAAGTGGCATACTTGATCATGCTGTTGTAAAACATTTATCATTGACTAGCCAAGGTACGCGGCTTCGCTCGGGAAATCATTTGAGACGGAAAGATTTTATTTTGTTTTTGGCAATGCTTCTATGTGTACAACTGCTCTCCGGCTGGGCGCACTTTTCCCCGTAAGGGTCAATTGGGCGACTTATGGAAAAAAAAATTTTAGATTTGAAGAATAAATGAAAATAAGTCTCTAATCATTCCCTCTCCACTGTTTGACACACCGTGAATAATTCAAATCTTAATCATGGATAGCATTTATGATAATTAAATATCGTCTATAATGTACGTATTTTGTATATACAATCTAGGTAATATACCCGGCAATGCCCGGGAAATCATTGTTGACTGACTAATGATTGTATTTTTATAGAAAATCGTTGAAAAATCAATTGGAATCGGAATATCACAATTTTTAATTTCAGGCTTCCCTTACAACCACCACTCCTCCTGGTCCCTAGAAACATTGGTGCAGCTTATTATCATGGAGGAGTTAGTGCTAATTCACATACCTAGTTTTGTTAAGTGCAATTCAATCGTTTGTACTGAATACAATTGTTGGCTCCCGCTATAGTTTTTTGTGTATATCTTGTTTATACTTTGTTATTAGACAAAATTGAATATAACAGAAGTTACTCTAAATAACAAAATAAACAACTTTTGTTATGTTCATATTTGCCAAAAAACCAATAGGAAATGAAATATCGCTATTTTTAATTTCTGGCTTCCCTTACTACCCCCACTCCTGCCCGTCCCTAGAAATGTTGGTAGTGATAATTAAGACGTCAGAGCTAATACACATACCGAGTTTTATTTAGTTCGGTGGAGTCTTTTGTGCCAAATAATATTGTTGACTCCCGCTATAATTTTTAATGTATAACGCATTTACACTTCGGTATACGACGAAAGTGTATATAACAAAAGTTACTCTAAATAACAAAATAAACAACTTTTGTTATGTTCATATTTACTGAAAAACCAATACGAAACGAAATATCGCTATTTTTAATTTCAGGCCTCCCTTATAACCCCCACTCCTGTTCGTCTCAGAGAAAATTAATATAGCCTAAAGTCTAAGTTGGGTTAGTAGTAATGTACATACCAAGTTTCATAAAATTCGGTTCAGCCGTTTATGCGTGAAAAAGTAACAAACAAACAAACACACACGAAAGAAACAAAATGCAGTTATGGTGTCTATAACATGTGAAACAAAAAGTTATCGTGAAATTTCGTGAAAAAAAATCAATGTATAGACAGAGGTTACAATTTTATATATATATATATATATATATATATATATATATATATATATATATATATATATATATATGAAGAATCCATGACGCATTTTCCTTATAGATCATAATAATTCATTTAATAAATATTTGAATCATTCAAATTTCAGGTGATGTGTTATTTAGTATAGTTGATTGCCATTTTTATTTTGAACTACATTATTCCTTCCTTCATTTTTTTTTTAATTGATGAAGGTTTTAATATGTTAAGCCATGTTGTATTTACAATATATTTCATTATTTACTTTCGCAAAGCCAAAGCACATATGAAGCCTATGAAAATTTACCTGAAGTTTTGATGTCACTTTTCATCTCAGGGTTTTGATTTAAAGGGTGATTTGGATCTTACAGACACTTCTCAGACAGCCATATATTCCTAGTAAGCTTGTTCGACAGCAACAAGTTTATCAAATCTCAAAAAATTGATCTTTTATGAAGTAATTAATAGCTGAAAACGAATTCCTCATGATAATTTGGAGCACAAATAGTATTCTTGTTGGGGTGAATGAACCTCTCAAGCTATATGTAAAGAAAATATTCATTAAAGTAAATTTATGCTCTGAATGTGGGGGGGACTACAAAGGCATTGTATTTTTTGAGCTTTTATCTTCAAATGAATGATGAATAATGATTGAACGATGAATAATGATTGTCAGCAATAGAGCATTTGGTATAAAACAAAAAGGAGAAACATCCAGAATTCCTGAATCTTAGAAGAATCATCTTCTACCATGACAGTGCAAGACGACTTTGAAGCTTGCCCACCTTTCAGAAATTTTGGAGCTCAAAATAGGGTGTGTTCTCTACTAAAAAAAAATCAATTCTGTTAAGGAACTAACTGCACTCCTTGTTCAGTTTTTGATGCGAACCTTGAGGGTCAAGGAATTATAGAACTTACTAAGAAGTTACAAAAGGTCAAACAAACTGCGCAATAAATAATTCATTGATCAATATTTAAAAAAAAAAATTATTTTTGAAATTGAGAAAAATGTATCGTAACTTTCTTGATAACCTAACATTTATCAAAATTAAATTTGACTATGCCTTTTCAATTATTGACACTTTTCTTACTATAAAGATATACAAGAGATTAATTAAATACTATTCAAGAAATTGTTAGTTTTCTATTTTTTTTTATTTTAATTTAGGGTTACTGTGATGTATTCCTCAAATGCCGTGCAGTTGATGCAGAAGGACCATTGGCTAGGCTGAAGAATATGTTATTTAACAAAGAAAATCTCCAAACTCTCCAAGAATGGGTTACAGTAAGTTTTTCTTCCTTTATCATGTTGATTTTGAATAAATAAAAGAATATACTTTATGTTAATAGTTCAAAGACTTTTTTGATAATTTTTCATTAATTCCATTTTCTTATTACTTCTGTTTGGTTTGGATCTTTTTTATTGTACTTGAAAACATTGTTTCTATTTCTAAATAGATACTTATCTCTGTGAAAACTATTATTGTACACCTAGCTGAAAAGTAGATGGAAATGGAGTGAGAATTATGACAGGTTAACCATACCTATATCTCTCCTCCATCCTATATTTCTTGATGACAATTTTTAATACCTTTTGATTTCTGTCAAAAGTGTAGTGTAAAATTAACATCCTGGTTATTAGACTGAAGGCTATCTGATAATGGTTCAAATGTTTAACTTTATAAAATAAACCAGTTTGGAATTGGTGAAAATTGAAATACTCGAGTATTTTGACTGCCAACATATATAAGGGTGTTTGAATATGCCTTAGTAAAAAAGAAATACATTTTGGAAATTACATTAGTTTGTAAAGAATTGACATAATAATTGTCTAACTATTTGTCTTTCTCCCTTCCACCCAGTATGTATGTAAATAATGAGTTCATTTGTCTATATATTTTTAAATTATTCGTTTATCTCTTGCTCAACCTGACCAGTTTCAAAAATTTGGGCATATATGATGCTGCAGAATATCATTTTGAAACAGAATAGTGTATAAAACTGAGAACGTTGAGTAATGGCATGTGCCTTCATTATTTTTATTTCATTAATATCACCTCACAAAACTACTAATTTAACATACAATGCCAAATTACATACTTTGTACTGCATTGTTTAATACTGTACATTTTTAATTTGGCAGTTGTATGATGTCAATGAAGAAGTTAAAATTAAATTGTTTGAAAAGATAAAGGTATTCTTTATTATTTATTTTTTTAATCATTTTAATATCTCTTCTTGTTATTTTTCTTTTTTCAGGAAAACTGGTGGGTATGCATCATAATGATAATTGGTTTCATAGTTTTCATGGGTGTGTTTATCAAGTGTTGTGCTGTCCATACTCCTTCATCAAATCCAAAAAAACAGCCTGCTCAGAGGTTCTCAGAAACCCTTCGTAGACCAATGAATACTCTTCGAAGAATGGTAATAATTTCTTTATTAATTATCTATTGATAGCATTTTGAAATATAAAGAATTGAGCCCTGATTCATATTTTTTACCCGAGCATTAATTGTGAACATTTCAACTAGTAGTACTCCTGTTTTATTAATTTAAAACATATGGATCATTACATTTGAATTCTGTTCAAAATTCTTAAAAGAATTATCTTTTTTAAGCTTTTGAAAATTCAGAGAAAAAGAGTCAACGTTTTGTTGGGTAAAGGTAATTTTGACAATAACAAAATGTTGACTTCCTTATTTTATACTTTTTCTGCAAACTTTCGTGGAATATATCTGTAAGAAACTTTTTCTCCCTTTAAACTGTTAAAATAAAGTGTAAAATGTGATAGGTGATACCTCTCTAGCAGAATGTGGTTCTTTGTATGCATAGGATATTGTAAAGAGCCTAGTTTTTTTTTGTTTTTTTTTTACTCTTAGTTTGTACTAATTATTAAAGCTAAGGCTTACTATTGTTAAGTAAGTTTTTATACCTGTTTCCATAGCATTTTAAAACAGAATATGATATACTTATCTATATCATTAATTAAGGAACTTTACTCATTATGTATTATAACTTCATCTGTACATGCAAAAGTGTGTATCCGAACTCATTTTCAGACCCACTCCTATTAATAGTCATACACGCATGCCCATTCACAAGTACCACACATAATATAGAGACAACTAACACATTAATTACATTTGTTTCATGACCACCACGTTATAAATTAAAATTGAAAGTATATATATTTGATTAGTACTGATAATCTCATTTCTGATTTTTAAATTTAAAAAAAAAAAAACATAGTTTCTATAATTTGAGTTGAGAAAGGGATTTTATTCGATGAGAAGGTTACTTTATTTTCTTTTTTAATTGTTGAATTTTGTCTTAAATACTTCATAGATTAAATATTTGTATGATGACAGAACGCTTCAAATGGAGCCAGGGCTGCACCTAGTAGACGGGGACCTGCCCATGGATATGGAGAAGGTCGGGGGCACTACTACCCCCCTAAAGGTATTTTTCCCTAATATTATAGTTATAAACCTTTATTACGATTGCAGGATTGAGTTAACACTTCTTGTTACAACAATTATTTTCACCCTCATCCTGATTGCCTCCTGTTGTCTTCACATGTTTTTCTAGACAGATATATCATATTTTTATTAACATATTGAGTATGTCAAATCAGTCTGAACAAGAATGTGTGAAATGAAATATGCGTAACTATAAAGGGGTTTCGGGATGAATATTCATTTTTCTTCTTAGGAATCTTTAAAATCATCTATCTGGATATTATTTCTCTTGTTATATTTAGTGTTGAAGTAGTCAGAATAATTAATAATTTAGGTTTAATATTAGAAGTAGATATTTGTATTATTTAAATCTTCCATTTCATACATTTGTCCATAAATAAATTCAGAACAAAGTACTCTTCTACTCTATAGTATTATTTACTGTTCTACACCTGGTACAGCTCTTGAAGGACTGACCTCTGCTAGCATTGTTGGCCATTCTGTATGGTCAGCCATCCCTGTCCTACAATTACATTTCCTAACCTCTACAAGTCTTTGTACAGTCCATTCAGCTAACTCTTTTTGCTCCTATCTTGTTTTCATCATTTGGACCTGTCTTGTTACATATTCTCAATACCAATGGAAGATTCACTGTACAAATCCACACATTTTACACACGTTTCACATTGCTTCTGTTAATCTATCTGTGTTGCTCTTTCTTTGGCTACAGATATATTTCTCAGGGCTTTAAAGCCCTTGTTTCACTCCCATATATAAATATTAGTCAGAAAACTGTTTTGTAAATTCACCTTCGCCTTCCTGGAACTATCCTTAAAACAATGAGCAGGACATAGAAGTATCTATTCTCTGAGACCATTGAAAATCTTATAGCTGCTTCCATAATATTTCTCTTTTCTGAGCATGCTACAACTAGGAAACATGAACTCCTCTATATCAACTGGATCACCAGGCTCCTTGACCCACCTAGAGTTTCTCATACACTTGTTTTTTCCTTTACTCATTTTTAGCTCCAGATGTTGCCACTGTTTATGCAAACTCTTCTATTGCTGCAATATCTCTACTGTTTATCACATTGTTAGCATATTGCATGCTGCGGGAGACTATTGTTCAAGGTGCCAACAGTGTTTTCCTACTTCCATTTTCCACTGTTTAAACTGTTCAGGAGATAATGAGACTTTTTCCAGGTCTTATACTGTGGTAATCTTAAAGCCCTCAGAAGATGCCAAATTTGTCTCTTTAAGTCTCTTATCTCTTGCTTATTTATAGCCATTGACTATTTTGAAACCAGTAAAGTTAATTCAAGTCTCTCTTTTCTCCAGATACAAACTAGTGTTAACTTGTAACCCCCTCGTGGATAATACACCTTATATCCGTTTTGGCTAACCATAGTTCAGGAACTGCTTACTAACTCCAAAAGTTTCTGCATCCATACTTCACTGTTCTTTTAAGGGACTAAATCCTATCTGAAACTTTATTCTCTATCCTAGACAAAGAAGGCAAGGAATCTATAGAGAGGTACAAGGCTGCACAAAGGGTAGGTAATAAAACTATTAGATAAGCTACAAAGTCATGTCCCAGCAACTCCAAGATGTAAAGAACAATTGGCAGAATGGCAGTAAGTGGATTTTATGCTGATACAAGAAAAGTGAAAACTTTATATATGGGAAGAATCACTCAAAAGATGGAAGCTAACAGTAGTTGAGGACGAATTAATTGAGAAATGAAAAGGAAATTTCGAGCAGCTCCTGAATAGTAGGAGCCCTACAGAGGATGATGATATGGGCTAACCTGAGGACATTAAAAATAATGTGGTTGGGGAGCTAGTATTTGTGTGAAGAAGGCATTCAGCAACATCAGGAGGTGAAAATCCCCTGGGATTGACGATTTGTCTGGTGAGCTGTTCAGAAGGTGAAAAATAGTTGACAGATACATCCATTAATCCTGAAAATTTGGGGAGAGGAACAGATCCAGTACACATTGAATACAGACCTCATATATCTTGCCGATTTGTTATTCAATCACTCAAAAAAGGGTTCGGAAGATTTAATGGACATTTATATTTGTGAATGTTATCTGAAATACAATGCCGCATGGATAGAGATGTGATAGAATGTTATTGTATACATCCATATCATATCTATACTTTAAATTTACAGCTTAATCCTCAAACCAATCTGGACTTCTGGTATACTTATAACTCTTGAGAGCAGCTGAGCATTGTCCTCTTACAAACGTTCCTATCAAAAGTCCTTCATATAATAGTTGATGCATCCTTTTACATTACTAATAGAAACCTATGTAGAAATTTAAGTGACCCTTCCATCCACAAAACAATCCCTATCTTCCCTTAGCAAATTATTATCTAATCAAAAACCTGAGATCCAACACATATCCAGTAAATCTCATCCAGTCTCGCCTCCAAGACACCTTAAGCTGTGGTGGCCACATGGTCTTCTTGAAGTGTGAAATACAGTGAATGGGAATGATATCTCTGAATTTCTTCTCCCTGGATTTTCACAGTCCAAGCTCCTGCTTCCCTCATCCTACTGCTCACAGCTAGGACATGACTGACTTAGCAGTTCTCCAATCGAACTTGAGAATTAGTCTAACTCCAAGAGACATCAGGTCAACATCCAGGACCTTCGGGCACTGGCGATGATGCACTGCATCATAAGCGCTCTGCCATTTTAATAAATTGTTATAGTGGAAGCGTAGCCAATTCTTTCATCCCACCTATATTGAGAATTAGTGTTCGGGTGATAGTACTGGTTAGCCTTGGACAATTTAACCAACTGTAATCCAATTATGAAATGCATATGTGTTATAGAAGGCATTTTACAAACAAAATTAATAATATTTAAAATATATGTTTTTATTCTTTGGAGACCTAAATAATGTGTTTCCAGAAATATTATTTTTAAGCAAATTAAGGGTCATCCAAATCAGACACACCACACATAGACACCTGCAGTGCTGCATATTGCATTGTTGTTATTTATTAATGCCCATTTTATGCAAATATGGCTAGTTGGACTAAAGGATACACTAATCTTATTATTTTGGAGGGGGGTTAAGGTGGGCTAAGGAAATGATATCATGGATTATTGTTTATTTCTTTATTTTAATTATATGTTTTTGCTAAACAGATATTTTACTGAAATTACCTGAAACTGCTTCTCGAAACTTTCATTCAAGGAAAGAAAGTTTATATTGTTGTATTGGTAGTAAGGATTTCTGTTAATGTAATTTTTATGGTGGTAATATTATCTGGAATAATGATAAGCTTTCTAAGTCTGTTGGATAAAGATAGAAATTTGAATAGTTCTATATCCTTATAAATAAATAAGTTGTATACTGGGTAGTCTCCAACGGGCAAATTAGTTTGGTTGAGGGCAGCTATAACTATGTGTAATCTATAAATGTAACTTTCATTCAGAGAACTAGAAACCAGTTAGCTTTGTAAGTGTACATTTAGAATTAAAATAAATAAAAAAGAATCATGACAGTGCTGATCTTTTCTATTATACTTCATTCAATACACTTTTAAATTAATTTAATCCTAATATTTTAATTCTCATTTGCATGGACATTTATCTATAATTCTAAAGTTAGTATTTTATGATAAAACCTAGGATCCTGGTATGTCAACAGAAGTCAAATGAATTGATTCTTCTGAAGAATTTAAAATTACCATTTTTGGTGATGTGTTTTTATTTGCTTACTGTAATTATACAAACAGAAAAATCTTTATTTACTTTTATACATTATTTAATTTGTATATAAAGCTTATTGGAAACAGGTGTAAAAGAATTAGCAATTCTTAAAAACTTATAATGATTTGAATTATAAACCATGTGGACACAAACATAAAGATTGCAAAATGTCATTCAATGCTCCTCTCTCCCAAGGTAATTTTATTAAAAAATATTACATCTAAAAAATATATAATACATTTTTTCCCCTTCTAAAATTGCCAATTACTCTTGTCGATTAGGTGGGCCTCGAAAGAGTACTTCCTAAAAAAGTAGGCTGCTTTCTGGTTTGTTTGGAAATAGGTCCTAAGTTATTTCTATATTTATTACTCTTCACAGATTAAATGTCAGAAGGCCAGGATAAAGAATAATCTTAATGATTTATTAAATTATTTTATTCCCTGACTAGTTTCATACCCAGTTGATATTTCAGTACATACATCCAAGATAAATAAAATTACCACATTTTATGGTATGACCTTTCACTTGCTAAGTCAGGCATAGTCTGAACTGATATGAATATGACAGACCATTTCAGCCAATTACAATAAAAAGGTCAGAAAGTAAAGATCAATTATCACTGAAGAAGTATAATCTATATCATAATTGAAAATACTATATCTACCTAAGAGTGCAAAACAGTATATTATTCTGTGGATTTTACAATAAATTTAAAAAAATAGTTCAGTGGTTCTAGTCAGATTTTTTGAGCACCACCTTTTTCCTACTTTTTGTAATATGCATGTTCTATTTTATTTACTCATGTTTATGTTCTTTTCTCTTTCTAATAATCATACCCCATTGAAATCAAAATTATGATTAATATTAATAGAATGGTCTGGTTAAAAAGTTTGATTTTCATTTTGAGAGTTTGATCTACATTTATAAAATGTTATTTGGTCTTTTTCAAAATAATTGCGATGATTCTCCTACACAACTTTTATTGCAATCCACACAAGGGATTTGTATATACAGTTATAAATAAAAAACCTGACACGATTGTCTAAGAAGGGCAAAGTATTGGTTACAAAGGACATTGTAGAATTTTGGAGAATGAAACAGCAGATAATGAAGCAAAATCTTCACTTGCTTGTTAGATCCTGAAATTCCAGAATGATACTCAAAATTCACTAAAACTCACATAATGAACTTATTAAAATCTGAAACAAATGGCAACAACACTGGGCAATGACACTAAAAGTATGCCATTTAAAAATGTTCATACCTGACCTTGAAATATACATTGATACATCTGAAAAAATTACTGATTTTTACAAAACCAATATATTAACAGGACATGGTGCAGACAAGTCATATTTATACAGATTTAAACCCATAGTGCCCTTGTAATTTCACTTCAGAACAGACTTTCTATCTACTTAATTCATGACATGATCAACCAGTGGCCTGTTGAGGAAAGAATCCTATTTGACAGTTTCAACTTGATACTAAATTTGCAGTAAATCTATTTATTATTGTGGGAAACTGGAATTCCTATTATTTCCAAATTTTGAGAAATCAAATTGCACAATTTTTAACTTTCTGCTAGACATGTTATGTGAAGACATATTGAATTATTTATTTTATATTTTTATTAATTATTTCCATTATATATTTCAAAAATGTTTTATTTCATACTTTCTATCCTTCTTTTTGTTTTCTTTTTACTTATCTTTTTATTCATTTATAATTTTTAAAAATTATTTAAATTATATTTTTATTAATAATGTATTGTATATAAATTAAATACAAGTGATGTAGTAAGTTGTACAAGATATGTAGAAAATTAATATATAATGGGAAAAGGCCAATAAAAGTATTTGATTTATATATTTTTGCTTTATTGGAAAGTTCATAGAATAATCTACCATTTTAGACTATATTCTTCATTTAATAATCATTGTATTTACTTTCTGTGGTATCGGTTGTACTTAGCTATATTGCTCTTAGTCTTTGTCCTCACTTAGCTAGTGGAAGGTTGTACATCTTTAGATATATTTTTGATGAAATGTTTCCTCTTTTTAATCTCACATTTAAAAAAAAAAAAAAAAAAAAAAAAAAACCAGTTGTATTTTCCTTTAACTTATTTATTAAATATGTTTTTCCCCAGTCTCCTATTGTTCTATAGATTTCCCAAATGTATAAAAATGTCTACGTAAGCTTCAATGTTCATGTAATTTAAATTGTTTTTCAAAAATAATCAATGAGTATATGTTCTTATATCATTAAATACTTAAAACCAGAAGTTATAGAAACATGAAAATTTGTTTATCATGGTAACAATAAATATGTACGGATAATTTTAACTTTATGAATTCAAAATATAAACATTTGTATTTAAAATTTACTAATTATGCTTCAAATAATTCTAGTTATTAATTATTATTTAATGTCCAGTTTATTATACTAAGGCAGGTTACTGCTGTTTTCTAGCCAGGGTGGGACTAAGGATTTTACTTAGTGAGTTTATCTATATATATATAAAATTGTAACCTCTGTCTGTACATTGATTTTTTTCGCGAAATTTCACGATAACTTTTCGTTTCACATGTCATAGACACCATATCTGCATTTTGTTTCTTTCGTGTATGTTTGTTTGTTTGTTTGTTTGTTACCTTTTCACGCATAAACGGCTGAACGGAATTTTATGAAACTTGGTATGTATATTACTACTAACCCAACTTAGACTTTAGGCTATATTAATTTTCTCTGAGACGAACAGGAGTGGGGGTTATAGGGGAAGCCTGAAATTAAAAATAGCCATATTTCGTTTTCTATTGGTTTTTCGGCAAATATGCACATAACAAAAGTTGTTTATTTTGTTATTTAGAGTAACTTTTATTATATACACTTTTGTCGTATACCGAAGTTTAAATGCGTCATACGCTAAAAATTATAGCGGGAGTCAACAATATTATTTGCCAAAAAAAACTCAACCAAACTAAATAAAACTCGGTATGTGTATTAGAATTGAGGCCTTCATTATAATAAGCCATACCAACATTTCTATGGACGGGCAGGAGTGGGGGTTATAAGGGAAGCCTGAAATTAAAAATAGCGATATTCCGTTTCCTATTGGTTTTTCCGCAAATATAAACATAACAAAAGTTGTTTATTTTGTTATTTGGAATAACTTTTGTTATATACACTTTTGTCGTATACCTAAGTATAAATGAGTTATACGTTAAAACTTTAGCGGGCACTAACGGCTGAACCGAACTTAACAAAACTGGGTATGTCAATTAGCATTAATTCTTCCATGATTATAAGTTATATTAAAATTTTTTGGTTCGAACGGGAGGGGGGTTATAAGGGAGGCCTGAAATAAAAATTCACCATATTTACATGTATAAGAGACGGGAAATATAAAAATATCCAAGACTGTGAAGAATTATCGAACAAATAATTGTATTATTAGCAAATCACCGGCAACGACGGGTATCAATCCTAAACACTGGAACGGGTAAATGTCAAAATATTGTGCAATGTAAAGCCTGCTAAAAAATACCATCACCATTCAGCCTCAAATGAATTCCCGGGCGAAGCCGGGTATCTGAGCTAGTCACTAAATAAATTCCTTTTGCCCAGGTGAGGTTAAGACCAATGCCTTAATTCACATGGCTAACATGAGCCTCTTTCTAGTTATTATTGTTTTTGACTTCCTATAAACTGGAATAAATTTGTTTTCCTTTCAATAATGTCGATCTCTAGAGGTATGTGGGTTTTAATAATGTTCCTGCACTCATCATATACTATCCAAGACGAAATCAGGCATTAACATTTTTTTTTTTTTGGTGGCAAAAATTTGAGTCTTCTCTGAGCTACTTCCATCTTGAAATAAAAATGTATTATATTAAGAAACAATGTAGCATGTTTTCATCTGAATAACCTAATCTTTATATGTCTGTGTCCTTTTATAACTGCTAGGATACTGAAGTAATTAGTGCAAATTTATATTAAAGAAAAATTCAGATCATTAATTGATCGTTATATTATAATATAATTGTAATGAATTAGAATGCTGTAATTTCTTTTGTGCTTTAATACTCAAGGTTTTTCAAGTATGCGAGAGCCAGTAGTTTTATTAGGGCATCAAAAGTCTAAGACATTTAGTCAGCTAACTGAATTCTCTCTAAATGAGCAGAGAAAACATTCTTCCCACTAAAAGTGATCAAGGGCATGCTAAACTCTGACTATTTGATTGGCACTTCATCTAATGGACCAATTCAGTAACTGGGCCACCTGTGACGATACTGAGGAAATTGTTCTGTCTTTGAAATACAACGAACCTATATGGCCAGATAAAATTCCTGAATTACTGAAGTAAACAAGATATGCTATTACAGGAGGAGGTATATCAGTTGAATTATGATATAAGCATAAAAAGGAAAATATATTTAAATACGAAAATAAGAGGTATAGTGCTTCTTTCCACTGCCTATAAGATCTTGCCATTGGCTATTTGTTTGAGTTAGCGAGTGGTATAAGATGTTGTAGGAGAGAATCAGATTGAATATTAAATGAAGATTGATCACAAATAATTTCTTCATTAACTTCCAACCAGCATATGTCAGTGCAGACTTGCTGGAGGAATTACATTTAGTAGGGATATTTAGCAAACTTGGAAGACCTAACAAGATTGATAAGAATGTCTCTGGAAGGTAATTTTATAAAAATGGAATTGGAATCTCTCATGGTTTGGAGGCTACCACAGAATTAAAACTAAGGAATCCTTGAACACACAGTACTACTTAACTGAACCTAAAAATATTGTCATATATAGAAAGCTTTCAGATCACGTGGTGCATATGCTGTTGATGTGCTTATCAATGAGTAAATATATTATACTGGCTGGTGCTCTGCAAGAGTTTGTGAGATGTAGGACTAAAAATAAGAAGAGAAAAGCCTAAAAACTGAAAGCTCTTGATAGGCCAGAGGGACTGGTGCTCAACTATGAGACTTCATGTTTTCTTGTTGTAGCACGTCAAATTACCTAGGAGGGATAATTTACGGAGAGTGAGGACCAACACCTTAACTCATGGATAATCTTAACCCCTCCATTCTTTAAGAGCCTCTCCAGTCAGGCAAATGTACGAGTATATAAGCTTGGCTATTTGAAGGAAATCTTGCAGAATTGGAAATGTAGGATGCTATATGGATATTTTTATTTATTTGAGATGTTGATACAATGGCCTATATGGATAGGCCAAGGTTCTGCATGGGTTGTAGTTAGCTTAAACGAATAATCTCTTTTACTACCATACATGAGTGAATAGGATCACTAAATTTTTACAGTTTTTGTAAGAGCTTATAAGATAAACATAACATTTGGTTAAAATAATATAAGTGGCTGTGTGCTTTGAATAATTGCCAATTTTTACCATTCACTTTAATTTGATTTTCAAGTAAAATTAATGACCTTTTAGCCTTACATATTAATATATCCTAATTTAATTTCAGCATCAGCACCACCCGCGAGGTCCAGGTCAGATTTATATGCAGGCGCATACTCAGACCGAAATGCATTTCAGATGATGAGGCAGCATAAAGTCTGACACATTGTTTGTAAGTATCATATCATTTGTATGTATTTACTATCAGTATATACGATTTTCAAAAACTGTCTACAAATGTCCATCGATCCTTCTTAGTGGCAAGAATGAGGTCCATTCAAAATTTTATATATATATATATATATATATATATATATATATATTTATATAGTCTGTTACCACTCTAGCATTTTGGTTTGAGCGTTACAAAACTCTATGTATAAGCATTTCATGTAACACTAAAGATCATGTTTGTTAACGGCTAAAATCAGATCAAGGAGGGAGATTTATAGAAAGGGGGAAATCGAAAATTCTAAATATCTCTGTTATTATTAGTCAGAAAAATTGTGTATAACTAAACTTGTTGCAAATTTAATTTTCTACAATTGTTCTATGCATTTTTTTCCCTATTATGAATATTGACCGAGATATTTGTATTTTTTAGTTTTCAGCCTTCATTAAACCCTAATTTGTACTCATCTCATATAAACAATAAGCCAGTATATCAGACCACAATGAATGGTTTATGATTTTGGCAGAGTCCCAGGTCCTGCAAGGCATCTAGTAGTTAATTCATAATTCCAGTAGTTACAATTAATAGTTGTATATTAATTTTAAATTTAATTAATTTCATAAAATTATCAATTTGTATTAAACTTTGATGTTTATATTTTACAGTTATCAGTGTTTGACTATCTGAAGTCCCTCTTTGAGGTGTCAAGGAGTCCAAGAAACAATCAATATGCTGCATCGCCAGCTAATAACTACATATATTTATATATATATATTTTCAGAGTGTATCTCTTAATAATGGAAATTATTTATACAAATTAAGAGCAAAGTGTAAAGATACTGTTTTTTCTCTTTTGTATTTATATAAGATATTATATATACATATAAATATACATATTATATATTTTTTATTTACTATTCATATAAAAATGCGATGTTGTTGAGTTTTATCTAAAAAAAAATTTCTTTTAATACCTCAGTGTTTAATATGAATTAAAAGCTCTGTAGCAAAGTGTGAGCTAGGCCATATGTTATAAAACTATGTACTTTACATGTAAAAATATGTTTAAAAGTGATATGTTCCCTATATCCAATGTGATAATGATGGGTGTCTTTTCAAATGTCGGCATCAATTGCCCACATTTACTGAATAAACCAAATAACATAGCGGAGCTCTTATTGTTTTGTAAAACCCAAAGATTCTTTTGTAATGTGTACATGTAGTACTCTTATTTCTTTCCTGTTGGTAGTATCTTTTAATTTAAATTTTAAGCCTCTGATCTAAGTGGCTTGCGGATATTTTGAATAGTTTTTAAGTGCAGGGTAAGTCTTTCAAATGTATTCATGTATGTTACTGTATATGTATATTAATTTATTAAGAATTGTGTATGCTGTGATCATGTTTTATAAGTTCAATAACTACCACAAAATATTATTAGAGTAATACTGCCTACTAGTTAAAAAGATCTCTTAATAAGAAAATATTTATTGAACTCATTAATTTAATTTTCTATGCATTTCACCATAATTATTACAATAGTTACACCATTGATTTTATAGTTCTGGAATGCAGTGATTTCACATCATCGTAAGAATAATGTATTGTAATGTAGCTCTTGGTATATATTTTTCTCTTTGGTCTCCCAAATATTCCTCGAGTGTTTTGTATTTGTCATGTGAAAGTTTTACTACCTGTTTATAGTAAGTAATAGGCTACATATGTTTAACTATAATTGTGAATTTCATATTTTTTGCTCTTCAGCTCTGGAACCCAAAATGGCATACCACTTAGGACCAGTCTGATGATTTTTCACTTCTTACAATAATAATTAAATATGACCAAAACTTCATATCCCTATATTGTTTGAAATCTAGTCACCAGTCAACTTGTTCTGTAATGTATGTGTAGTTATATGTGTGCTCTTGCCAACCTTTTACTCACTTTTTCCATTCCAATAAAAAATGTTTCATGAAGTATATTAATTTTATAACTAGTTGTATACACAACGGACTTATGTAATTTTGAGTGATCGATATTGTAGGATCCATTAATTATGGAAAAGAAAGATGCAGTCTTCCTGCATTTGATGTTAATACAGGAAGACTAGATCTTTCGTTTCCCTGCAAATTTATGTGTTCTTCTTTAGTTAACTTGTTTATCTTATATGTTCTCAATTCTTTTTTCTTTATAACGATAAAAGAATTCTGATTCATACTGAAGGTGCTTGCCGATTGTGTTCAACCAGTGGCAACAGCCTTCACCTACAGGTAGTTTTATTAAGGTATTCAATTGAACACGTGCTCATGTAATAGAAGTTGAGCTACATGTTTTTAAATAAATTTATCCCTCGTATTTTTTTTTTTATTGAGCAAAGAAAACAAGCTTCCTTCCCATTGATATTAACTAAGAAAGGGGAATTAATATTTACAAAAATTGTATTTAATAATCAATTATATTTAATACAAGTTAAAAGATATAATTTATTATTTTAAGTTATCGTTGAAACAAATTGTTTCTGACTTACTCTGTCTTTTGAACATTCTATGAAAAAAATGGTGTATTTTTGATATAAATTACCCGTAAACTCTATTATCTGTTACTCACCTTCTTTTGTTTGAAGGATGAGATAAAATTAAATATAATATGTGAAAATTTTATTCAAAAAGATAGTAAAATAAACCTAATGGCTTCCACTTTTTTTTAAAGTAAACTTTCTACAAATGTTTGTCTATTTTCATCTTTATTTAATTTTTTTTAAATGAGTATTTTGATAAAACTATATTATAATATTTGTTCTTAGATTTAGTTTAAAATTCATTTCTGAGTTAAGCTAGTTTTTTTTATTATTTTTTTTTTAAATTTTACTACTTTGGATTATGTTTACATTATAGTGGTAAATGCTTTTATGAATCTCTTTTATTGAGGTGTAATAATTTTCAAAATAGAGGCTGAAGAACATGGCTCTTTAAAAAAGAAAAGAATGCCTTTTAGTTATTAACTAAAACAAAATGCATATGTAATACGTATTTTTGAGATTTTTGTTTGACTATTTATCTATGGCATTTTAATAAACCATTAGGTTAAAACAAAATTTATATTTTGTATATGCTTTTTTCTTTATCTTCAGCTAATGAGAAATAAATTTCCTTCCAAAATTATTAGTTTGTACATTGTGGATAATGTTTGATATGCAATCTTTCTTTCCTCCTAATTAGATTTCATTATTTGCAATTAATTCATTAATATATTTTTAGTTCTCCTTTATTATTGTATTTATGTTTTTAATTATGATTAAAAGAAACATTTTTGCCAGTATTATTAATGGTTTTTTTTTTTGTGATTTTAAATTGTTCATTTTTGTTTTTTGCTTTCCTTGTTCAGTTTTCTTCACATTTCAAACAAGAAAAGAAAAGTAAAGACAACACCAGCACATTATTGCGAGCACTTCTACCACCTGAAGTGTTTTTTTTTTTTTTGTTTTTTTAATGTAACAAATTTATTTCAAGTAAGAAAATAATATAGTCTAATTTTATATTCTTATGAAGGTTAAGTTGGTGTTAATACCTAATATATTTAAATTAAGGCCTTGGCATATTCGTGTTTTTGCCAAATTGTATAAAATATGTACATATTATGTTTAAAATATTTCAAGTGAAAAAATATTGGAAAGGAGCTATCAGTTTAATAAAAAAGATATCCTTTGTTTTCTCCGTCATTTCATATTTTCCATACCTACCTAACACTATTTACAAATTATGTAAAATAAAAAAAATTGGAATATAAAACAAATATTAGGCTATGCACAAAAACATGCCTTGTCATATTGATATTGATCACGTTAGACAAATGCCCTGAAATCTGTTCAGTAGTAAATGTGCAAACATTCAGTTGTTATACCCCTGATATAAAAGTGGCAATTAGAAGAATTTATGTTTAGAATGGCATAGATAGAATGTTTAAATTGAAATTATAATGGTTTCCCATCAAATCATAAAGATTGTGAACACAAGCACTAAATAATCCCTGTATTATCATCTTATTACAGTTATAAGTGTGAAGCATTTTGTTTATGTTTTATTCTCAATGTTGTTTGTAAGTAATTGTCTGATATTTTATGAACTGTATACGAGATCCAGATGTTCAATTTGCGGTGTGTGCTATGCAGAAATCATCCTTTGCTGAAACTATCTCTTATGCGCTAGCCCAGGAGACTGCTCAAGTCATTTCAAAGCCAAGTCACAAGTCTACAAGATTCGACATCTTGAGGCTGATATTCAAAATGACGCCCAAATCTGTAGAAGTGACAAAGAAGTAGTCAAGCGAATAATGGAGGAGCAAAGGAATAGATCATGTGCCAAATACTTCAACTGCGGTAAGGTTGGCCACTTTTACAGTGTAACTGTAAAGCACCAAGGAATCGGTTGAGATCTGTTACGTCATGGAGGGACTACTATCAGCCGAATAATGCCCAAATCTCAAGGAATGATATGTCTCTTTTTGCTAGAGACATAATGTGTTCAAGTAAGACATCTCACTAGTGAAAATTCTTCATTTTCTCATTATTAAATCTGAATATGCCAATTATATTGTGACTGCTTATATTTTTAGACGACAATGACTTTCCTCAAATTTAAGAAAATCAATAGACAAAATAAATAAAAATTATTCACCATTTCTAAAAGATATTTTATTTTATACTTAATCATTCAAATTTTCTAGTCAATAACTAAATTTTACATTACAAAAATATTACTTTTGTGTAATTATAACTTCTTTTTATTTATTGTAGTTTAAATTAAAAAAAATAATCGTAGCAGACAGCCTTAGAAGGAACACGGGAGAGATAAACTAAACAGATTTCTCTTAAGTTTAACAATAGATAAATCTACATACTAAGTTCATAGAACATGTATAAAATCAACCCATAAGTCTTGCTATTAGTCCAGGCGCCAGAGGGAGTTGAGTATGCAAAATATGAGGACCGTAGTCTGTAAATCGTTTTGAACTCAGAAAAGTTTGCAATCTGCAATAATAATATATATAATTAACCGACTTCATTTTCATTAAACTAGGTGAGATCCTCCTGAGTAAGGTGTGTTGTAAATAAGATTTATATACGAATTTGAACAGAACTCGTTATTGTCATATACTAGGAGAATTTAAGGGCATTTATGCAGTTTTTCCAAAATTGTGCTAATATTCCAATAGCTCATTTTCCTTAAGGAAACACTTCTAAAAGGGACTGGGAAATTAAATCATTGAGCCATTGTTCCCTTCATTTCTAATTGATTAATAAATAACATGTAATATTTTAATAACTATATGTAACACTTGTAAACCTAATAAAAATATGCCTTTTATTGATAAACACACTATATTTTCTAAATTATCATCATCTTTTCACGGGTTTCCGCTTTATCTGATATTTTTTATGGCCTTCACTTCTATTAAATTGTTTCGAAAACAATTTTATTGACAAGGAAATATATGGGATAATATGTTCAAGAAATTATTTTCCAAAAGAGTCTATTTCTCGTTTCTGTTATCTGATCTGGTTTTGTAGTCATTCTGTGTTCTTTACGATTCGTATGATTTTTATAATTGTGATGACATTGTATTCCTCGATGCTTAATAGTTGTTTTTCTTGTTTCTAGCTCGTAGGGCATTCCTGAAGTTTCCTCGGTTGCTTCTTTTGTTTTGGTAGCAGTAGTAGATAATCCTTTGGTGCATGTCTCGTTTGATTTTGTTCTAGTGGGTGTTCTTGTGAACTTCGTATTACAAGTTGTTTCAAAAGACTTCATTCCTCTTCCTGTTCCAATAGACTTAGGGGTGATTGTAGTTTTTCCAGGAGATCTTGTCACATTCAAAGTTATTGTTGGAACTAAACTGTCATTAGGGATATGCTCACAGGTTATTGTTTCACACTCTTCACGAGACATATCTGCAGATGTTTTTTTGTTTACTATTGCATTTTGACGAAGCTTTATTGTATCACTTGCAGCTTGAATGTTTTCATTTTGTATTGAATAGTTAGATTTTGTGGAGTCATGAAAATTCAGGTCATTATAATCTATACCTTCATCCTCAATAATAATTTTAGAATCAATTGTTTTAAGGGTGGTTTCATTTTGCATTATGTCCATAATATTTTTGTTTTTAGGTCTGCATTCTAAGCTGTCACGAGAAATTTGCTTTGAGGATTCATTATAATCCAAATATGGTTGTGCCTCGTAGAATGGAGTAGTTTGTTTTTGTTCGGCTATTGATTTTGACAGTATTTCTTCGTATAGCGATCCAGGTCCATTATTATATGAACTTTTAAAACTTTGACTCGGATTTTCTTTCGCATTAATTGCCTTTATCGAGTGTGGTCTAATTTTAGGTGGCACATAGCGGTGCGCAGTATAGTATTTGTTAATTTCGGCTAACCCCTCAAGCGTTTTATCGCTATGTTCTGTATTTATTATACCGTTATATTTTCCTTTTAGAAGTTGTTGAGGTTTATAGCCTTGAGTTCTTGATTTTTTAGTCATTAATTGTTGAAGTTCATTTTCGATTAACCATATTTCCTTCAATACTTTTCTTGATAAAGGGTCAGTTAACATGTTTTTAATTTTGTTATTTCTGTTCTTAGTACCAAAGTAACCGTTATAATACTTGTTAAATTTAGTAGTATTTTGATCGTTGAACCCATACCATCTCTCAAGCTCATTTGAGTTACTTCGGTATTTTTCCTTCGCTTGTGCAGCTGTATCAGCCTTAGTCATTCTTGTGTCTTTTTTGAGATACTTATTTTGATGAACTTGCCTGTATCCTCTAATAAAATCTGATACGTTACATGACGAACTCTTTGATGAATTATTTTTTTCCAAACGTTTTCTTAAAAAAGTTAAAAGGTCCTGGATGTTTTTCAATTGTGAATCAGTTGATCTATCACTGTAAAACTTACTACAATTTTCTAAATCTTCAAGAACCATTCCATTTCTTCTAAATTTAGGACTTAGTAAATTTATTTGTCTGATATTTTCCCTATATGGAAAAACCTTTACAAACCCATGACGTTTTATCCTTATATTGGGATTTTGTTGGGTCTCATTATTTTTTCTTTTCTCGAAACTTTCAATAAGTAGATCTATAAGGGTCGTTATGTTTTGTATTATATTCTCATTTATTTGGTGAAAACTATCTTTTGATATTTTTGAGAGACTATGTTTTTTATATTCTCCTTTATTTTTTGTTCCACTTGCATTCAGAAAATCCTAAAAAAAAAAAGTAGCACAAGTTTGTTTTAAAACTCCAAGTTTTTTTTGTTGTTAAATTTATGCATCTGTAAAAAATACTTACATACACTAGATTCATAATATCACTCAAAATTTAAAAAACTTCTGGTCTCAAACACACATACATTCATGGGTAGATAAATACCACATTCAAATCCAAAAAGATCTTTTTTTTCACTCATTTGCTATGGCTTTTGAAGTATTGAAGAGACGTTAAGATCAGAATGATAAATAAGAATGAAATACCACCCATGGAAACAAAAAACAATAAAAAGTTTAAACAATTAAATAGGTACCAACTTATGAAGGAATGAAAGATATCTCTAAATTGTTTAAGCTAGGTGATTCCCAAGTATGTTTATATTTGAACTGCCTGTAGTGGCCTGACCCTCAGCAACAGGACAGATTTTCAGGAAATGGGGCTGAATGAGGGATGGGAAGGAGAAATGTTTATCATACAGTGTTCAATCAGTATCAATTATAGTGTTTCCCTGAATTTGAGAAGTTCTTAAGAATACTTTCCTTTCTAAAATTGTATATAATGTGTTATTGACTGAATCTCCCAGACAATCAAGACAAGCCTTCCCCTTTCTCTGACCCTTCCCCGCTACATGCGGGGTAGGTTTCAGTGTCTCTCCAGTTCTAGGAACTTAGTCAGCAACTGCTTTTGTTTCCTTTGGCATCTTGCACTTCGGACAGCCCGGTCCCCGCTCTTTGCCACCATGTATTGCCGATGACGACTCGGTGGCGCACTGGCATACAGCATGGACCTTGCGGCATACACTTGAGCAGCGACACGGAATGGGAAGCGCTTCTAGACAGTTCCCATTGCTGTCCTAAGAAAGAGGAGACATTTGCACCAATAAAATTCAAGGAAAATATGAGGAATTGTGCCTTGTGTCAAGAAATTAAGCTCCTAGTTTAATGAATTATTGTCTAATATATCCTTTAACATCCACTCTCGACTCCACTTTTCTTGCTCGATTGTGAACTATATGATAAATTAAACAAGTAAATACAACTGAAAGAAGACCAACAAATTGAAATTATACTATATCTCTACAGGTATATGAAAACTTACAGCATTACCTATCGTCTCCTTATTTTCCTTTAAAGGTGTATCATGATCAAAAAATATCGGCAAATTTTCCATAGTTCGATTGTTAACTATCTTTTCAGATGTAACCTGAAAAATGTTATAATGATTCTTCAAGAGTAGTATTGGATCATATACATGCTTACATAATGACAGAAAAAAAAATAGCTGAACTTGATCAATAAATTAGATAATTCCCAGACACTCAAAGGGACCATAGTTCTAAAATTACCATCCAGAAGGACCCTTACAAAGACTGACGAAGTGAATGTATAAAATGGAATTAAACATTAAAATTTTGGAATAGTTGGAGGAACCCAACGAAGCTTAGATTTGTAGTAATGTTGAACAGAGAAAAGGAACTCGCAGAGAAAATGTGGGGCATTTACTAAAGTCCGGAATCCAGGAGTTAAGTATTTTACATGAAATCGTGACCCCCACTGTATACGGCGTTTCTACTGAGCAAGAAATATCTAGAAAGCCCTGGAAAAATAAGAACGTCTGAAATGTAAACAAACCAGTCTGCCAACCTCTCACCGGAAAAAAAACCGGTACTTGTGTATTATATCCACCACATTTTAGTACCACTAGTTCCACGCTAGAATGCGCTACTGTTTTAAGTAGTACGATTCATCGCCCGCAAGGGAGGTTATTCTTACCTTATAACCTTCTACGGATTTATAATGATAAATAAAAGAAAACACAATTTTTAAAAATAAAACATTTTATTCACATTTAGGCGGGAAATGTGTGGAAATACAACTTAAAATGCACTTATTGGAAATTTTGAGTTGTTTTTTGCTAAAATTGACAGATGTTAATTCTTCGCACCAGCAGTAAATAAACTTCAATGCATTGCAAAATGGAATTTTACTTCCTTCGAACGAAGTGCTAATCCGAACGCCGACTTGCTCACCACACTTTCTTACATTACACTTCCAGAAAACACTTTTTTTTTCCACTATAAAGTTTCATACAATGTGATTTAGAACACTTTCTTCTGATAGCCAAAATATTCCTCTCCAGTAAATAATTAACAGCGACTTCTTCAGTCGTTGGCAAATCCCCAAGAGGCATTTTTAAAGGACTAAGAAACTCTAAACAGCACAATAAGCAACAAACGCAAATAAACAGCAAACGCAACTATGACAAAAGATAACCTCATTAGCCTGGGAGAGCTAGCGTCGCACTTCAGTAGCGCATTCTAGCGTGGAACTAGTGGAACTAAAATGTGGTGGATATAATACACAAGTACCAAAAAACCAATTACTGCTGCAGCCTTTGAAGAGTCAACATCAGCTATAGTTACTCGGACAGTTGCACTTGGTGCATTGTGTCCCCGCTGCAGCCCGCTCGTCTTGCCCTGCCTCCCGAAGTGGACTGGATAAGAAGAGAGTAGCAGTCGCCCTCGACCCTGATCAGCTTCCAAGCCGAGCCCCCGGGGACTCAAGGGAATTGGATTTTGGTTGGGATAAGTTCCCGGACCCTTCAGGTCGACCTACCGGTCAAGGTGAGGACCGGTAGTTCCCCTTCTGCTAACCTCCCTCCCCCCTCTCCACCACCCACCAGGCCCGGCATGGACCCGGCCGGTCTTTCTCAAGACCAACCCCCCGTTGTCACTTCTCACGGCCCTTCTCAGGCCCAACCTTCCGAAGGTCCCGCCCCTCTTATTTTCTCATTCACCGCTGCCCCCAACGCCAATAGACGTAAGAAGCCGCAGCCCGTTCAGAAAAAGAAATCCCCAAGCATCCACACCCTAGTTGATGTACTCAACGAAAGACGCATGAACGATAAGGTCATGCGCAAGATCCAATC
Source organism: Riptortus pedestris (assembly GCA_019009955.1). NCBI lineage: Eukaryota > Metazoa > Arthropoda > Insecta > Hemiptera > Alydidae > Riptortus > Riptortus pedestris. The sequence continues at coordinate 140,454,940 of CM032228.1, forward strand.
ACAGGCCTCGGGCTCTATGCCTCCTCTTTACACCGAATTCCCCCCTCCCTCCTCGTGATGACGTCACTATCACCCAACCAACCACAACCCCTAACACACGCCCGATCACTCTCCCTCCCTCCACCTCGACCAACCTGTCTTCCGAGGCCATGGACGTCGTCGGCGCCGCCGTTTTCGAGCCTGTCAAAAGGAGGACGAACGCCGCCGACGCTGACGGCTTTACTCAAGTCCAGGCCAAAAAAGGCAGGAAAAACAAGAAATCCAGCACACTTAACGTACCGACACCCACCACGACATCAAACTCGTTCTCCGCTCTCACACAAAACGACAACAGTAAAACTGACAGACAGACAAAAAAGGAACCAACCCCACCTCCCATAATACTCCCTCGGTCAGTATACGAAGCTTCCGAAGTATCAGCACATCTAAGGCGGAATAACATCACCACCTTTTGCATACAGCCTACGAGATACGAGCTTCGTATACTGTCCGAAAACACCCCCACCTACAACGCTATCCTATCCCTTTACCGTCAGCCCACAAACTCCGTCCTCCACCACACTTTTGCGCCCAGGGGCACCAAGAGGAATAAGAAATTCCTCATTTTGGGCCTGGAAAAGGAGCACCCAATTCCAGAGGTACAGGAGGCACTTGAACATCCCAAATTAATAAGTGTCATGCGCATGCGCCGTACGGCTGCCGACGGGACCAAGACGGACATTGAGCCCATCTTGGCCACGTTCCAGCCAGACTATGACAGCAAACACTTGAGGGGCATTAAAGCCATCAATAATATCTTGATAAGGGTAAGGGAATATAAACCCACCCAAGATATCCCACAGTGCCATGCCTGTCAAAGGTTTGGGCACACGAAGACATATTGTCGACTGCCCCTCAAGTGTGTGCGTTGCGCACAAGAACATTCAGTTGCCAACTGCGATAGGCAGGAAAATACATTAAGGTGCGCCAACTGCGGCGAAAAACACCCCGCCTCCTTCAGAAAGTGCCCCGCCAGGCTCGAATTGCTCGAGAGGCTTCACGCCAAGAAGAGTGCCCCTGAGCCCACCTACATTCCCTCTCCAGCCCCTACCCACAACGCCTGGACTGCTCGTCAGGCCCCCACCTCTACCCTCTTCCAACCCCAACAACCCTCACCACCCATTACCCAAACACCCCCCTCTGCCTGCTTCGCCCCGGAACCGGCACCAGCTTTCAACCAGCAGATGGCCTACTTCAATCCCCCATGGCTGGACAACATGAGGGACATGATAAACAACCTTCTCACCACCGTCACCGCACTCGTCCAGACTCTCAAGGAATCCATGGCCAAATAATGGTCAGGCCCTACTCCATACTGAATTTTAACACTTCTTCAGTCACCAAACGTTTGTCCGAGCTTGAAGCTCTCCTTCAGAAATATGACCCCTCGATAGCGGTGTTATGTGATACCCGCTTAACCCCTTCAAAACCTTTTACGGTGGTTGGCTATAACATCCTGAGGAACGACATCGATGGAAGAACTGATCGAGCCGGAGGAGTCGCCATCCTGATTCGTCATGGCATACCATTTAAAGAAGTGGAGCCCGTCGCTCCCTCCATACCGTCGAAACAACACCTAATAACTGTTAAAGTACTTATAGCCAACCACACGTACACCATCACCGGCCTGTATAGACGGCCTAGAGCCGAACCAGAATATTTTGCAGCCCTTCTAGGTCTAGCTCAGACAGATAGAAATCATTTTGTCATAGGGGATCTGAACGCCAGACACACTTCCTGGAATAATAGTTCAATCAACCTCCCTGGTGAAGTAATAGCTCATTCTAGCTTCACCGTTATACATCCAAATTCACATACATTCAAAACGCCATATAAAATGTCCACTTTGGACCTCATGCTCACCCGAATCCCCCACATAGTGACTAAATGTCTCGCCTTGGACTTTATCACTAGTGATCACCGACCAGTACTATATGTGCTGCGAGGTCGCCCTCCCAAACCCACTTCTACCACTTACGCGTTTCATAAAGGTGACTGGAAACTATACAAGTCACTTATGTACGCAAATACGCCGGCGTTCACTACTATCAGTGACGCCCAAACCCTCGAAGAGAAGCTGGACGAGTATACAAACATCATCCTGGAAGCTGCAGATCAGGCGATCCCCAAGGTCTCCAGAAAACCACCAGGGCTCAAACCGCCTCCCCCTCATGTTCTACAGTTGATCAGGCAGAGGAACACCATCAAAAATACCTGGTATCGCACCAGGAACCCCGCCCTACGTCCCGTCCTTAACAACCTCACTGCCCAAATCCGCACCCTTATGAGCCAGTGGAAGACGGCGGAGTGGCACGAAACCATCAGACAGACACACGGTGACCACCGCAAGTTCTGGCGGTTGGTGAAGACCAGAATAACCAAAAGGCGAACTGTTCTTCTCCAAACCGGCAGAGGTGTGATGAGTCCCGCAGACCAGGCCGAAATGCTAGCGGCACATATGGCCGCGGTAGATCGGTCAAGGTATCGTCAGACTGATGAGGCGCCTGGGACGGAGAGCAATGATAATTTCATGTTCTCCTCCCCTAGGCAGCTCACTGCCATCCTGCGCCGGACCAAGGGAGGAAAGTCCCCTGGAATGGACGGGGTGCAGTACGTGCTACTCCGTCAGCTTCCACGGAAGGCTCTGTCCTACCTTAACCACCTCCTAAATTCCTGCCTCCGCCTACGTCACTTCCCCTCCATGTGGAAACACGCAATAGTCGTCCCCCTCCTAAAACCCTCCAAAAATGGAACCTCTCCCGACCACTACCGTCCCATCAGCCTCCTCCCACATATCTCCAAGATACTGGAACGTATAATCCTCCGGTATCTTGTAGATTTCTGTGAGGAGAAATCCCTCATTCCCCACGAGCAGTCCGGTTTCCGTCCTCAACACAGTTCCCTCCATCCTTTGGCCCGTATATACGCTAACACTGCCAACAACCTTCGCAGGAACGTCGTTACAGCGATAATTTCAATCGACTGCACTCAGGCTTTTGACTCTGTCGACCGTGCCGAACTCCTTAATACCCTCACTGGGCATGGCTGCCCCAGCCAACTCCTAGCCATGCTCCGCTCCTTCCTCGACGGCCGAACTTTCCAAGTGAGAGTCGGCGAATCCCTCTCCTCATCCCGTCCTCTCCGAGTAGGGGTACCTCAGGGTTCCCCGCTCTCTCCTACCCTCTTCACGGCATATACCGCAAAGGTAGTCAGTCGACAGTTTCCAAATACTGAGGTGGCCGCATACGCGGATGATGTTGCCATTGTTAGCACCTCCCTCAACCCATCCCGCGCTCTATCCCTGGCAGAATCGGCCTGCCAGGCGATATCCGACGACCTACGCGCAATAAACATCCATGTGAACCCTAGGAAGACAGATGCCCTAGTGTTCTCATATCACAAACGTACCCCGGTCCCTGACACTTTCAGACTGGACAACACTGACCTTCCCGTGTCCCGATCCATAACCTACCTTGGAATTAGACTGGACAGACATCTGACTTTCTCCACTCACGTACGAAAACGGATACAGACCCTAAGAACCAAATTCACTTCCCTTAACCACCTTCTCCTCTCCCCGGTCCTTAGCCTCCGCCTCAAATTATTAATCCTGAAAGGCGTCATCCAGCCCGCTCTCCTTTATGGCTCCCCCGTCCTACGCTACCTCACCAAATCCTCCCTCGAACACCTCCAACAGTTCCAAAACGGCTTAGTCCGGAAAATAGTCCGACACACATCCCTTCAACGTTCCACCAACCACACAATCCACGAATCCCTCTCCCTTGAACCCATATCCCAAACCATCTCCCGCAGACACATCAAATTCTTCGACTCCCTTCATTATATAGACAACCCCTTATACCGATCCATACCCCCTCCTCAGCAGCCGGTGAGATGGCGACAGGTTGGTCTCGATGAGCCCCTAGTCGATCTCACCCGCTGCTGACGCCAACCCACATAGTGCCCGAGGTCAGGCCAGTAATTAACAAACAGGGCTAACCCCCCAAATCCACATTCTAATGTAGCCCTGTAGTTTTAGTTTGGTTAGTTTTTAGTTTTAGTTCCTTAGCATAGATTAGGTTAGTAGATATTTTGGACGCCCCTTACCCCCTTACGGCTTCTTAGGTTTATTTACTTGGGCGCAGCGGCCCGCTTTTCTCTTTTCTTCTTATCTCCTCTCCTACTATCCCTATCCCTTCTTCTTTCGTTTTCTTCCTATCCCTTTACAACCCACCCGGTATCACCAGCTACCGGGTCACCTACCCTTATCTAGTTCCATTACACCCCTACAACATTACCACCTCCCTTATAATGGAACATAAGTTCAGCAGAAGGGGAACTATCATTCTCACCCCCGGTAGGTCACACTACCTTATTACCAACCAACAATTCTGCTGGGTCTCAGATAGAAAAAAAAAAAAAAAAAAAAAAAACCAATTACAATTATCTCGATCAATCAAATGTTAGTATCCAAGAACTTAAGACAGGGGAAGAGGGGGTGTCAAAGGAACATATTTACATGTATCTCGTATAATAAAGGTCTGTTGAAAACAATATTTGGAATTTAAGCTTTGAATAATGTGTTTTATTATATAACAGAGCATGGTTTATGTAAGATGAGTAGAAGTGAGGGTTTAATGTTATATTCAGATATATATATATATATATATATATATATATATATATATATATATATATATCAGTAATTGTTTTTCCTTCCTGTGAAGAATATGTCTATCTATCTGTTCAGCTATGAGTGGTTGGCAGAACTATTTGTTTACAATTCAGAAGCCGTTTCCGTTGGGAGCTTATTAAAATTAACTGATTTCTCAATTAGATTTTCTTCTCTCATTAGATTTCTCATTACCGTTTGTATTTACTCATGGTGGTGTTGTCACCAGTATACAGATTAGCTATTGTAAAACAACGTGGGAAAGTTTACGCAGCTCCTGCGTGACGGGCGTTTTACAAGATAATTCAGGAAAAACGGCGAATCGACCAGGCCGAACCTAGCGAAGGTACCAGCCCAAAGATGAATTTGTTTAGTTTACGCAGCCCTTGCGTGACGGAGGTTTTTGTCATCTCCTTGGTTGGATCGATGGACATTTGAATAAATTTTTCTAACAGTCAGTTCAATCTCCCTAGTTAATTTCTCTAATGTAAAATAGGGGCTCGGGTCAGCAATGTGAGTTAAAGCGTTGGCTTTAATCTCACATGGTAAACTTAGAGAGGCGAGTTCGATTCTTGCCTGGGCAAATAGGAATTTATTGAGTGACGAACTCATTAAATAAAATCCTTAGTCCCTCCCTGGCTAGAAAAGGTGGTAACCTGTAGATAACCCGTCCCAATTACCCAGAGCAGCATAAATTGGAAGTTAATAAATAAATTTTTAAAAAATAGTCTAAATTATAGAGAATTATTATTGACGATATCAAGCACAACTACATGTTATTTATAACCGTCATTTTATACTACTTTGGCTAAGCGGATGTTCTCTACTTAAACCTTCTTAATGGTAAGTAAATTAACTTTCAGAATTTTCATAGTAAAGCACTCAGATCCACGAAAATACGTTTCGTTTTAGCAGATTTCCCTTAAGGGAAATCAGCTATTGAGGTCGTACTCATGACGCGAGTTTCGAAAAATTTCTTCAAATGTCCATCGATCCTACCCAGGAGATGACGAAAATGAGGTCCGTTCAAAATTTTATATATATATATATATATATATATATATATATATATATATATATATATATATATATATATATATATTTGTCTGTTAACGCTCTAGCGGTCACAATTTATGTTTGTTCGTTACAAAACTCGAAATTTAATCGTTTTATGTAAAAAGGAAGATCAAGTTCGTTAATGGCTGAAATCGGACCAGTGGGAGGGGGGGGTTTAGAGGGGGGGATTTTCGGAAAATTCGAAATATCTCCGTTATTATGCGTCGGATCGAAAAATTGTATAGAATTAATCTTATTGCAAATTAAATTTACTATAAATATTGTTCTATACATTTATTCCTTATCTTGAATATTAACCGAGATATTTGCATTTTTATTAAATTTGGGCCGATAACGGATTTTTGCCCGCCAAAACCTAGTTCGGCCCTTTGCCATAAGTGTTGGGCTCTTGTATGGAGATTTCTCTATTGTATTACTTCACGTGGGAAATCTGCTTAGTTTACGCAGCCCCTGCGTGAAGGACTTTTTCATTTGTGTAGTGTTCTTGTGCTTTCATAGAGATATACAATAACGCAGTCGAAAGGTTGGCTAACAGCTGTCGAATCATTAATCATGATATTTCCATAGTAATTATTGAAATAGCTAATTTCGGCTATAGAATACTTGTGATTATATTTTCATCAACTTATTTATAAAACATATATGATAACATATGGACCACTAATTAAGGCCTCAGAAAAAATAAAAGGTTTTGTGATGTTAAGAAAGTCAAAATGTGTAAGGCAAAACGTCAAAAGATGTATGCAAACGTATGAGATTTTTGTTATTTTAGATAGTTTAATATTTAGTGCATTGTTGCTCTTTTATTTCTACTTACTTTTGAATTCATATTAAGTAGCTCATTTGTGCTTCTATTTTGTGACGAGAGTGTACTATTAACAATGTTAACTATCACTCTTAATTGTAAAGCAAGATTCTTCTCACCCTTATCTAAATCTCTCTTAGAATGAATAAGAATGCTGTTTTGAAGATCTTGCAGATTTTTTTGTAAATTTTCAAACTTCTTATATACATCTTCTTCTGGTTGCAATAATTTGGTAACTCTCTTCCTAAGAGCAGAATAAGATGGACCATTTTTATGTTTATCTGATTTTGTTTTCTCGAGTGTTCTTTTTTTTCGCCATAATTCTTGGAAAAAGTTTTCATAAATTTTGGGAAGCTTATTATAATTACGTGATTTTAACCCATCAGATTTATTGCAAAATTCTTTTAGAGTTTTGTGTGTTGTATTTCGATTATTAATGCTAGTGTTTTCTTTGGGGTTTTGTGTTACAGTGTTATTAAAACTAATGCTACTTTCGTTCCCCATCTTCTTACTGTGAAATAAATTTCCAAAAAACAAAGATATCCCTCCCTTCAGATTCTTGGACACTAATTGTTCCTTTGTGTTGGTAATTGTATCATTATTATATATACTATCATTGTTCAATGACGTTTGGAAATTATTTGAGGATTTTCTGACTAGTTTAGATGTTGGTTTAAATAATTCCTCCCATGTTAGATTCAGTCTGCTGAAGCCAGTATTGTAATGTAAATCTTCTTTGCTCTTATTCTTCTCATTGAACATTTCTGGACTATCATTAGGTTCACTATTACTAGCATTATTTGGTCTAAACTCATTTAAATCATCAGCAGAATCTTTTATGTTAACATTGGATAATTTTAAATCAAATGGGGCTATTTGAATCCTATGTGAGAACAGGTCCCCGAAAGGGATTGGAGTTGGAAAACTTCTGTTTTCAAAGCTATAAAGGCTTTTAAATTGTAAAAGTTGTTTCTTTAATTGCTTTAATTTTTTTATATCAGCTGCATTATTTATATTTATATCTTCCAGCAAATTATTATAAAAATAGGATTTACTTTTTTCGTAGTTATCCTTATTCATTGATTTTTTCGTGGTTCGACCACTAATAATACATTTCTCTTCAGCCGAGCCATTGCTGGTTTCTTTTTTATTCGTGGAAGAATTAAAATATATTTGACTTGTTAAGTTTTTGTTACTCTGTAAAAGATCATATAGGGTGTTTTGAGCTTGCGGCATTTTAGTACTTCCATCATCATCTGGCACATAATAAGAATAATCTCCGTAATCTTCTGGTGCGCTCTCTATAGCATCAATGAGCTCTTCTATTAAATATTTTATTGGCTTACGTGTAGATCTATTATTAATGTTATCTTTAATTTTATTATATGTAGATGATGCAAGCTTTGGCATAAATTTATTCTCTTCTTTTTCCGATGTATATTCATAGTAACTTTCTGTTTGATCAATTGCGTCGACTAGGCTATTTTTCTTAATTTCAAAACGTAATGGAGAATAATGAGGATTTATTAAAGGTATTGGAGTTGTTGCTGGACAATCGGTGTTAAAGAAGAAACGCATTTCAACTCCTATAGGTTGGCTGGAACTGTCTTCGAAGTATTTTATTCCAGCGTCAGTGCTTGGATTTCTATTGTGACAAACTTGTTTTATTTCAGTACCTTCTAATCTTGGGCTCGGAATACTAGATTGGCAATGATTTGTTTGATTGAGAAAAGGGTTATCTGGGTAAGAATTCTGTTCTCCTTTAGTTGCCTTTATTTCATCGGCTTGGATATTGCGTGAAATATTCTCTTTGGTTGCCCTGAAAGATGGTTTATTAGTTTCCTCCTGTTGTAGGATGATTATCTTCCACGCCTTCCTTTTGGGAATTGTGGACGGATTATTGGTAGAAGTTTGAAAGTGTGACATTCCATCATCAATGCAACTTTCCTTTAATATTTTATTATAATTTGCATCTATGGAATACAATGCGGTAGTTGGCCATTTAAACCTTTCTGTCCTCTCAACTTCTGAGTACACTAGATTAGAATTTCCCTTTTTATTTTTGGCCTTTAACGTCCTTATTATTTCAGCTTCATGATCAAATCCAAAGCCTAAATCAGTAATATTAAATAGAAAAGCTTTTATCGAAGTATTTTCAGCTGGAAAATCTCTTTTCCACATATTGGTACTATTCAATGTCGCTTTGTCAAATATATTTTTTAATCTTTCAGTAGTTTGAAATAAATTGTATTGATTGTTTGCTTTCACAATATTATAACATCCAAATGAGGATTCATGTAACAATTTGTTGGAGCCACTACAGCTTAATTTTTTTGGAGCGTGAAAGATATTGTATCTGAAGCGTTTATTTTTTTTGTCATTCTTAAATCTATTCTGAGGGTCCAAAAGCTCGTTTGGATTCCTTGTTGAAAATAAATTGTAACTCGGTAATTCATTTTGACTTGTCGTTATTGAGTAATGCTGACTTCTCAACTTTATGTCATCTGTAGAACTAGTCCTTAAAAAAATACTTTCACCTTGAGAATCACTAGGTCGATTTACAACAGAAAGTTTCCCATTCATTTTTTCATTTGGTTTTTTTGTCATTTGGTAGAGAATATAAAACGCGGGTGATTTACCTGAGTTGTCTTTCACAAGCCCATAAACGTGTCCTAATTCAGGAGCCTTTAAGGATTCCGTGTTCAATTCCTTTCTGTCATCATATTCTTCATGCTCTTGCTGTTTTTCACTAATAGCCAAACATTTCTGAATTTCACCATGTGTTTCTGATTCAGACACTTTTATATTATTATAACTGTGTCTTAAAGGGGAAAGAGTTTTAATTGCGATACTTTCATTTGTACTTTCAATAGGAGCCAAATAAAATGGGATATTTCCAATAATGATTATAGAATCAGTTTTCTTAGTATCAGATAAATCACTAACTTCTTGTGTATTCGAGATGGATCTTTCATTTCTTTGATGTTTTTTAGAAACTAATTTTACTTCAGGAAGTTTTATAGTATTTCCATCTTCAAAACGTTTAACGCATCCTGAATTACTATTACATTTTATACTAGTATTTTTTATTCCTAAGAGTTTTGCCTCTAAATCTCCTAAAGAGTTGCATTGAACTACATTAAGTGTTTTAAAATCCACCCCATTTCTTTTGTCTTTATAGTAGTTCATAATTGGTCGGAAAGGAGTTGACTTGGCAATTGTATCAATGGCTTCGGCTTTAAATGAAGCCTCATTATTAAATAGGTTTCTCAAAGCCCATGCAAAATTGATTGAGTTATGACGTTTTGTTTTTTCTGTTTCTTCAGATGATTCAGGAAAAGAACCATTTTCATATTCCTTTATGAAAGTAATTGGATTCTTTTCAGGGCCACCAGCTTTTATTTCGTCTCCTGGGAGGTCTTGCTCTAACGATAATTCAGCATCGTTTGGATAGAGTGGAGTTTCGTCCGGATAGTCAGTACTGGTGTAAGCCATACTTTCCTCCATTTTACTCGAAACCTCAAATGTGTCCTCTTCGATTTGATTGCGACAGCTTCGTTCTGCAAGGAAGTCCTCAAGAGTTTTTGCTTGAAAATCTTTTTGATATTTCGCCGAAAGATGGGTGTTTTCATTTTTCATGGTTGCATACTTAATTACGATTGGGTTTTCTAAAACCTGTTCATAAAGGTTTTGCACTTTTGTAGTCTTTCGTCTGCTTGAAGGCATGCCTTCTATACGCTTCACTTCGTAAAATGTTAACGCACATAACCTAGAAATTAAAGGTTTCTTACTAAAATTTACCCTTGTAACGAATACATAATAAAGAATTGTATGTGTTAAAGAATATTTAAGTCCTTGTACAAATGAGGCTTACATCGCCCAGTTCACCATGATTAGTCACACGTACAAAATATAAATGGAAATTGATTTATCAGCCGTATAAGCATGAGGATTGACCATTTATAATTATAAGTAGTCAATTTAAATCTTAGCTACATTCATCTTAAAAATCATTAAATGGAGAGGCATATGTTGTAGTATATGTCCTTGTTTTTTATTACTCTTATATATTCATATACTTACATAATTGTAGATAATATGTTTAGATACCCTAGCATAAGCTGTAACGGGGAAATACTAAGCACTGTCCATAGAGCGTGTACACCTTTATCACTGAGTTTTGTCCGAAACATTACACTTTAAATTTAGAGGTCTTCATACTAAATATGTATACGTTGCCTGTACACACGGATTCATACTAATTCAGTATTTTTATTCACAGATCATATTAGATCTAAAATAAAGCGCTGAGAAAATGCAATTATAAGCATATGTTTGCAACAAAACGCAGTCCCGTCAGTTTTGTCTTTTGAAGGAGAAGTCGAAGAATATTATTCATCAATTGCATTTAATCCACATCAACATCTTTGTTAAAAATAGGTTTATAAAGAAGTATTCCTATATTGTTTTTTTAATTTTAGGTTAGGCCATATTACATGGACCACATTACACTTTATGGAACGAAGGCTAATTGGGACGGGTTATCTAAAAGTTTCCACGCTTTTCTAGCCAGGTTGTGGCAAGGGATTATTGTTGTCATGCCCATCAGGTGATAACATCGTCATTGACTGAGCATCGAGTACAGCTGGCAAGCGTCTCAATGCATTGGCACCATCTTCAAGCCCGTCAAAGTTGTACTGAGTTAGTTGTCTGTTAGTCAGCAGATCTTATACGTCTGTTATCCATATTGGGTTGTTTACGTTTTTACTCTGTTTATTTACATGTTAGGTCTGTCAAACGAAGGGTGGTTTTAGATGGTGAAGTCGCATCGAAAGTACAATGCCTGCTGTACTCGATGGTCAGCAAATGACAACGGTCTTCACCGTTAGGCATATCAGCAGTATCATTTATACTGGTAGTTCCAACCCTTTATTTGATATACTAGGGGTTATATTTAATGTGTTTACCCGTAAATAAATTCCCTTTGCGGGAATCCAACCCACGGCTCAATGTTCTGTCTTACATTTCACTTTGGAAGTAAGTTCATTATTCTATGACGTTTCGTGTAGTATAATTTCGACACTTTGTTTCTCATTTATAATATTTGGCCATTTTAAAAATGTGTAATAATTTAGGATTGTATAAATATTAGGAATAACTACCAGAAGTCTCACACAGGAGTTACTGGAACTTATCAGATTTCAAACACAATTTAACAAGAGAGTGTTTAACAATACCTATTATTATCTTTAAAAAGTTGTCATTTTTAAAATAAAATATTTTTGACATTTATTTTTCATATCTCTGGGGTAAAGCGAGTTATTTGTATTTTAGCAGATTTCTTAAGGGAAATCAGCTGTAGAGGTCGTCCTCATGACGCGATTTTCGAAATTTTTCTTCAAATGTCCATCGATCCTACCTAGAAGATGACGAAAATGAATGTCCTAACAAAGTGTACTGCGCGGAAGTTCGTTATTGACTTCATCAGGTAAGATCCTCCAATTATAGTCCCCAGATCGAGATCTCAGTGTCTGCCCAGTAGTTGAGGCATCTCCACTGTTCAGGGGCAAGAGCGTACTTGCACCGACCAATGGAGCAGATTGGATTATTTAGACCTTTCCCAGCGATGCGGTTTGAAGAACACAAAGTCCTAAGATATTGCATGTACTCCCTTCGATCATCTAGCTTTAATTGGCAACACTTCCCGCCGGTAAATTAATTATGAGACATGCTAAATATGCATATTTATTCATTTCTTTTAAGCCCCTTGCCCTTGTTCATTATTGTACTATTTTTATTCTGCAAAAAAAAACCAATAGTATATATTTATGAAGCTAAGATTGTCTAAATTTAAATTAAGAAAGTCTTTGTTTTAAAGATAGATATGGGGCTCAGGTTAGCCATGCGAGTTAAAGCGTTGAACTTTATCTCACATGGCAAACCTAGAGTGGCGAGTTCGATTCTTGCTTGGGCAAAGGAAATTATTTAGTGACGAAATTCATTAAACAACATCCTAAAATCCCACCCTGACTAGAAAAGGGTGGTAACCTGTAGATAACCCGTCCCAATTAGCCTGAGTTGCAAAAAGTGGACGTTAATGAATAATAATAATAGTAAAGATAGATATGTATACCAATATATTCGTAGATATATGAAAATTTAGAATTGGTAAAACATGCAAAGCCTGAAAGAAAATCTGTATGCGATGGAATATATGATGAAAAGAGCGAGGTAACCCTTTGTGACTAATTGTTGTGGACGATTTAAGTGAGCCATTTTTACATATTGGGTCATACCTCTATGCCTCTATGTAGTTAACCCTGCCAGTAACCTTCGGGGTTTTTGAATTCTTGAAAATGTTTCTTGAGTAAAATCCACCAGCGAAGTAAAGCAGGTCATGCCATTTTCAAGTTTATTAATAGTTTTGTAGATAAAAAATCATGATCCAGATTTTGATGGAACACTGAATGATAAAAGTTTTATTTTCGATGACTATGAGTTTGGCATCTGGATTACCGGTCTTTCGAGGCTCAGGTTCTATATTCAGCAAACGCGTTAAAGAAGCTACTAAACAATTTGGCCCCTTCAGAACCCAACCCCATAATCACAAACTCAAATATCACTATTCTACTGCAGCAGAAGATATTGCTATTCTAGAAAGGGAAATTGAGCATAAAGTCATATACAACTCATTTTTTCGTCGTTTAGGGTTTCTCGAAAAGAAGCGGATTGAAAAAGCCGAAAAAAAATTACTAGAGGCTTATTCATTTGAGAAATCAGTGCCTGTTTCATTGAAATATTTGCCTGGCTACGAAGATTTAACTGAAACGACTGTAAAAGATAGTGTTGAGGAGGAACCCAGTAATTTTGTTCATTTGCCATATTCAGCAAATATTGCCAAAGAGAATATACTTAAATCAGAGGATGAATTTCATCTTGAAGATAATAATTTTTCGGAATCCGAGAATGTGGAGATAGGGGAACTCATCTCTGACAGTAAGTGTTTGTGACCAAGGACCATTTTATTTTTAAGATTTTCCCTAAGCAAGCTCAGCTATTAAGGTTGTACTCATGACAATTTATGAAAAATCCCTTTAAATGTTCATTGATGCTACCTAGGAGATGACAAAAATGAGGTCTAATGAAAGTTTTGTGTGTGTATGTATATATATGCATATGCATATACATACACACTCACACACATGCAATTCCTGGCAGTTAAACTTTTTTTTTAGATTGTTCTCAATGTCAATATTTTAGTGTTTCATTTAAAACTAAAGATCGAGTATATTAACGTCTAAAATTGGGCTGAGGGGGAGGGAAATCCCGTACCATATTGTGTCAGATAGAAAAACATTTTATCGCTCATTTAATTTTCTACAATTGTTGGCGTGATAAACCAATATGTCATGAAACATATTTCTTCAAGTTTAAGATGTACTGTTTTAGGGAACAAGCAGGAGGGGATTTTAGAGAAGGGTCAAAATAAAAATTTCTAAAATTAGGATTCAAATTGAAAAATGTTCAAAAACCAAATTTGTTGCAAATAATATAATTTTCTACAATCGCTGCTTATATTTTTTCTCAACTCGAATATTGAGTGATGAACATTTGCATTTTTAAGTTTTCTGTCTTTCGGAGCCCCCAATGCTATTAATGTAATTTTCATTTAGAATACTAGCACCTCTTATCATCTCATGTCCAACTTAATTTGAATTGACTGCTTCTTATACTTTATCAGCTTTGTTCATATAAAATAACCTTGGGGCTCGGGCTAAAAATACCTCCTGGTTCAATAGGAATTTATTTAGTGACGAACTCATTAAATAAAATCCTTGGTCCCACCCTGGCTAGAAAGGGTGGTAACCTGCAGGTAACCTGTCCCAATTAGCCAGAGTAGCGTAAATTGGACGTAAATAAATAACATAACATTTAAAATAACCTTTGACTTTTCTTTTTTTTAATATATTCTTTCTTAGTATGTTCACAAAAATAGTGTTATGTGAAAAATATATCATTTTTAATATTAACACAATTAGAACTTTAGATTTGATATAGTTATTTATTAAGTTTTATTCTTTTATGTCATTACTATTTTTTCTTTTGATGATTTCTATTTTTCCTAAAAGAAATTCAATACTATAACCAAATGGCTTATTCCAATCAGTTAATGAAAAAATTTGCCAATCCATCTTCATCTGTATCAGCTTAATTAAGGTATGTATATAAGGCCATCATACAATTGCCTATTTCATCTTTATCGTCACAGAAAGTTTTTGAAAATTACCAGGCATGTCAGTTTAGGAGTGCAGCTGCTTGTAACTCGCCTGTGATTAAGACAGTATGTGTCAAAATTGATATCTTTTAACTTCATTGGAAAATAAAATTCTGCCCCTCCTCCTTCATTCAATAATTTTACCTTCAAATATGCCTACCTTATGTATTACTGGATATTTATTTGTATACACTTAGTGCCTACATATGCTGTTGGAAAGTGGATGAATGATTATGAGAAGTATAGTGATGAACAAGAAAATGATTCTGATACCGAGGTTTGGATGAACAATTATGGGACATCTGATTCTACAGTCCCTGTTAGTAAAGTGCCATGTGGCGGCTGTGGTGCACTACTCCATTGCCAGGTTTGAAATTAAATTTGTCATTCATTTTACCAAAATTTATTCATATATTATTTGTTTATTAAGTTTTATTTTAGTACTGTGAAATAGATTAAGTAATTGATTATCACTGCCACATTAAAGCTTTATTAGCTCCCTTCTTTAACAAACTAACCAATATGATGGTCATAGGGTACTTTTCTGTCTTTTTCTACCAGCCAATCCCCAATTATCTATCTTCTAGTATAAGACTACCAACAGTTGACAGGAAGGAAATATTCGTAGTAGTACGCACTAAAATAATATTCCCTTTATGATATTTTCAGTGAATACAATTTGATGTAGTCCATAAAAGGGAAACTGCTATAATGGTTTAATGATATCCTTTTGCATATTAAGATACCTGGAAATATTCTAAACCAATTGTTTAGGTGGGGTTTTGCACCAAAATGTATTTATATTTGTACTTGCCTATTTCAGATTTCACGGGTTTTATTGGTCTGGACGCATGCAATTATTAATCTAATTAAATTTTCTCTTGAATTTGGTGTGTACAAGTTTATTGGACAAAAAGTAGGGGATGCCATAAATAATGATATAAATATACTTATTAAAAAAAATGCTAAAATATTAATATCAGTTGAGTTATTAGATTTAGTGCATGATGACAGTGGTTTGAATTCTTCATTATTAGTCTTTTCTAGGGCATGCATAAAGTCATTTGTAGGGTGTAAAACCTTTGAAAGTATCTCTTAATACCCAATCAAAGCTAAGTTTTCTTTCCACCCTCAAGTGGAGAAAACATTATTTCAATCATGGCTTTTTAGGCTCTGCAGCTGTTTAAATAGCCATAAGGTACCTAGAAATGCTTTGTATACTTTATAGTGATCTTGTACTTTCCTATTTACAGACTCGCATTAAAGATTTATCTTTTACTAGATGTGTTACCCTTAATTAAAATAATAATTTTTGGATTAAAATAATTTTGTTTTTGTCGAAATATAGAAATTAGAGTTAGTGGTCGTTGAGCAAAGACGGAAATCCAAAAGTGTTTCAGTGTACGAACTGTCTTCGTTTAGGACACTCCAAGAACTATTGTCACTTAGACACCAGGTGTTGTAAATATTCTGGCAATCACAATTACACTGTTTGTCCCTATCGGAAGCCAAAGATTCCCATTGTGCCAACTGTGGAGAAAACCACAAAGCTAACTACAGGAGCTGTAAAGTGTTCAAAAGTATTACATCTCTTCTATCTAAAAATATGTCCTCAAAAAAGACACCTATTTCCCCTTGCCAGCCACTGCCACCCCCACCATCTCCAACATTAATTTCAGATCCTGATTCCTCCAGAGACCTTGCTTTCAGAATGCATGGTCAAACAGTCCACTGCACCAACAGACCACAACACCTAAACCCAGGCACTCACTCTCACAATAAATTGACAGACATACTAAGTTTAATAAAACCATTTATCCCCAAAAATAAAATCCTTTCTAACCCAGCTCTTAACCCTCTTATTTTCAGTTAGTCACATGGTAGTGTTTAGTATAAGAAATCTTTCTCTGCTCAAATGGAATGCTAACGGTCTAAAGATTAACCAATTTCCTGAATAGACATGACATTGGTAAAGACATGCATAACTGAGGCACACATCATAAACACCGACAAATACTGAACTCTCAGATACAATATATACAGAACAGACCAAGAAACACGACATGTAGGAGTTGCTATATTAGTAAAAAAGTCCATAACTCACCATCATTTACTGCATCCGATCCTCATTTACTCTGACCACCTTCCAGTAATAATAACATTCCAGGACAGACCAAAACAAGTACCACCACACACAAGACTCATTATTGGACCCATTGACTGGGAATAAATTTAAGACCAAAATGCATGACAAACCACCATCCCAAATTCTTACAGAACCAATCATGACATAGACACAGTGATTGCGACTTTTACAAACAATATATACTCAGCCATTAAAAATTCAAACCTTAAAGCCACCTCCTACTAATGCCAGGCGGCACATACTATAACTCCCCCACACATTCATTCTGGAGCTTATTCATAAAAAAAACATTCTTCGCAAGCCATGGCAATGAATAAGGAAGCCTGAAATTAAACGTGAAGTCAATCGTTTACAAATTAGGCTTGAACTAGACAATGATAGAATCAATAAATACAAAATATACTTGACTAATGTGAACCCTGGTGACCCATCGCTATGGTGAGAGGCTAAACGAATATTCAACCTAACTACTAAAATACCTTTACTGACTAATGGAGACACTACAGCTTTAACTGACGCAATTAATAATCAAACAACATATTAATACTTATAAAGATCATTTAAACACAACATATGTTTTCAAATTTCCAATAAATTTATTGATGTATATGCTTTGACTTTGAAGTATACCTGCCCTTCTGGTTGGTAAATAAAATTCTTATATCTTAGTTGGCTCAAAAACTTAAAATGGAAATCCTTACAAATTTTGATTGAGTGAGTAACCATTGAGCACACAAACGGACAAGAATTTCGATTTGACACTATTGCTCTAGATTACAAAAAAAAAAAAAAATAATAAATTAATTTTGTTTTGTAGAAGCCTATTCTGCTTGACATAATCCGAGCCTTTACTGCCTTTTAACTGGGCTCAACTTAACTGTCTTGTTAACAACATTCTGTAGCATCTAGATTTTCAATATTTATATTGTTACATTTTATTTTTAGGATCATAGTATTCCTGGTTATTTACCAAGCGAAATATTCAAAAATTGTAGTAAAGCTGACCTCCGTGAAGTAATTTGTCAGAGGTGCCATTTCCTCAAATATTATAACACTGCTCTTTCAGTGAGAGTAGATGCCAATGTCTATCCAAAGCTCATTTCAAAAATTAAGGTATGTAGGTAGCATTTTCTAATACTTTCATAATTGAATGAGGTAGAGCCATAATTTTAATAATAGAATATTTATAGATTGATAGAATATTTGATTTTGAAGATTACTGAGTATTAACTAATGGAAAAACTGAATCCAGTATAATTTCAATACTATCAGTTTTGATGTCATTCTTTAAAGCTGAAGTACTGATCTTAATTATTATTTTTTTATACTATGAGAAAACATTTGTTACTATATTTAATGATTAATATGTGTAAAAAAGAAAGCATGATACAGAGTAAATTAAAAATTATAAGAAAATATTCAAAATTACTCAGACAAGAAAAACTTCTACGAAAATTAAACACCAACTAGATTTTCTGGAAATACTATCTTGCGTGAATTATTATTGTAATTGTGGAAAGTGAAGAATCTGTAGCTGACGAGTTTAGGAATGGGTGAATCCTAGCAAGGGTTTCGTTGAGCCTATATGATTTTAATTATGTTTGCACAACAGGGAGTACTTTCATCAGTAAGTGCTTGAGCTCCAGCACATCATACAGTTTATAAGTTTTTGAGTCCAGAGCACCTTCATTCGACTTAAAAATGTAAGTAGAAATTTCCTAATACACTATTATTACTATTTGCATTCTTATTAATATGTAATGGATTGTCAAAAATGTTATTTATTCCATCATCCTTCAAGAATCCATTCTCTCTCTTTTTTAACGTATAAAATGAAGTTAGGTCTGAGTTTGTGTTTTCCCTCCTTAATTTTCAAAAACAGTATTTGTTAGTAGAAGCCTGCAGCCATCTCCTTTGAAGAAATTGAAATAAAATATAAGTTTTATAATTTCAGAATTGTTTTATATTTTTTTCTTTTCAGTTTTGGTTAGCCATGTTTTGACTTTTATTTCTCTTTATCCTCCCATTCAATGCTTAAAAATAATATAAATTGATTTTATGATAGAAAAGGTTATTTTTTTTTTATTCTACAAATTTTACTTATTATTTGTATTCTAATGTTGTTTATGTACAGTTAGTAAATTTATATTTATTGTTTTTGCCTAATTTTATTCTGCCTTCCAAATGAATTTGATGACATAACATAAAAATAAATTATGAATTTCTGCATTTCTATTTATGAAATTTTATTTTTAAATTTCCCTAAAAGAGTTCCTAATAAATTCTGAGTTTCTAAAGTAGCAGTATTTTTTCCTGTAACTATTTTTTTTTCTATTTTATATTTCAGATGAATCTATTTCTTAAAGTTCAATTTGAAGAATGGTGTGTCTGGCCTGGCCTTCTATAAATTCATTACACATGAGATGGCAAGGAATTCAGAAATAGAAGCAGATGCAGAAGATGACTTACCATTCTCATCAGAAAATTATTCACATTCAGAATCTGCTAATACATTGGATGCTCTCATAGACAATCCTACAGTTATATCTCAAAGTGGTTCTCCAGCTAACCGAAGAGCCGTGAGTCACAGAGTACAGAGGTATGTCTAAACCCATTTTGAGATCTTTCAATGCTCCAGGCCCAAGTGGGATTTAACAGAATCCTCTTGGAATATATAGAGGTGGAGCCCTTATCTTCAGAAGAACGCATCTTTGAAATAACATCTCTATAATGGTGGAAGACGGTGAGGACCTAAGAAATTTAATAAAAACTTCATTATAAAGAACCTTCAATAGATTCCAGCCACTAAGCTTAAATGGACATATTATGTCCCAAGAATAATAATCTTTGACAAGTGAAGATGAACTTGAAAATGCTGTCAGTTATAAGTTCTATTAACGAGGATTAGTACAAAGAAAAAACTTAAAGAAGCAATCTTTAAATTGATTGATAATGCTTATCAACTCTTCAAAAGCCTGAAAAATCCTCCTTAGAAAAGAAAAATAAGGAATTTACATAAGTAATCATTCTTGTAACAAAATTGTAGTACTCTTCCATTACTAAGCAAGTATGTTCATCAACATGAAATACAAATTTATCAGCCTTTATTAAAACTAAATATGACAAAGACTGCCGATGGAGTTAAATCACTATTAAAAGAAATATAAGAAAAATTGGATTTAAACAAAGAAGGTTGACAAAAACTGGACAGGTGGCTGCTACCATGATATCCAAAGAAGAACAAGTCAAGGAATGTTCTCATATTAATGGAAAAAGTATGGAAATAATTCCTGAACCAATAAAGAAATATTTCCCTACCCTTTCCATCAAAAACATCCCGGAGGTTATAGACAAGAGAAATATAATTTCATATCGTTTAGAACAAAACTATATCAAAACTGGAAGTAAAACCAGTCAGGACAATTATGAAAGCATTAAGAATCAACATGTTATAGTTGTTTCCCCTGCTACTCAAAAATATCTTCTGGGAATGGAAAAGGTGAAGATGTCTTTAGTAATGGGAATAGGGCATGTCTCTAACAGAGGAACACCTGGCCGATAGATTATAGCATGTCTTGGCTAAGAATCACGATATTTAGCAATGTAAGTCAAGTTTTGTGAGATGTGTTTATTGTATTCAACATAATATGCATTGTAAGGCTCATCTTTAAGTTGATCCCAATCGTAGACCACATCAACCAGTGCCCTATTTATAAAATAACTCTTGCAAGATTAATAGCTACCATTGACTAAGAAGGTATTCCCAATGTACAGTCCATATTTACCATGCCTCCCCCTTTCCTGTTTCCGGAGACGGACAAATGGGGAAAATAGTCAGTTCTGCTCTGAAGTTGGTACAGTGAATATGTCAGTCCATTTTTTGCCTAACATTAAGCGATCACTGATGGAAATATGTTCGGAGATACACCAAAGAGTGGCATCATCATTGGAAACCATCCTTCAGTGGTGAAGCTCACTTATTTATTGCTAATTTATTCATCCTGCCATCATTTAGTATCCTCCCTCGATGGTTACCCAGTGCCAAAGAGGTTTTTTTATCCGGCCAGTCACTGACTCCAGACAATTGTTGACTTCCCACAACCCACCACCATTTGCCAGCTTTGACATTTTCTCAGCATGGTGAGCATGGTTAAATAGGAGGTGTATCCCTAATGCCACAATTGTCCAGACACCTCTGAACCATTTGTTACAAAATAGCAAAAAGAACGACAAACACTGGACTGAAGAAAGCCTGGGGGCATTCCGGAAAACCATGGACAGCCTGGTAGCCACCGTGCAGCTAGCACACCAGTCTACTCATGAAGTCAGTCTCTAGCCTGCGATACCTCAGATATTGGCTTTAGCACAGTTGTACAATAGCGGAAAAATGGCAATGGAGACCTTTAAGTTTCTTTTCAAGGGCTTTGTCTCAGACTTAGAAGAACTACTCTGCTTAGGACAGAGTTGCTTGCCGTGTACGAAGCTGTGAAACTCTTCAGATAACTACTTGAAGGACTGAACTTAACCATAGTTACTGACCTCAAGCCACTTATTCATGCGTTCGACCAAAAGCTCACCAGTGCATGTCCTCGGTGTATCAGCCAGCTGATCTTTATGTCAGCCCTCATGGGAATAGACAAAAAACAGACAACCGCCTACCACCCACAATCTAAAGGGTGCATTGAATGCTGGCATAGGACCTTAAAAGCAGCTCTCATGCACACCTAGGCACAGATAGGTGGACTCAAGTATTGCCTTCTGTCCTCTTAGGGTTACTTTCAGGATTCAGGAAGGACATGGGTGCATCCGTCGCTGAAGTACGGCTGTATGGCCAACCTCTCTGGCTTCCTGGAGAATTCTTTCATGAATCTCCCATTCACCAGGAACCTGCAGTTTCCCTTCAGATTCTGAAGGAAGACATTGCTAGGCTTAATCTCCCAGAACCGAGATCAACCATGCCAAAAGTGTTCCAGCAAGAAGACCTGCTTAAATGATTTTATGTTTTTTTATGAGATGGCACAGTACAAAAATCTTTAGTTCCACCTTATTTTGGGTGGGGGGAGTGTGTTAAATCCGACATATCTGGTAATTGACATTAGAAATACAGTGCTCTGTCAATGACCAACCGTGACATCAAGAGCGAGCACTCCTGAAACATGAAGCCATCAGCAAAAGCGGCATCACCAATGTCACTGCCCTACTAGACAATATCAGGTGCCATATAAAGAGTAATACACATTTTTGTGGCTCCCTCACTTCTAGGACACACCAAAGTAGTGGGAGTAGGATCGTCATCGTAAAGCATCCTACAGTTTATTCATTCTGCTGGCAGTTAATAACCTCTCTCGATGGTAAGCCAGTGCCAAAGAGATTCTTTCTTCCATTGCTGCCCACAGTGACCTGGCATCCTTATAACCAATATACCAACAAATGCATTGATTATGGATCAACTGCCAGTTAATCATTATTCCACTTCTATAATTAATGTTGAAAATGTGAAAGTTAAATTAACTTAAATAAATCCAAAAAGACCCCTCAGCTCTTTTTAACCTTATAGAGACTGATATTATATTGTAATGATAAAGGATCTCAATACTAAGAATAATAAAACAGCTGGTTTCACTTCAACATAGAAAATGTATGAAGTAAATATTATTAACCCCAGAGTTTCGATTATTGTAAATAATACAGATAGTGATATTGTTATGCTTACTGAATTTTGTACTGATGTTCTTTCATTTATACTATTACAACTAGGCACATACATTCATTTTTGCAAATGTTTACGAGACATCACAATTGATGTAAAGAAAATGGAAGAAGTCTTAAGAATATAATAATATAGGAATATTATTTGCCCTCGATTGTTATTGAAGATCACAAATTTGGTTTGACAAACACCACAGGATGACAATTAGAAACTTTTATTTTTAGTAATAATTTATTAATTCTAAATCATAGCAAACCAACTTTAGAAGTGATAGAGACTTTAGCCATACATGTTCTAGAATAATAAAACTAACAAACTTTAAAAAACGTGCAACTGGGGATTAATCACAATGTCAAATACTTTTTGGCCCTAAACATCATATGTTTTTTCCATTCATTACTCACTCTCCATTCAAAAAAAAACATTCTTTCACAGTCAATATATTGTGAAAAACAATGATGAAATTTGTCAAATATTTACTTACTGCCATAAAACATAAATTTGCAATCCACAAGACTGATTTTTTTTTTAACTCAGACGATTTAATTACATTAATAGCTGTGGGATTAATAAAACACTTGATAAATGTAACAAAATGTGTGCAGTAAAACATTATTTAAATGTTGCTAAGTAAACAATAAAATCTCTGTGTCATGGTGAGGCAATAATCTAATACAACACTGACAGAAAACTAATAGACTGCCAATTATATCAACAAAATCAGGACATTGAAAGAAATAGATAGGAAATTTGTCTATTCTTAATATAAAATATATTGACTATATGAAAAAGAAAAAATATTATTCTTGGAAAAAATATTGCTCAAATATCCGAAGAAAAATCCAAGGAATCCTTGGAACTAGCTTTATAAATAATGTAGTGAAAAACTAAAACCTGAAATACATCATGAAATCAGATGGAGCATGCATTAAAGATTTAAATGATTCTCTAAGCCACCTAATTAATACATTCATGAAGACAGACAGTTCCAACACTGTAAATGAATATCATGCCTAAGCAAGGCAACATACAGATCGCACACAACAAAAACAATCACAAAAAAGTTATTTAAAACGTATTTGCATTTATGTTAAACGTAAAGGCTCAATGAGAACACTATTTGGTATTTAGTCTGCGAATAAAGTGCTTAATAATCTAACAGCTTATTGTTAATATGACATGAGCCTGAGTGGGGGTTTACTGTAGGCCAAAAACTAATAAATGGAAATATCTTGGTTAATAATCAATATATTAAAAAAACGTGCCTAACAACAGTTATAGAACATTACATTTGTAATAAGATTGTTTCTATACAATTTTTTGATCCAACGTATAATAACAGAGATATTTTGAACCTTCGAAATTCCTCTCCCTCTAAATCCCTCCTCCCACTGGTTCAATTTCAGCCATTAATAAACTCGACCTTTAGTTTTACATGAAACACTTATATATCGAGTTTGGTTACAATCAAATAAGAACTTCGACCTCGAGAGCTGTAACAGACAAATGTGTGTGTGTGTGTAAATATATATATACTAGCTCAGATACCCGGCTTCGCCTGGGAATTGATTTGAGGCTGAATGGTGATGGTATTTTTTGGCAAGGTTTTACTTTGCACAATATTTTGAAATTTACCCGTCCCAGTGTTCAGGGGTAATACCCTTCGTTTCTGTGGATTTGTTAATAATAAAATTAATTTTTTATGTGAAACTTCACTGTCTTCCACATTGTCATATTTCCCGTTTCCTGTGCATTATGCATAGATTTAAATTATTAAGGACAAAATATTATAATTTGAATTAATTTTTCCAGGTGAGGTACCTGCTAGTTCATACTGAAAAGAATTGTTGAGTAAATTTCTCTAAATAACAAAATAAACAACTTTTGTTATGTGCATATTTGCCGAAACCCCAATAGGAAACGAAATATCACTATTTTTAATTTCAGGCCTCCCTTTTAACCCCCAATCCTGTCCGTCCCTAGAAATGTTAGTATGGCTTATTATAAGGAAGGCGTTAGTGCTAATACATATACCGAGTGTTTCATTTAGTTTAGTTGAGTCTTTTGTGTCAAATAAAATTTGTGACTCCCGCTATAATTTTTAGAGTATAACGCCTTATACCGGGTGTACAGAAAGTTCTAAGCCTGATTTCAACTTACATATTTTTATTTTTCAATATAGTCCCCCTCAACAGCAACGCACTTATTCCACCGCTTTTTCCAACATCTGTAACCCGGTCAAAAAAAAAATTGTTATCAAAACCTTCGAAAACAACCTTGACAGCTGAGTTATCATAAGTACACCAGGCTTAGAACTTTCTGTACACCCCGTACTTCGATATACGATGATTGTGTATATAACAAAAGTTTCTCTAAATAACAAAATAAACAACTTTTGTCATGTTTATATATGCCGAAAAACGAATAGAAAACGAAATACCGCTATTTTAAATTCAGGCCTCCCTTACAACCCCCACTCCTACCGGTCCCTAGAAATGTTAGTATTGCTTATTATAATAAAGGCGTTTGTGCTAACACACATACCGAGCTTTATTAAGTTCGGTTGAGTCTTTTGTGTCAAATAAAATTGTTGGCTCCTACTTTAGTTTTTAGTGTGTATCTTGTTTATACTTAGTTATACGACAAAAGTGAATATAACAAAAGTTACTCTAAATAACAAAATAAACAACTTTTCTCATGTGCATATTTGCCGAAAAACCAAATATCACTATTTTTAATTTCAGGCTTCCCTTATAACCCCCTGTCCCGTTGATCTCAGAGAATATTAATATAGCCTAAAGTCTAAGTTGGGTTAGTAGTAATATACATACCGAGTTTCATAAAATTCAGTTCAGCCGTTTATGCGTGAAAAGGTAACAAACAAGCAAATAATCAAACAAACAAACACACACGAAAGAAACAAAATGCAGTTATGGTGTCTATGACATGTGAAACGAAAAGTTATCGTGAAAATTCGCGAAAAAAATCAATGTACAGACAGACGTTACAATTTTATATATATATAAAATTTAGAACGACCTCATTTTCTTCATCTACTAGGTAGGATCGATTGGCATTTGAGGACATTTTTCGAAAATCGCGTCATGATTACAACCTCAATAGCTGATTTCCCTTAAAGGAAATCTGCTAAAACATATGACATAAGCATAAAAACATAGAAGTAACAATTTACAATGGGTAGAATATATTACCAGTTCCGCTGCAATGTATTTATTTCTGGGAAAGTGTTCTTTCAGCCTCCCAAAAGACCTTCAGAACTGGTAAGCTTCCAATTCTACTACTTCATGAGTACGCTTTTATTTTCTGCGTATTTGAGAGACTGACTGTACTCTCCTCCTGAAATAAATACATTGCAGTGGAATTATTAATAATATTATATTATTACGCACGTGGAAAATCTGCTGAGTTAACGCAGCCCCTGGGTGATGGACTTTTTATGCTAAACTCGGATCGTTATAATCGTTTGGATGTACTGTAAGTGAGTACATTAAAATTTTGTTTACATAGGTTTCTTACTATGAGAGAAATAGGGGGTCTAATGCTAGATTTATTTAAATATTTTATTTTCTTAATGCATTATTTTTGTCATATGATTTGAAAGTTGGCTAATAAAATTACCTTTTGTAAATAATCTTATTTTTAATGTTTTAATTTTATGTATAAACCTTCAAACCTAGGTTAATGTTTGCATTTATTTATGTTAATTTAATAAATATTGTCATATTTTGAAAGATGATCAGTGTGTCATACCAGTCACATATGTGTGTGTGTTTGTATATATAGTTAGAACTTAAATTAAGAAAATGTTCTGGGAGGTGCTGATCTATGTTATTATGTGGAAGGAAAAAACTCAATTATATTACAGATAAAAAAAAACTATTAGTTGCAAATTGAAATATCTGCAGTGTTTTTTTTTTTCTTTCTTTAAATTTATTGTATTTGTTTCCTTAGGGTGAAAAGGCACTTGTTATCCTCATTGCTGATATGACAGACTTGCCATGCAGTCTTTGGCCTGGTATTTTAGACATTATAGGTAAGAGAGATGACAATCCTTTCTAATTTGTCTTTTCATTTGCTTTATATACAAAGAGGAGAGGAGAGAGAGAGAGGGGGGGGGAGAGAGAGAGAGAGAGGGGGGGAGAGAGAGAGAGAGAGAGAAGTCAGAGGGGGGGGGAGTGAGAGAGGGAGAGGGGAGAGGAGGGGAGAGAGAGAGGGAGAGGGGGGGATGGGGGGGAGAGAGAGGGAGGGATAGAGGGGGGGAGAGAGAGAGAGAGAGGGGGGGAGAGGGGGAGGGAGAGAGAGAGGGGGGGAGGGGGGGAGAGAGAGGGGGTGAGGGAGAGGGAGAGAGAGAGAGTGAGAGATTAGTCTCATACTTTGTTACATTTTCCTAAGAATAAAAGTTTAACTAATTTGTGAATTTAAATGATTTAAGGGGTTTTGCAATTTTTTTTACATGTTCTAAGTATTAGCAGATTTCCCTTCAGCTATTGAGGTCGTACTCATGACGTGATTTTCAAAAAATTTCTTCAAATGTCCATCATCCTACCCAGATGACGAAAATGAGGTCCGTTCAAAATCAAATATATATATATATATATATATATATATATATATATATATATATTTATATATACTATCTAAGATACCCGGCTTCGCTTGGGAATCATTAGAGTCTGAATGATAATGGTATTTCTTATTTGTCAAGGCTACAATGTGTACAGCTACACTTCCCGCAAGAGCTAATAGTTTTCCTGTAAGAGTCAGGTAGGGGACTTATTTATAGAATAGAAATTTTAGTTTGAAGAATAAATGAAAATTAGTCCTAAACCAATGCCTCTCCCCTGTTTGACACACCTTGAATAATTTACATCATCATGGATAGCATTTATTATAATTAAATTCATCTATAATGTACATATTTTCTCTCAAAAACCAATCAAATTATATGCATAATAGTAAATGCGAGTAGAAAAAAAAAAATACAGCATTTCACAGGAAATTAGTTAATACAATTTACTGAGTTAGCCTACCGGCAGCTTCTGTTCCCCCATGAGTGTTATCAACATTGCTTTACTTAAATACCATACTTCATATTGGAAAGAATTGTTGAGCATATCACTATTTCTACGCAAATTAATTTCTTCATCCATTGTTACCGAAAAAATGTATAAAACAAAAGTTACTCTAAATAACTAACAACTTTTGTCAAGTGCATATTTGCATAGAACTATATATTTCTCTGTTAACCCTCTAACAGTCACAATTTTTGTATAATTGTTACCAAACTCCATATTTAAACATTTTATGTAAAAATAAAGATCAAGTTCATTAACAGCTGAAATCAGACTGGGGAAGTGGAATTTCAAAAATTCTTAATATCTTTGTTATTACGCGTCAGATCAAAAAATTATGTAGAACTAATCTTATTGCAAATGTAATGTTCCATAAATGTTGTTATATACGTTTTTTCCCTATTTTGATTATTAACCGAGATATTTGCATTTTTTAGTTTTCAGTAAGCCCCCACTCCTGTCATATTTAAGCTGTTATATTATGAAACACTTTATTTGAAGCCTAAATACCAAATATTGTTCTCATTGAACTTTTACGTTTTGAGATGAATGCAAATACGTGATGCACGTGGGAAATCTGCTTTGTTAACGGAGCCCCTGCATAAAAGACATTTTAAAAAAAAATGTTTTCTGGAGTTCACAGATATTCAATCGGCTTATATTGGTACTCCTCCAGCAGTTCCACTTTAGGCCTCGTATGTTATTTGTTGAATATATCACCAATTTAAATAAAAGCAATACTCAAGACCTATACCTTAGTGTTAATAGTGTCCTGAGCATCCTTAGTTCATTATTATTTATTCTCTTTCTATTTATTTTATATAAGCTAATTTCATATTCTATTTAAATATGTAATTTATTAGTATTTGTCTATAAACCTAGGACCAAAGCGACCTCTATTCCTTGTTGGAAATAAAATTGATTTACTTTGGGGCGATAGAAAAGGATGGTTGGAACATGCTCTTTCTTGCCTCAGATCAAATTTCCCTGCTTCAGCGTCTGTCAAGCATGTCTCACTTATCTCTGCTAAGACAGGATTTGGTGTGGAAGAACTCATAACGAAACTCCATAACATCTGGCAATATAAAGGTAATATTTATTTTAATGTCTTATTTCTACCCTTTAACCCTTATTACTTTTAATTTAATTAAAACCTTTGAATAAAAGATTATTATTTGATTTCCTTCTTTATTATTATCTACAGCCATCTTCTTACTCGCCATTCTGTATAATTGTATGGTTTGAACAACCAATTTTTCTCCCCTATTGAAATATTTGTCTTTACACTGTTCTTAAAACCTAGAAATCCCACCTACATATAACCATTACTCCTATAATCCCACCAGTCATCTCCCAGTCCTTTCTAAAATATTTGAAATTTCTTTCTTCAGTTTTGGTTTCAATTTAAACATTCCACAAGATAACAAGGTTTTAGTTTAGTTGATCTCATCTCCTTCAAGAGAGAGGTCAAAGAGGTATTGCACAGCAGCCTTCCAAGGCTTGGCTCAAACATTTGTTTGATACAACTTTAACATAAAAACTTGACATTTTAAGCTCAAAATGCCCTTCCTAATCCCCAATCCCTCCTACCTGTCAAACAAATGTTTCATTTTTGAAAAAGTCTGTCACGCAGGGGCTGCGTAAACTAAGTAGATTTCCCACATGCGTCATGTATTTGCATTTATCTCAATGCGTAAAGGGTCAATGAGAACAATATTTGGTATTTAAGGTCCAAATAAAGTGCTTCATAAAATAATAGCTTATTCTTAATATGACATGAGTCTGAGTGGGGGTTTTCTGACCGAAAACTAATAAATGCAAATATCTCGGTTAATAATCAAGAGTGAAAAAATGTACATAACATTTATAGAACATTACATTTGCAATAACATTGGTTCTATACAATGTTTTGATCCAACGTATAATAAGAGATATTTCAACCTTCGAAATACCTCTCCCTCTAAATCCCTCCTCCCACTGGTTCAATTTCAGTCATTAACAAACTTGACCTTTAGTTTTACATGAAATGCTTATATATCGAGTTTGGTTACAATCAAATAAGAATTTCGACCTCTGGAACTGTAACAGACACACACTCACATATATAAAATTTAGAACGGACCTCATTTTCTTCATCTTCTAGGTAGGGTCGATTGACATTTGAGGACATTTTTAAAAAATCGCGTCATGAGTACAACCTCAATAGTTGATTTCCCTTTAGGGAAATCTGCTAAAACATATGACATACGCATAAAAACATAGAAAATACTATCATTTACAATGGATAGAATATACTCGTATTACCAGTTCCGCTGCAATGTATTTATTTCTGGGAAAGTGTACTTTCAGTCTCCCAAAAGACCTTCAGAACTAGTAAGCTTCCAATTCTACTGCTTGATGAGTACGTTTTTATTTTCTCCGTATTTGAGGGACTGAATGTACTCTCCTCCTGAAATAAATACATTGCAGTGGAATTATTAACAATATTTTCTACCCATTGAGAATTTGTCCTTGTGCAGCAAAGGTCTTATATGTTATGCATAGAAGATATTTTTTGTCCTATTGCAGTGCTGGCAGCATTTCCCAATCATACAGCATTCCTTCCACAGCCCAATTTTACAGTTTTTAACCGATGATCTCACAAACGTAAATTAAAAAATTGTGTAATTAATGACAACATAGTAATTAATGAAAGCATCTCTCAACAGATTTATATCATACTTAGGTGCCCAATCCCTTCCTCCTGTTCCCTTAAACAATATAGAAATAGAGATGTTCCTACCTTGGATTTTACCTTGATTCATGACTCACTCAGTGTAAAGAAGGACTGTGGCCCAGTAATCTTCTTGTGTCATTTGTGATTTCAATCAAACTTTGAATAGGATGTTTGCATTTGCTATTTTCTAATGGGTGGAGCAGATAAATTAGGGAATTATACAAATATTGTATTGAATTGCAATAACATGTTTTAAAACAGTTATCTCAAGTTTTAAAGCTGAAGTATTTGGTGCACATTTTGAATGGAATTGAAATTTAAGGGCTCATAATGATTCTTAAGAAATTTTAATTACTACTTGATTTCAGGAGATGTTTATCTAGTTGGCTGTGCAAATGTGGGAAAATCATCATTATTTAATGCTTTGATTCAATCTGACTATTGTAAAGTCAAAGCTATTGACCTTATTCAGAGAGCAACAACAGCACCTTGGCCTGGTACAACTATTAATCTCCTGAAGGTAAATTATTAAAAACATTCAAATCAGACTTTCTATCAAACATTAATATGTATGCTTAACATCTGAACAGTGGCAATTTGAATGGTCTTAATAGAGTCATGTATTGTGAGAGCTAGAATTGGTTGAATAAAACATATTCTCCTCATTGAATTATGATACATTAAAACATTATATATTTGTATTTAACTCTGAAATATGCATGCCCCCCATAAATTTTAAATCTACTATTATTAAATAATAAGAATTTAAAATGAGGAACGCAACAAAAAATATTAAAGCTAAATAAATATTAATTATTATAATAAAAATATATGAGTAGTGTGTCATGACCCTGAAGATATAAAAACAACAAGCAAAATAAAATAACATGTTAAACATACAAATATAAAGTATATGCAAAAGCAAGGCATAGATTGCAAAATTTCACACATTGGGGAATCACCCAAAACTAACGTAACTGTCAAACTGGTTTTTGAAATCATTTTAAACAGATTTATGGTCTTGTATGTATGTTAGGAAAGTAAAGTATCTGGAGGCCCTACAACTTTTACAAAAATTATTTTAAGAAATACATAACAGTTAAGATTATTTTTTTCAAGTTTCCAATTTTAAGACCAGAAGGATGGAGATTGTACCTAAGGACAATGAGACTAAAAGAAGAACAAAAGAAAAGAGCTGCAGAGATGAAATTGAAAAAACAACAAAGAACTTCTCGGAATAAGTCACAACACCCTCAATTAATAGGTAAATATGAAAGAAATTATATATACATACATACATACATATATATATATATATATATATATATATATATATATATATATATATATATATATATATCAGGCTATATTTGTAGATTGCTCAATATTTTAACTATTTTGCTTAAAATCCTCAATCTTCTTTTTATATCTTTCAGTATATACATATTGTTTCTCTTAAAGTTTTTAGCAGATTTCCCTTAAGGGAAATCAGCTATTGAGGTCGTACTCATGACGCGATTTTCGAAAAATTTCTTCAAATGTCCATCGATCCTACCCAGGAGATAACGAAAATGAGGTCCGTTCAAAACTATATATATATATATATATATATATATATATATATATATATATATATATATATATACAGGGTGTCCCCAAACCAAACGGCCAAACTTCAGGGATCGATAGAGGATCGAAAAACTAAGAAAAAAAGTCCTCTGGCATATGCCTCGTTTTCGCTTCGTTTTTGAGAAAATCACAAAAACTGCAAATAGTTGTGCAAAAAGTGTATTTTTTTTTTTAATAATGTATTTAAATTACAAAAAATTATTGGCTTTTTGAGTAAGCTTAATTTTTTAATTTACGAGGAGTAAATTTAGAAAACATGAATATTCTCACGCTTTCCTTATCAATAAAACGTCTAGGTTGAGTGTTTAAACTTAAAAAGAAAGGATTAAAATGTTTACTATCATTTTAATCCTTTTGGGGGGGGGAATCCAGCCTCGCATTCTCACATTAGTGGTGTTGCTAGTACTGTTCAGTGAAGTCAACAAATATGGCTAGATTTACCAACGCTGAATACGCGGACATAGTCTAGTCTACGGATTCTGCGATGGCAATGCACGTCAGGCAGTTCGGGAATATCGCAGACGGTTTCCTGACCGAGAAACCCCACACAGAGGTGTTTTTACCAGCTCTTTCAGATGGCTACGAGAGACTGGGTTCTTCTCATGTAATCGTCGTGGAAACCGTATGCAGGCTCCGATGGAAGCCGACCTGAGGCGGAGGGAGAGGATACTGAGGCACTTCAATACCAACCCTGGCACAAGCGTCCGGAGAGCTGCTTCAGTTCTAAGCATACCAAAGACAACCATTTGGCGCACATTAAGGGCTGACCGCAGGCATGCTTACCATGTACAAAAGGTACAAAATTTAATACCCGCTGATTATCCCCGCCGATTAAATTTTTGTAATTGGTACAAAGAACAATTGCAAAACGATGTAAACTTAAGTTCGAAAGTAATCTGGACGGACGAAGCGACTTTTACACGTGCGGGCATATTCAATCAAAGAAACTACCACCTTTGGGCAAATGAAAATCCCCGCGCTGTTAGAGAATTTCATTACCAGCATGAATTTTCTGTAAACGTGTGGGTCGGTCTTTGTTATAATCGCATAATAGGTCCCGTATTTTTACCTGCTCGACTTCACGCTGAAAGTTATCATCTATTCCTGGAGAATGACTTACGGGCACTTTTGGAAGATATCCCTTTGGAAACAAGGCTTGAGAGCTGGTTTCAACTCGATGGTTGTCCTGCACATTACGGAAGGGCCGTACGAGACTGGTTGGACATCAACTACCCAGGTCGCTGGATAGGACGAGGTGGGCCGGTGCCTTGGCCTCCCCGGTCTCCGGACCTCACACCACTAGATTTCTTCGTGTGGGGATACGTGAAAGAAAATGTCTACCGAGAGCCCGTCCGCACAAGGGATGACCTCATCGAGCGCATCAGAATGGTTTGCAACCAGCTCACCGCAGAACAATGTTTAGATGCAGTGCGATCTGTGAGTACGCGATGTGATGCGTGTCACCATTTTTCAGGACTAGCCGAGTGTGTCAACGTGCCGTGTATCGTGCTCCCATTAATTTACTATTTCAAGTAGTTTAAAGTGCGTTATTTCGTTCCTATTAGGTATAAAATGTTAAAATATAAAGTTTTGTTTTATGTAATGCTCGTAAATGTTCTAAAAACTTGCCAGGATAGTGAATAAACATTAAGTTACGTAGTGCTACGTTAGCTACAATCACATTTAAAGGTAACTAACCTGTATTGTTTATTTCGGTAGATCCTTTTATGACAGTATACTTTAGATACTAAACTAAATATTAGTAAACGCAATTTAAATTAGGTTAATTACTCTAATAATCTAGTTTAAGCTTAATTTACCTTAATTACTCTATTAATTTAATTATTTATTTATTTATTTATTAACGTCCACTTTTTGCAACTCAGGCTAATTGGGACGGGTTATCTACAGGTTACCACCCTTTTCTAGCCAGGGTGGGATTTTAGGACGTTATTTAATGAATTTCGTCACTAAATAATTTCCTTTGCCCAGGCAAGAATCGAACTCGCCACTCTAGGTTTACCCAAGGTACTTATAAGATAAGGTAGCGCCATTCGCGAGTAGCCAATCAGAATGCAGCAAGCCTCTACGTCACTGGGCTGACAGATTCGTGGCGGACAAGCCGAAATACGATCAATATAAGCAGTTTTCTGATTAATTTGGCGAATAAAAAATTGTTAAAATGGTATATGTCTGAAAATGATACAAATTACTTTAGTTGAATATATTTTATTTCAAATAAACCATGTACAAATTAGATTCCATTAAAAATAAATACATAATAGTTCCTTAAAATTTATATATGTTGGGTTACATTTAAAAATCGTAATTTTTCTAGGTAATTAGCACAACAAAAAGTAAAACTTTACTATAATAAGATGAAATCTCCAAAACATGAAAACAGTAATGACTTCTATTATACAAACAAATAAAAGTTAATAAAATTGAGATTAACCAAGCAATAAACAATGATACCCAGTTAAAAATGAATAAAAATGACTAAATTATTTTAATCATCAGCTAGTCAATATAGGTACAAGATTTTTAAAGGTTATCATTGGCATGTAGTCCTCCTTGTAATAAAGAGATGCTTATATTTAGTCACTGGAATCCTTGGTTCCAGTAGCATCCTTGTGAAGAGAATGGCACTGATGTTGGAGCATATGCATTGAAACCGCACTGTCCCATAGAATAACTAACTGTGGAGGAAACATGTAATATCATTAATGATAGACCATGGGAAATAAACTCCTATAGTGCTCTATAGAAAACACTACAAGAAGATAATTCTGTTACTCAGACTTTAAAACTTATCTTTTTTTTAAAAAAAAGCTGTCATTGGCATGTAGTCCTCCTTGTAATAAAAATATGCTAACATTTTGAGCCGCAGGGAATCCCTGGTTCCAGTAGCATCCTTGTGAAGAAAATGGCACAGATGTTGGAGCATATGCATTGAAACCGCACTGTCCCATAGAATAAATAACTGCGAAGGAAACATGTAATATCATTAATGATGGAGCATGGGAAATAATCTCCTATAGTGCTCTATAGGAAACAATACAAGAAAATTATTCTGTTTCTAATATTTTAAATCTTACCTTTTTAAAAGCTCCCATTCGCATGAAGTCTGTCTTGTCCAAAACAGTTGCTGCTGATATTTTTTGAGTGTATGCATTGAAACCGCACTGTCCCAAAGAATAAATAACTGCGAAGGAAACATGTAATATCATTAATGATAGAGCATGGGAAATAAACTCCTATAGTGCTCTATAGGAAACACTACAAGAAAATTATTCTGTTTCTAATATTTTAAATCTTACCTTTTTAAAAGCTCCCATTCGCATGAAGTCTGTCTTGTCCAAAACAGTTGCTGCTGATATTTTTTGAGTGTATGCATTGAAACCGCACTGTCCCAAAGAATAAATAACTGCGAAGGAAACATGTAATATCATTAATGATAGAGCATGGGAAATAAACTCCTATAGTGCTCTATAGGAAACACTACAAGAAAATTATTCTGTTTCTAATATTTTAAATCTTACCTTTTTAAAAGCTACCATTCGCATGAAGTCTGTCTTGTCCAAAACAGTTGCTGCTGATATTTGTTGAGTGTATGCATTGAAACCGCACTGTCCCATAGAATAAATAACTGCGAAGGAAACATGTTATATCATTAATGATGGAGCATGGAAATATACTCCTATAGTGCTCTATAGGAAACACTACAAGAAAATTATTCTTTTCTTACATTTTAAATCTTACCTTTTTAAAAGCTCCCATTCGCATGAAGTCTGTCTTGTCCAAAACAGTTGCTGCTGTTATTTTTTGAGTGTATGCTCTGAATTTGAGCTTTGGATAATATTGGATAGCAAATCCTTTCCATTTCTTTTTTCACTGCATTTGTTCTTCTTTTTGCATCAATTTTTAGCTGGTAATTAACTGTTAGCAATTTAGTAACTCTCTTTTTTAAATTTAAAGTTATTACTTTCTAAATTTTTTACTTGGATCAGGTCAAGGAAAAGATCAACGCTTTAACTCGCATGGCTAACCTGAGCCCCTTAATTTAATTATCATTTGTTTACATATTTCGCGATTTCCGTTAGCTCTTTAATATTGTTATTTTAGAATATTTAGACAGTATATTTTAGGTACTAAGCAGTAAATATTAATAAACGTAAAATTAAGATAGGTTAATTACTTTATTAATTTAGTTTAAGCCGTTAATTATCATTTGTTTACATATTTCGTGATTTCCGTTAGCTCTTTAATATTGTTGTTTTAGAATATTTAGACAGTCTATTTCAGATAATAAGCAGTAAACATTAGTAAACGTAAAATTAAGATAGGTTAATTACTTAATAATTTAGATTAAGCCGTTAATTATCATTTGTTTACATATTTAGTGATTTCCGTTAGCTCTTTAATATTGTTATTTTAGAATATTTAGGCTTACATTATCAACTTTATAGCTGTCTATCCGATGTAAGTTAAATCCTCTTTCACTAATATTTTTAGTATTCTTGTTTTATGTAACTTCCTATTTTATTTCTTTATTAGTTTAAGTCCGTACGTAGCTACTAACGGAAATGAGTCTTTATTGTTCAAAATTATTTCTACGTCTAGATTAATCATAATTAAATTATCTTAATATATATAATTGATGCCTAGTTTTTATAAATCTTTTATTTTAATCAATTGCTTTTAAATGGCCGGAAAACGTACTAGTAAACGTGCTACGGAAGGAGTTAAAGCAGCAGAGAAAGGCGCGGAACATGAGCTGCCAAAGTCGATTAGTAGCTGCATAGAGGTAGATAATTTCGTCGCCAACTCCGAGACCACGCCCACCAGCCAGCAAGCTTTAGGTGACGTCACCACCCAGATGGATTCTCAGGGTACAGAGCTTAGCTTCATTCTACCCGAAACCAATTTACACGATCCCTTATCGGAAGACAAAGAAATACGGCCAGAAAACTTCACCTCAGCTATTGGGAGCAGCACTAAGGCCACTACTGACAAGCTTATCACCCTCATCTACAACCCTCGGAAAGTGAACAAGGAAGCAGCCGCCGTCATCGCCCCCGCTATCAGGGACTTGGAGCTCTATATCAATCACCTTCTCTGTGAAAATGGAAAGCTGGAAGCTAAAGTGGAGATGTCCGAAGTCGAGCACCGCCGGAAGAGGGAGTTGGACCCTGTAGCTATTCAAGAAGCCGTTCTCAGTGCCCTTCACGAATCTGGACAAGCAACTTTTCAGCCCCCTAAAGCCCCGACATTCGCCGAAATTATCGGTAAAAAGACTGGAAAACCAACCCAAAATGATACAATACTAGTCAAACCAACGAAAGAAAAAGAAAACATATATACCAATACAGTCCTGATTGAGTCTGAAATTAAAAACAAAATTGGTCCGCACCTCCACAATATTAAAATTAATAAAATTAAAAAAACCAACGCTGGCGTAATTATAAAGGCTCATAACCAGGTTGAAGCAAGCAAAATTGTTGAAACCCAAGTTCTGCAAAACTCCGGACTTCAACCAGTTTTACTTCACAAAAGAAATCCCAGGATAATAATATATGATATATCCGTTAAGTTGAGTCAGGAAGAAATCAGTTCAATTTTTTGGAAACAGAACGCCCACTCAATATGCAGGGAGAATAATATATTTAAACCTATATTCAAAACTGGTCCAAAAGGTCAAGCATCGTTTCACTGGGTGACAGAGGTTTCTCCAGAACTATACCGTGAAATAATGAAGGAAGGAAGGGTTTTTCTGGATTTTGACTCATGTAGAATCCGAAACTGGACTGTTGTTACGCGTTGCTATAAATGTCAAAATTTTGGACATGCGCAAAAACACTGTTCAGCTGAATATGTGTACTGCTCTCATTGCTCGGAGCGGGGTCATAGCTACGAACAGTGTTCAAACAAGGCGGCGCCTCCGAAATGCGTTAACTGTGTTAGATTTGGCAAAAATAGTGAACATGCGGCAACTGACAGGAACTGTGACTCCTATAGAAGAGCCGTTTTGCGCAATATAGATAATACCTATTATGGATAATCGAGGGCTGATGATAGCACAGCACAATTTGAAGAGATCTGCCGTGGCCACGGCTGAGATTAGGGTCGAATGCACTCGGAATAAAGTGGACATCCTTGCCATTCAAGAGCCATGCGTGAGGCGGATGAAGATCGCCGGGTTCAGCCTTCGATCTAGAGTGATTGCTTTTAGGGATGGAATTTTGAGCCCCGATGCTGGCATAGTCATTTTAAATAATGCTATGATTGTTACTGAGCTAAGCCATCTCATGACAAGGCACCTAGCAGTTGCTCACATTCAGGCAGGGGATGTGGACTTTACAGTAATATCTGTATACTTCAGGTATTCTATACCTCGCGAGGAGATTATTGATAGTCTCGAATTCGCTCTAGGCAACTTAACCGGGAAAATATTGGTACTGGGGGACTTTAATGCCCATTCTCCCACGTGGGGATCTCCGAAACTTGATGAACACGGCCGAATTATAGAAGACTTTATAAGCAGGAGAAGCCTATACATCCTTAACGACCCTTCATCCCCTCCAACATTTCAATCCAACAATGGTAGTTCGCATATAGATCTCTCTATTTCGAATGGGGAAGCTATCAGACACCTCTCTAGCTCGCACGTTAACGAGGATCGGACCAGTAGCGATCATCGCGTCCTGACTTTCCTAATGTTCAATAGGACAACCAAGCTCACAAGTCCAAGAAAACTCCGGTTTTCGACTAAAGGTGTCGACTGGAACAGTTTCGCTGACATCCTTGAATGGCACATAAAGGGAGAGACTACCTATGAACTAGAATCGCCAGATGAAATCGATGCTGCAGTAGCCAACTTATCCAGCTGCATTACAACTGCGTCCTACGAGGTACTTGGGTTGAGAGGGTTCCAATCCAGGCATGGTATCGTGGTGGAATGATGATCTCACTAGAGCTAAGAAGGACCGGAATAGAGCACGCAGGATCTTTCAAAGATCTCGCACCCCAAGTGAACGCGAGACGTTAAAAGCCCATTACTACGAGCTAAATAAAATATTCCATAAAATGGTCAAGAACTCAAAAGAGAAAGGCTGGGAAACCTTTGTCGAAAGCGAGTCGGCAAGGGACGTATGGGGCCTACATTATAAGACGGTAGCACAAAAAATCCCGCTCAAGGATCTCTATAAGACCGTTCTTACTAATACAGGCTACACCCAAACCTGTAAAGACACCATAACAGAAATCCTGAGAAAGGCGTTCCCAGAAGACACCACATTGTGTGAAACAGAGGAGCAGCAAATAGCCAGGGGCGAGCAGGAAGAGCCCTTGCTGACCGGAAATGTTACGGAATGGGACAGCATAGATACCGATATAGCCATCGATAAACTGCGAAATTCTAAGTCACCTGGACCGGATATGATTGAGGCTGCAGTTATTAAGCACGGTGGGAACGCTTTGAGAACCCGGCTTCAAGAACTTTTTAACGCCTGTCTGAAGGTAGGATATTTCCCCCGGAAATGGAAAGAAGCCGAGGTGGTCGCAATTCTAAAATCAAGCGAACAGATGGAATCAAGATATCGTGCGATAAGCCTTCTTCCGCATTTGGGCAAAGTATTAGAAAGATTGATTGTGGCCAGTTTAAAGGGCATCTTGGAAAACAACGCATCGCCAGATCAATTTGGGTGCAAAAAAGGAGGGTCTACCACTGAAGCAATTCGAAATATGATCCAAAACGTGCAAATTTCCGACACAAAGTACGTTTTGGGGATACTATTTGATATCGCAGGGGCCTTTGATAATCTATGGTGGCCATCCATCCTGAGAGCACTCAGGAGAAGGCAGTGCCCAGAAAATCTATACCAATTACTAAAAAGCTATTTAAGCAATAGAGTAGCTATGATCCCATGCGGGAAGACGATGATCAGGAGGGAAGTAGCTCGGGGTTGTGCACAAGGCTCTGTGCTGGGGCCTTACATCTGGGCACTGGTGTTTGACGAGCTCCTCCTCAAGTTGCGGTCCCTTGGCATTGAGGTTACAGCTTATGTAGACGATCTGTGCTGCTTAGTTAAGGGAAATAGTAGGCAGGAGCTGGAAGTGGAGGGCCAGCGGATCATTAACGCTATACAGGATTGGTGTTTTGAAAATAAACTTCAACTCAATGACCAGAAAACACAGAGCATCTTGTTAAAAGGAAAGCTTTGTCATAGGTGGCCCTCAAGGTTGGTAATAGGTCAGACCAGGCTTCAACTGATGACCAAAGTAGTATACCTAGGAGTCCACATCGGGGAGAGGTTAAATCTCAACCCTCACGCATCCCATCTCCGGGATTCGGTCAGCGGACGATTTCACCACCTAAGGACAATAGCACGTAATACTTGGGGCATCACTGATAAGAACAGAAGCATTTTATATAAAGCTTTGTTTGTCCCTATAGTGTGCTACGCTGCTCCAGCCTGGGCTCAAAAAATGTCGAAAGCGACCAAAAATTGTCTATGCCAAG
The DNA here is from genome assembly GCA_019009955.1 of Riptortus pedestris. Classification (NCBI taxonomy): domain Eukaryota; kingdom Metazoa; phylum Arthropoda; class Insecta; order Hemiptera; family Alydidae; genus Riptortus; species Riptortus pedestris. The sequence continues at coordinate 140,495,623 of CM032228.1, forward strand.
CCCAAAGAAGAGCTCTCCTCATGGTAACCAGGGCGTATCGGACAGTTTCGAGCGATGCATTGCAGGTGATGGCTGGCCAGCTTCCGATAGACCTGGAGGTAGCAATGCGGATCGCTATGTACCAAGCAGTCAGGGGGTTGCCTTACAAGATAGGAGAGTCTATCTTCACAATAGGACAGCAGGACCTCAAAAAAACACTCCACCATATTGAGAAAACCATCTGGGACAGTTGGCAGAGTCGCTGGACCAACTCCAGCAAAGGTAGGATGACCTACAAATTTTTCCCAGATGTCAGGACCAGATCTAAGATGACATGGTACGTCCCAGATTTCTTCTCCAGCCTACTTATAAGTGGTCACGGGGACTTCAATAACAAACTTCATTTCTTCAAACGAAAGGAATCCCCATTGTGCTCCTGCGGCGAGTTGGATACGGCTGACCACGTGATCCTCCAATGTCCGCGTTTCAACGCCAAGCGTATTCGGCTAATGAGTGCTTTCTCATATGTGAACTGGCCTCCTGAGAGCTACGACATGTTTGTAAACGACGCTGATAGATTTTCAGCCTTCAGGACATTTGCCCAAGAGGTGTTGAAAGAAAAGTAAAATTGAATTTATTTGTAAATTATATGTATAGTTTTATGTGAGTTTAGGCTAGTATTTAGGCTATAGGTATGTAGGTTAGTTAGTTAGGATCTTGCTGCCACTTCTTTGAACAGAGGCAAAGGAGTCGCAGCTGCGGGTTCCCCTAGGACTTTTCGGACTTAAAATAAATCTCCCAAATGTTGCACTTTAATGCTTAGCCGTGCTCGGTGAGTTAGGCTAAGTTACCTGGCCCAATTTATGTATTCAAAATTTTATATCTCTTATTAAATGGAGACCGCTGGTATGGGGAAACCCAAAGGTACAGCGGGGGCAGAGGTGGGAAAAAAAAAAAAAAAAAAAAAAAGATGTGATGCGTGTATTGCAGCGAGAGGCCAGCACTTCGAACAACATTTACGTTGACGCTTTAGAAATTAACGATGTAATTTTAGAGAAGGTAAAACCTTCAAAATTTTCAGGGTTTTTTTTTCTCACTAAGGTAGACCCATATAAAAACTAAAACATTTATGTTTTCCAAGTAAGAATATTTAATAATTTTATTAATTTTCTAAATTTTTAATCTTTTTTTATGTTTTAATCTTCAGTTATTGTTCATAATGTTATCTACTTTAAATAGGTAATTGTATTGGAATAACATTTATTGCTAAAATTCATTCAAGGAATAATATCCGGGTACTTGTGTATTATATCCACCACATTTTAGTTCCACTAGTTCCACGCTAGAGTGCGGTACTGTTTTAAGTAGTACGATTCATTGCCCGCAAGGGAGGTTATACTTACCTTATAACCTTCTACGGGATTATAATGATAAATAAAAGAAAACACATTTTTTTTAAATGAAACATTTTATTCACATTTAGGCGGGAAATGTGTGGAAATACTGTTCTTCATATCTAAGGACACAACTCCCTCATGTAACTGTTCCAATCAATAGCAGTCTTATTGGAAATTTTGAGTTGTTTTTTGCAAAAATTGACAGATGTCAATTCTTCGCACCAGCAGTAAATGAACTTCAATGCATTACAAAATGGAATTTTACTTCCTTCGAACCAAGTGTCAATCCGAACGCCGACTTGCTCACCACACTTTCTTACATTACACTTCCAAAAAATTCTTTTTTCCACTATACAGTTTCAAACAATGTGATTTAGAACACTTTCTTCTGATAGCCAAAATATTCCTCTCATGTAAATATTTAACAGCATCTTCTTCAGTCGTTGGCAAATCCCAAAGAGGCATTTTTAAAGGGCTAAGAAACTCTAAACAGCACAATAAACAGCAAACGCATCTATGACAAAAGATAACCTCATTAGCCTGGGAGAGCTAGCGTCGCACTTCCGTAGCGCATTCTAGCGTGGAACTAGTGGAAGTAAAATGTGGTGGATATAATACACAAGTACCAAAATCCGCTCTTCCATTGGCCTTAACTAGTTTTTGCACAACTATTTTTAGTTTTTTGTGATTTTCTCGAAAACGAAGCGAAAACGACGCATGTGCCAGAGGACTTTTTGTTTTAGTTTTTCGATCCTCTATCGATCCCTAAAGTTTGGCCGTTTGGTTTGGGGACACCCTGTATATATTTGTCTGTTAACACTCTAGCGGTCGCAATTTTTGTTTAATCGTCACCAAAATCGGTATTTAATCGTTTCATGTAAAAAGGAAGATCAAGTTCGTTAACTGCTGAAATCGGACCAGTGGGAGGGGGGATTTTCAAAAATTCGAAATATCTCCGTTATTATGCATCGGATCGAAAAATTGTATAGAAACAATCTTATTGCAAATTAAATTTACTATAAATATTGTTATATACATTTAGTCTCTATCTAGAATATTAACCGAGATATTTGCATTTTTATGAAGTCTGTGGCCAGGTATAGTTCGGATTAGATCGGCCATTTTCATCAGTACTCGGCTTCTTCTAACCTTACCTTACCTTCATTACTTTGTGTGATTTATGCAAATACGATCTGTTCATCCGCCGCCCCCCCCCCTTCTTTAGTTCTTGTACTACTAAAATTTGAGTTATTAAAATATAAATTATTTTTACTATTCAGAAGCCGTTTCAGTTGGGAATTTATTAAAATTAACTGAAAGTTTTCTTATTACCGTTTCTATTTATTCATGGTGGGCTTGTATTACCAGTATGCAGGTTTCTCTATTGTAAAACTTCACAGGGGAAATCTGCTTAGTTTACGCAGCCCCTGCGTGACGGACTTCTGTTATATTGTCAGTAACTAATAACTAGGCATCTATGGAAAATTATGTAGCTTTTGCTTTATGGACATATTTTTATTTTATGAAGATCAATAAAACAATTGCCTTCAGTAATTGTTTTTCAGGAATAAGTAATAAATGAAAAACCCTCTTAACTTAAAAAATCATACTGAAGTGTATTCGTTTGTGTATGTATGTTGTGTGTGTGCGTGCATTTATTTACATATATAACTGAGTAATAATAAGTTGAATTTTAAAAACATAGGTCAGATATATATTACAAATGATAAAGGTAATGGTATAAATTATTTATCCTGGAATTTCTTTTTTACAGTAAATTGAATTTTGTTGGTTTTATGTCTGATATTGGTGGCTCCTCATTGATGTCTAATAAGAAAAATAAATTAAGAAATTAAATTTTGTGTTTAAAAACACATTTTTTTTAATTTATTGCATTTATTATATAAATTATTTATTACATAAATGAAGATTGCGAATTTTTACAAAAGTCATTATTATTAATTAAACCAAAGAAAATATGTTTTATTTAGGTTATATAGGAAGAACATTTTCTTCAAAAGATCAAAAAGAAAATTATGTGGCAGAAACAGGGGATAATTTTACAATTGCTACTAAAGTAACAAGACTTGGTATTGATCCAAAGGACCCAGACTTTGCCGATTCAAAATGGGTTTATGATACTCCTGGTGTACTTCATCAAGATCAAGTAAAGTTACTTCTTAAAATGTTAATAATATTCACATTCTCAGCATGCTTAGTATTTATTTATGTGAGGTTGAATTTGTAGTTAATACAATTTAATACAAATAATTCAATAAATTATTTTATATTGAATGTATGTACTCTGCATTATTATAGAAATTAGTTTATTAAAAATGTGGCTCAACCAAGTATGTTAAGACATTGAATTAAATGCTTTTGAAAAACTTTTGAGTCATTGTTTGATTGATTTCCACAAAGGCAGAGCAAATTAATTTTGTGATTAATTCGTTAAGTACACAACTTGAAGAAGAAACAAATGTGAGAACGTACTGCCACTAAGTGGCTAATACAAATTCCTGAAAGGAGCATTCACTCACCTCTTGAGTGGTTTTAACGAACCAAATTCAAATAGCAGAGGCTAGTTAGAGTTTAGAATTTTTTTTTACCATTGTCCAATATCTAATGAATTATTTTAGAGACAACCTTGAGGTTATAGCATTGATTATCACTTAAAGGGTTAGCAAGCTCCTGTGAGACAGACACTTTTTGGTGATTTTGTCTTTAATATAACATCATTTAGCATCAGTTTTATTAATAAAACAAATTTGAAAGAGAAAAAATGGAATATAGGAATTTTATGGATGTAATAAACACACCAATATCATTTTAATATAAATATGTAAAAGACACATCAATATATGTTTAATAACTTTTGTGCTTATAAATACAAATACAACTTTTATGACACTTTTTTATTTAGATTTTAGAGTTCCTAACAACGGAAGAAGTTTCGTTAACTATGTCGAAGGATGTAATTGAACCAAGAACCTTTTCCCTAAAAGAAGGATGGACATTATTCATTGCTGGACTTGCCAGAATTGATTATCTTAAAGGAGATAAGAATATAAAGTAAGCAATTTAAGTTACATTTGTTGAATTTTTTTGTGTACGTAGTATTTAATGAATAATTTTTAATTAATTATTGCTAGCCAAGCCAGTAACTATTATTTATTTGGTTAGTTTTGACCAATTTATCATATCGATAGCTGTAAATGAGAGACTTAAATTTCGTATGTGTTTTACTCAGGCATGTAATTTAAAGAAATTGTGTTTCTTTTACTCTGAATACTCACTCTAATATTTTCACCCAAAATCCTTAATTTACAGCTTTAAAGAAGATTGCTACAGTCTTCCTCATCTACCTGACATTCAGTCTATGGGAGACTTATCTATATAATTATAGCGTCTTTCTCAATGAAAAATGGATCTAATTTTTGATAATTCCTTTGAAATGATCTCCTTATTTTTATTTTTAAAGTTAATACATTTCTTAACTATTAAACAAGTATAATTAACAGTAAAATGAAATTGTTCTATTTCAATACCTACTAATTTAGTTTTCCCAAAATTGCCATGCACTTTTTCAGTCTTAGAAACCTCTTTATTTTTTAATTACTTATTTATGTTTTATTATATGTCATCTGATCAGTTGATAGCAGAACAAAATTATAAAGCACCAGAAACTTGGCTGTACCAAAATATAACTTCAAAAAACAATTTGTGTCCCGTAATTGCCTACCTGGATTCAGTAGTTTTGCATATCTCTTAGGAGATTTAATTGAAAATCTAAATAAAAATCTTCCTTACTTTGGCTTTCACTATGAAAACTTTTAGCACATATTTTTAAGATTAGAATATTTACTTTATACATAGCATAGTTGTCAAGATTTATTACTGTAGGTAGTAGTAACAACTTAGTTACTACCCCTGAAGGACTAAGCACTAGTATTAATAAAGAAAGGCATGTGTTAACTTTCTTTATCTATCTATCTATCTATCTATATATATATATATATATATATATATATATATATATATATATATATATATTTATAAAATTGCAACCTCTCTCTGTACATTGATTTTTTTCTCGAAATTTCAACATACTTTTTCATTTTACATGCCATAGACACGATATCTGCAATTTGTTTCTTTGGTGTCTGTTTGTTTGTTACCTTTTCATGCATAAACGGCTCAACTGAATTTTATGAAACTTGATATGTATATTACTACTAATCCAACTTAGACTTTAGGCTATATTAATATTCTCTGAGACAAACAGGAGTGGGGGTTATAAGGGAGACCTGAAATTAAAAATAGCAATATTTCCTTTCGTATTGCTTTTTCGGCAAATATGTACATTACAAAAGTTGTTTATTTTGTTATTTAGAGTAACTTTTGTTATATACACTTTCATTGCATACCGAAGTATAAATGAGTTATACGCTAAAAACTATAGCGTAGGTCAACAATTTTATTTGGCACAAAAGACTTAACCGAACTAAACAAATGTGTATTAGCACTAACCTGTCCATGATAATAAGCTGTACCAACATTTCTAGGGAAGAGCAGGAGTGGGGGTTGTAAGGGTGGCCTGAAATTAAAAATAGCGATATTTGGTTTTCTATTGGTTTTTTGGCAAATATGCTCATGACAAAAGTTGTTTATTTTGTTATTTAGAGTAACTTTTGTCATATAACAAAGTAGAAACAAGATATACAATATACATTAATGACTAATGCGGCGGGCAACAATTTTATTGGGCACTAATGATTGAACCAAAATTAACAAAACTCGGTATGTGAATTAGCATTAATTCATCCATGATAATAAGCTATATTAAAATTTTTATGTGTGTACGGGTGTGGGGGTAATAAGGGAGGCCTGAAATAAATATTCGAGATATTTCATTTTCTATTTGATTTTCGGCAAATGCGCAAATAACAAAAGTTGTTTACTTTATTATTTAGAGTATCTTTTGTAATATTCACTTTTGTCGGATAAAAAAGTATAAACGAGATATACAATAAAAACTAAAGTGGAAGCCAACAATTTTATTGGGCATTAACGATTGAATCAAACTTAATGAAACTCGGTATGTGAATTAACATTAATTCTTCCATGATTATAAGCTATATTAAAATTTTTAGGTTCGAACGGAGAATACTGAAAGATACCATTTCTAGATGTTTTAGTTGAGAGAAAGGCCTCGCATCACCACCCAGCACAGAAGAGTGGAATCATTCGTACACTGGTCTCTAGGGCAGAAAGAATATCCGAGCCACAAAACTTGCACAAGGAGAAAAGGCATCTCATGTCAGCTCTGAAAAAAAACGGCCATGAGAAAGATGAGATCAAATGGCTATTCAAGAAGAAGATACAAAGAGAAAAAGAACAAAAACATACAGCTGTAATACCCTTTGTCAAAGGGACAACAGAGAGAATTTCAAGAGTACTAAAGAAACATGAAATAGCTACAACATTCAGCACGGATAGAAAAATAGGACAAATAATACCAAACAGCAAAGACAAACTCCACACTAAATGCCCAGGGATATACAGCATACCCTGTTCCTGTGGTACAGAATACATAGGCCAGACTGGCAGGTTGATAAGCACCAGGGTGGCAGAACTTATAAAGAGTGTGAAAAAGTTCCGGACAGAAGACTCAGCAATAGCTGAACATTTTTGGGAAACGAACCACCAGATAAAGTTAACTAATTAATTCATGAGAAACGCCAGTGTACTTAGTGCTTTGTTTAATTAAAACGTCGAAATTATTTGAACAAACATTTTTAGTATTGTGAAGATAATGTAATTAGAGTATTTAATATAATTTAATGTAGCAATGGATTGAGATCCTAAATGAGTCGGCACCACTGAGCCTAGGGAGGTGTGGGTTACTACTTCCTTTGTCCTATCAGTTCTGCCGCTTCCCTGCCAACTACTTAATTGTCTATGTTTACATAATAATTGATGCTTAAACATTTAGAAATGTAAATTTGTTTAGTAATCACAAATAAATAATTTAAAAGTAGGAATTATGAATATACAGTTTACAATTCAGACTTACAAAAGAGTATTTTTAATAGCGGTTATGACCTACCTAAATCAGTTGTCACCGTTGGGCTTTGTACCGCATCAAGGGAAAGGAACTTTTATTTGTATGTGGTTTGGAAGACAGAATAATTTCTGATTATGAATTATATGGTCCATTATATTATAAAAAAAACTAGATGCACAGGAGACATGAAATGTAAAAATATTGAGGACAGTGAAGCGTTACTTAACAAATAATTTTATTATTGACAAATCCACAGCAACGATGGGTATAAACCCTAAACACTGGGACAGGAAAATGTCAAAAAATTATGCAAAGTAAAGCCTTGCCAAAAAAATAACATCATTCAGCCTCAAATGAATTCGCGGGTGAAGCCGGGTAACTTAGCTAGTCATAAATAAATCTGATGTCACTTCTCTAATAAACAAATTAATTTTTCTAGGTTGACTGTATTTTCATCTAAATCATTACCAATTACTATCACAGAATTGAAGGATGCAGATGAAATATATACAAAATTAGTAGGTACGGAGTATATGCTTGTTCCTCATGGACAAAAGGAACGATTAGAACTTTGGCCAGGATTGCAAAGTGCTTTGGAAGTATCCCTAGTTGGAATCGACCGTGAAGAATCCTGTGCAGATGTCACATTATCTTCTGCTGGTAAAATGTTGCATTTATAATATTTTAGTGATATACATATTTATATATCGTTCAAATTTAATCTCCTTTCTACTACAGTCTTTTTTGATAGTGCCTTTCAGATTTTATTGTAATTTACTACCACTTCTAATTTATGAAGAAGTCTGTCACGTGGGGGCTGCGTAAACTAAGCCGATTTCCCACATGCACCGCGTACATTTATCTCAAAATGTAAAAGTTCAATGAGAAAAATACTTGGTATTTAGGCATCAATTAAAGTATAACAGCTTATTGTTAATATGACATGAGTAGGAGTGGCGGTTTACTGAAGGCCGAAAACTAAAAAATGCAAATATCAACATTTATAGAATGCAAGAAGATTAATTCACTATAATTTTTTAATCCGACCCATAATAACAATAACCCATTTCAAATTTTTGGAATTCCCCCAAACCCCTCAAATTTTTATATATATATATATATATATAAATTTTGAAGACATCATTTCTATCATCTCCTAAGTAGAATAGATGGACATTTGAGGAAATGTTTCGAAATTTGCATCACGAGTAGGCCTCAATAGCTAACTAAAAACTATTAAGTACTAAAAAAGTTAGTATTGTGCAGTAAATGCATTAAACCTTGACAATGGCTCTCAACTGCATGCATAGCTTTTTATTGATTAAAATTAAGGTTGTATACCAACATTAAGTACTTTTTGGCTTTTAGCAGTTATTGACGTTGTACTCATGACACGATTTTCAAAAAACATTCTCAAATGTCCATCGATCCTACCTAGGAGATGAAGGAAATGATGTCCGTTTAAAATTATATTTTTTTTGTTGCGAAAACTGCCTACATGAAAAATTAAACAGTGTTAATCACATATTTAAGAAGTAGGAAGTAGATGAAAGGAGCCGACCGATGGAAAGACCATTGGTGCCAAAGTGTCTAGACTACACCATCTAGCCCGTTCTCGGCAATACCCATCTCGGATCTAGACAGTTTCCTTTTATTTTAGCTAGTGAGCTATAGAAGGGGCCCAGCCCGCCCCGACAGTTTTTATAATGCATTTATAATATATTAGTTTGTTTTCAGCTCTCTGTAAGTGAATAACAGTGCATTCAGTGCAGCTTTAGTGAACAGAGCCTTTTAGTTGCAGTACAGTAAAGTATTTTATGTAAAGAACAGTATAGTGCCATGTTTAACACGTTCGCTGCTGTATCAGTCCCCGGGGTCCGATCGCCATCAATTCTTTCATGACGGGCCGGGCCCCTCTCCTTCAGTCCACTCCAAAAAGACGAAGGCTGTAGCAAGCTTATTATGAGAGATATTTTAACGGGGATTGGATGTAATTTATTCTTAGAACCTGTAGATTTAGTTAATCTAGAAAAATACTATTGGATGCCGGGGACCGTAACCGTCTAGAAATAGAGAAACTCCAATTTGGTAAGGCACTATCCCCCGGCGCCCGATGCTTATTCCAGTCACAACTTGATCAAAAATGAACTGACTTGAATCTGTTTTACCTTCCATGCCCCTCATTCGCTCATTTACCATTGTGATACACTCAGTATGTCTCGTGGTCGGAAATTAGTTGAGTAAGGACTTTTTTTTTTTTTTTTATCTGAGACCCAGCTTCACAATTTAGATGGTAGTAAGGTAGTGTGATCTACCTGGGGTGAGAAGTGATAGTTTCTACTGAACTATAGTTCCATTATAAGGGTGAGGGAATTGTGATTGGGTGTAATGGAACACTGGGGATGGGTTACCCGGTAGCTGGTGATACCGGCTGGGTTGTAGGAGTACGCACTGTCTTGCAGACAGCAGTGAAAGTGAGAGTGATACGACTTCAAGTGACAATAGTTTTGCAGACAAGAACTATTTACCCTCATGTTCTAGTTCAACTACTGACCTAGAAGTGCTTACAAGTTTAGAGTGCTTATTGGAAATAACAGCTGACAATGTGATAAAAAATGTACATTAGTTGTAGACGACATCGGACGCCAGGGACCGCTCCTGGCTTTGCTGGTGCTAGTTTTTGGATTGGAGGACTGAAGGCTCTGCTAATTCATTCATTTAGTTTACTTGAATTGTCAAGAGATAGCGTTACCTTCGAAAACTACATTGGTCCCCGGGGTCCGATACAGGTTTTAACGTTAGGAGAGGCATCGGACGCCGGGGACCGGTGCAGTTAGTGGTGGAGTATATCACATATAGACTGCAGCAGCGAACGTGTTAAGTAAAGGACAATGTGCAGCGCCGTGTTTTTGTGAACTTCAGTGATCGTGAGTGAGTTATTGGACTGTGTAATAAGAAAAGCAGTGAAGCTATCAGTGCATACTGAGTAATAGTTAAGAATAATTAACCAAGCGTGTAGTGCATTGTTAAATAAATTGTGCAGTGATAAAAACTCTGAAGCTTGTGTGTATTTAATTTTGCAATCCAAAAGAACTCTAATAAACAACGTTTATTACTGTTTTTGTAATAAATGTAACAATATATATAAAATTGTAACCTCTGTCTGTACATTGATTTTTTTCGCGAATTTTCACAATAACTTTTCGTTTCACATGTCATAGACACCATAACTACATTTTGTTTCTTTCGTGTCTGTTTGTTACCTTTGAAGTATTGAACCAATCTTATTGCAAATAAAATTATCTATAAATATTGTTACACAGATTTATTCTCTATCTTTAGTAGTAATGGAGATATTTGCATTAAGTTGTGATTTCATAAAACCCATTCCAAGCTTAAATACCAAATATTGTTTTCATTAAATGTATACTATGTGAGATACATGCAAATATGATGTCATGCTTAATAAGATTCTGTGGTCGTGAATCAAAAATATTTATTTGTTCTATACCTTACTTGATATTAGTGTATATTTTATTTCATTGAGAGATTTTATTTATCGGAAAAATAGAAAAAATAAAAATCTGGCTATTATTTTCCGAGAAAAAAAATTTAAAGTGAATTAATTTAAAATACTTACATGAAATCTAAGAAATCCAAAACACGAACTTTTATGTATTGAAAAAATTGTAAGCTCAAGGCGCAACTCTGTAATGAATTCCATGAAGAAACGAAGTAGAAGCTAAGTAGTGGGGGCTAGTAAAAGGGCTCCAAGATGAGTAAAAGTGCGTAGTAAGGTTGCCCGCCAGCGGGCAATGCGCCTGGGGGGAAAGTACTATTTGCCCGCCAGCGGGCACCTTAGCACTCAACATGTTAATGTCACTTTCTAGTAATAGCCCACACAAATGTTTGATTGACTAAAATATTCCTAAACCAAAATCTAACAGGTTATTTTACATAAATTAATGCTCACTTTTTGTTTTATGTTTTGTCTTATTACATGGCAAAGGTACAAATAAATATATTAATTAACCAATTCTTTTTTTAAAAAAAAAAAAAAAAAAAACCGTTACACTTCACAGCAGAGTATAGTGGCTCAAGTGTTTGATGTCTCCTTTGCTCCAGTGGCTTTGCCTATTTTGTGACTTGCTGATTAACTCTATTATTTTTACTTCATTTAATTCTCTCTTGTGGTTTTCCTTTTTTTTCTATAGTTAAAAAACAGAAGAACAATACCTGCCTGGTTAGATGGAATTTTATGAAAAAAATGGACTAGTTATTTTGTAAAAACTCCGACTCTTGCCCTAAAACTTCCTTTGAAATGTTGAAAAAAAAAAAAAAGAAGTTAAAGCTAAAAATTAGAACAAAACTTCACAAATAAAAGTGTAGCTGTTAACCAACCTATGCCAAAGTCACGTTCCCTGTCTACAGAGCTTACCTTGATAGGAGCTAATTTGCAAGTTTTTCTTTCATTTATTGTATTGTGGAGTCATCAAATTTAAACATTGTAACAGAACCCTAAAACATCTTTGCCCCATTAGAAGCCAATATTGCTGCCACGACACTATAGTTTAGTTTAGTTAAGTTTCAGGATATTGGTCTCCTATGCTCTAGATGTCTTGGATGCTAAGAGTCATCAGTAGTGATCTCCTATGGAAGAGAGCAACTGCAGTTGTTTATACACTAGAGGCTTGCTGTGCCTACTCCTCCCTGGCCGGCCGTTATAGGATCCCTCGACCTTGAAAGATACTTTTTTCATCATATTTATCAGATTAAGTGATTCACTATATCACACATCCTTCCTTCCTTTAATTTATCATTTACTTATTCCCTATTTACAAAGGAACAAATAGATAAAATTAGTCAAGGTGATTTCTCAGGTCATATGCCTTTGCCTTATACAAGTAAATATTGTTGTACTTGGTGATCTGTAAGACCTCAAACAGGCCTTGCATGCAACAAGAAAACAATACTTTGAATGATATATCTGATTCATAAAGCAAAGCAAGTAAGATTAGCGAGTGGGGAAAGTAGGATCGCCAATATTACAAATGGCCTTGTCAAACCTTTGTCTACTAAGCCATCTGTTTTGATGCTTTTAGATTAAATATTACCTAATCTGATTTAAATGTTTTCGCAGGATGGATTTCTGTTACTCCAGAAAAAGATAAAATTGTAAAAATGAAGTTTTGGACTCCTGCTGGACGAGGTGTTCATGTAAGAACACCTTCTCTTCTACCTAAAGCTGTTGCACTCAGGGGAAAGAAAATCAATAAGTCACCAGCTTATCAAAGAAGCAGGACTTTTGATTATTAAGAATTAATGATATAATATGGAAATAGTTTTTTTTTGTTATAAATTAATTGTTTTTGTATATTTTTGTTACTTATAATTACATATTTTTAAATTTCAAACTTGTTAATTCCAATATACAATGACCCTCAGTAGTTAAAATGCTTTAAAACAAGAAAACCTAGCTAAATTATGTTTCCTTCCTATTTTAACTTTTTTTAAAGTTTAATAAATGTAAAAATATTATTGCAAAAACTACGTACATGAAAAATTAAGTACACAAAGTTAATCTGCATTTAAGAAGTACGAAGTAGATTAAAGGAGCTGACTGATGGCGCCGGTTGTGTTCTGGGCAGTGCTGGTCCCTGCCTGGACTAGTCTAGGCCCTTTAATTTCATCTTGTTGCTCGTCTATAAAAGTGGCTCAGCTCCCCCCAGAGTTAGTTTGTTCTCGGTTCTATTCAAGTGAATAACAGTGCAGCTTTAGTGAACAGTTCTTTTTAGTTTTGGTACAGTTTTTGTGTATAGAACAGTGTAGTGCCGTGTTTATGTAAAGAACAGTGTCTTTAAGTTCCAAATTTGAGACAGTGGCCAGCAAAACTGGATGGAATAATGAAGAAAAAGCAATAGGACTAATTTTGGCACGGAAGGGAACAGCTGCAGAAATCCTGGAGTTTACTGTCTTCTTGCAGGAATAATTATGGGGGCCTAATGGGCCACTACAGCACTACTAATGGCCTAATGCCATTACAGCTTATGGTGGTGAACATAAACGAGAATTTTACAGGATGGAATTACGGGGTAGAGTGCAGAAACCGAATGAGACACTACAAGATTTCGTCATGGAAATTGAACGTCTGGTGCAGTTGACTTACCGAGGTGAAATTTATCCATTCCTAGATCAGTTTGATTGAAGCATTTGTGAAAGGCATCCAGATGTTAAATATGTGGTGCTATGCAGAAATCATCCTTTGCTGAAACCATTTCTTATGCGCTGGCCCAGGAGACTGCTAAGGTCATATCAAAGCCACAAGTCTACAAGGTGCGACGTCTTGAGGCTGGTACAGAAATTTTCAGCGTAACTGCAAAGCACCGAGGAAGAGGTCAAGATCTATTTCGCCACAAAGGGACAACAAACGGGTGAATAACGCTCAAATCTCAAAGAGTGACATAGAAGTAATCAAGCGAATACTAGAGGAGCAAATGAATTTTTGTAATAAACGTAACAATATATTAGGTAGGAATGTTAAGTGATGTTGCTCACATACTACATGAGGAGGAGTGGGGGTTTACTGATGGTCGGAAACTAAAATATGAAAATATCTCGGTTGATATTTAATATAGAGAAAACATCTATATTGCAATATTTATAGAACATTACATTTTCAATAAGATTGATTCTATACAATTGTTCGATCCGATGCATAAGATCGGAGATATTTTGAATTTACAAAATTCCCCCTCCCACTAGTCACATTTCAGTCATTAACAAACTTGATCTTTAGTATTATATAAAACATTTAAGTATCAAGTTTGATATTGATCAAACCAAAATTGCGACCGCTAGAGTGTTGACAGACAAATATATACATTTTTCCTTAAGGGAATTCTGCAAAATAAATGAATAACAAAAATACATGTTTTGTTTTTCAAGTTGGAAATAACAAATTGCAAATTTATGAGTATCTATTAGAGACAGGTTCTAGGACATTTTTTGATCTAATTTATTTGAATAGAGATTTAGATATTATTACTTTCAAATGAATTGATTTTAATCATTTTTTAATTTAATAGGAGTTCACGGAACTCATGTGGCGCCCTCATTAATTTTTTGATGTAAAAATTAAACCTCTTGATTTTTTATTGAGTTTTAAAGTCAAATGGTTAGGTGCGGAATTTGGTCTCCCAAAATTTGATTCCCCCCCCCCCCAGAAAAAGAAGCCTTATTTGTGGATTCTTGAATGTACTCATTTAGCTATTGCAGAAAGTCTTAGTGCTAAAATAGGGAATATCCTAAAAAGATGCATAAGATTACAATGAATGTCTATGAACAATCTGAACACATATGGAAATAGTACATTCATGTATTCACAGTCGATTTAGAAAATTCTGTTCGATTTCCAGCTTGGGCAGTCAACAAAAATTGTCCTCTTTACTTAAAATTGATTCAATGTAGGCTTTGAAGTAGAGTACTAGGAATTTTCAAGATCCTTGTCCTGGGAACAAGAATATACACTATTTTGGACTCACGTACATTCAAATATCTCTTAACATCACAGGATACAATAAAATTACAGATATCTTGGTATCCAACTCTTGTTTTAAGATAATTGAGACATGCTGATTAAAAATACACAACAATTTTGTCTCTATCACCCACTGCTTTTGAGATAACTGACATTATATTGTTTTAACATTGTATCAAGGTAAACAACTCGCAGACAAGTTACAGTAGAGCACATATTGCTGAATAGGATACTAAACTACAGGGTTGGCAAATAAGTCCTTTCGGTTTTTTAAGTTGAAAGAAAACTATTGTATATTTTGAACATAATTTTTATTTTAATCTACAATGTAATATCCATTATTTTCTATTACTTTACCCCATCTCTCCATCAGCTGAATAACCCCATGCTCATAGAATGTCAAAATGGCCTTGAAAAAATGATCAAGGTGCTCCCTGACACCCTGTTCGTTTTCAAACCGTTTTCCACCTAAGGAATTTTGTAGAGACCGGAATAAGTGGTAGTCACTAGGAGCAAGGTCCGGTGAATAGGGAGGGTGGGGCAAAAGATCCCATCCAAGGGCTAACAATTTGTTGCGGGTGACTAACGAAGTGTGGGGCCTGGCATTATCATGATGGAAGACGGCACCCTTTCGATTTGCCAGTTCTGGGCGTTATTGTCGAATTGATTCATTCAATTTTGTTAATTGTGAGCAGTATAGAGTGGAATCGATTGATTTACCTTGTGGCAGCAGGTCATAAAAAATCACACCCTTGAAATGGAAGGATTTTGATCGACTATAGCCTTAACATCAATGCATTCAATTTCTTGTGGACGACCAGGTCGTGGTGCGTCGTTTATGTCAAAATTCCCTGCCCTAAACTTGGCAAACCAATTTTGGCACGTGCGCTCTGTTAAGGCTTTATCCCCATAGACCCCGCATATTTTTTTTATGCCTCTGCAGCTCCCTTACCTTTTTTGAAATAATACAGCAAAATATGCCTATAATGCAATAAATTACCGTCCATCTTCTCAGCTGGATCACAAACGCAATACTGACCTAATCTTAACAAGTGTCGACAGACATAACTGTTTACATATTACAAATAGGATAAACAATCCTCTGTTGGGATTAATTGCATCAGATAAATGTGACATATTGTAAAAACAAAACATGGATACAAAAACCGAAAGGACTTATTTGCCAACCGTATATATAGCATCATTGAGTTTAAGGTATAATACAGATATAAAATACATATGTATAACATAAAGTTCCTAAATTTAAAGTTAGTTTGCTTCAAATTTCTTAGCAATAGACGTGTAGCATTTGGCATGTCAAGCTGAACCTCCAGCAGCAGTCAGCCGACATTGCTCCAACCCATTGACCCTGATGTGTGAATCCATCACAGAGATGAGTGACTGTCTGCAATGATCTTCCTTATTTGTGGACCTATGAACACACCTTCTTTCATTTTTGCATAACTCCTCCACTCTGGAAACTTGTTGGATAGGTACCAAAAAGCATCTTAGTTGTTGTCTATTGTCTTCTCGAAGTTATTCATGAGCGCTAGCTTCATATGAAGTGGAGGCATAATAACTTTTTCACGCTCAACCAGCGGCACACAAAGGATGTTTTTACTACCTGGCTGCATTTTATCTCTGATGGGCCAATTCTTCTTTATATAGTGATGCTTCCTATCTCTGCTGTCCCAATCGCAGATAAAGTACTTGGTGTACCTTGTCTGCTTTCCCTTGAGAATAGTGATTACTGTTAAATCGCCACAGATCTTCTAATTGTAATCTTGAGAGCGAATTTTTTCAAGTTCTTATGTTTCTTTTAGATGGGCAGAATATCCAACCGGTACTGGTGCATATATATTTCCATTAAGTAATAATACTGCCTTCAAACTTGCCTTGGAGGAATCGGTAAACAGTCACTATGCTTCAGTGCTATGTTCTACCCCGAAGTTTGACATAAGACTTTAGATATCCATGCAGTAGCACATATTGCCACTCATTGCAAAGAACTGCATGAGTTCTTTGTGTTTGAGTGGAAATTGTGAAGTTCATATACCTGGTGATAGCAAATTTGATTCTTTCAGACGTGAACCTAGCAATTCAGCTTGGCCTTTTGTTAGTGCCAGGTCCCATATGAGGTCACAAAGATCATCATTACTAATCAAATGAATATCTTCACTAGGTCGGTAGTCAGAGTCTGTTGCTACAAGATGGAGAACTTTCTTCTTGCATTCCTTCATCGACTCTGTATTCTGTAGGTGGTGTTGGTATTAGACAAGTGACAGGATCATGTGGAGTTGGCTTTGAAACTAAGGGAATATCTGGATACTTCACAGATGAACGAGTTTCGCATGAGAATCCAATGACATTTGTCAAACAAAAATAACAGTCCGTGATGTGATTACTTGACTCACGCCCTATCATAGTTACTCCGAATGCCAGATGGTTGTTCTTCTTTGCCTTCCTTATCCAATCCTGTAAGTTGCATGTACATGTCAAGCAGATGAACTGTGGTGACCACGACCTACCACTGTCAAGCTTTGAATTAAAGTATAGAGCAAAACAGTTTTCATATTTGTAATCAGTATGAAAAACTGCATTAGAAAAAGTAAACATCATGCCAGATATCTATGGCTTGTTTATCAGTGTTATGATTAATATAGTTAAAATTATTTTCACACTCCATCATTATGTTAATCTGACTTAGTTTACATTGATTAGAAATATATGCCAGTTTGTAAGAGATTGAACTAGAATAGATAGAAAATGCAATAAAATAATTAAATTCTTTAAATAACATTAAATGTATTTCAATTATTTACAAAAATAGTTCAGCAAGTTTTTTATATTTACAAATATAATAGTATTATTTTTGTTTTAAAATTATGATCACTTATATCTTAATACATTATATATAATTCTAAGCATTAGTATCTTGACTTCGAGGATCATTCATTCTGTAAAAAAAAAAAAAAAAATGTTAAGTTTCAATACTGTAATACTAAACTAAACGTAGGCACAAAAGCCCCCGGAGTTTAACAACTCAATTTAGGGAGAAATGTGTAAATCAAGGATTAGTTGATAGCGTTGCCAATAAGATTAGGCATATTAAATTTTTTGATCTGACTAATAATAAGAGAGATTTTAGGTTTGTACTATAATAACTAATGTTTTAAAATATGCATAGCTTAGTAGTGAGTGGACCATGAGCTTTTAAGAGAAATGGGTACCATCAAAATGCAATAGTAGTCTCATAAACAGTAAGCTTCTGACATGAAACAATTATTTGTTTTCAATTTCAAAAGTACTTTCCCTTTGATGTTGAGTGCTAAGTGAAATGTGATTTCACTGAACTAATACAATCATTTTTACTATCATAAGATTAGATCAACAAAATCAGATATTTGATTAATGGATAAGTTTTTATGTATTCATAAGTGCCAAACAAAAATGAGGAAATAACAATATTACCTGAAAAAGTGAACTTCTGACAGAAGTTCATTAGGAAGATTCCCATGAGGTGTAAGGAACACAAACTGATGATCAGGTTTATTTTTTGCATAGTTTAACAGCATATTCATTATAATGTTTCTATTTATCTCATCCTGCCAAAATTGGATAAAATATTAACACTTCTGATGAAAACTAATAATTCTACATATATATATATATATATATATATATATATATATATATATATATATATATATATATATATATATGAATTAGTTATTTATTTATGCATTTACCATGAAAACATCAAACTCATCAAGGAAGAAAAATGGTGAGGACATATTTTCCCATAATGCCATAATGAATGAAACCATTGAATAAGATCGTTCCCCACCTGACAAAGTCAAAGTTGCTGATCCATCTTTTGCAGCTGACTCTACTTTTATAATTACCTTTAATGTCTTTTTTTCATGATCAATAATTAAATCACCCTGAAAAATATAAAACAAAATAAGTTTCACAATTATTTGCATTCAACAAATATAAAAATTTAATGATTTCAATATCAGTTGTGTTGAGTTAGGTCTTAAAATATTTCTTAGAAAAAATGGTGCCAGTAAGTGTATTATGATTATTTGCAGATTTATAATTCTGGGAAATACATACATTGGCCTGTACCAGATGGATCTATAGTCTACAAAAACTAGTCAAATCATAGTAAAGGCTGAAAACAAGAAAATATAAATAACCCTTTTAATATTCGAGTTACAAAAAAATGTATAAAGCAACAATTGTAGAGCATTAAATGTTAGAAAAAGTTTAAGAAAATATAGCATTTTTTGGTCCAACTCATACTAACTGTGATTTCTTTAATTCTCCCCCTCTTTCTGGTCTGACTTGGTTTATATTTTGTACTTGATTATGCTTATTATACCTTAATTGATGGCACCCCAGATAACACATATGCATATCTCATAGAGTAAACATCTATCGAAAAAAATATCCTTATTTAAGCTTAGAATAAAAAGTGACATGATATATTAGCTTATTGTAAATGTGAGGTGAGTAGAAGTGGGAGTTTACTGAAGAAAAATAACAAAAAAAATACAAATAATTTGCTTAATACTACAGATACGAAAACAATTTATAAAGAACATATACAGAAACTTAATTTTAAAACAAGATTGGTTCTACAATTTTTGATCCAACTCATAATAAAATAGATATTTGGAATTTTTTATTCAACTCCACTAAACCTCACCTTTCCATTGGTAGAATTTCAGTCATTAAAAAACTATACTAATCTTGAATATTCAAAGAGCTATGTGCAGAACAAATATAAATCTAGTGTTTAGGTCCACATTCATGGCTTATAATTGCCTACCTTCCCATGCTCGGAGCAAACAATTTCTTTCTAACAGTGCAGTGTGCTATAAATAGGTCATTTTTCATTTCTTTTAGCCAGATGCTCCATTCTGGATTTATTTTTTCATCTGTCCATTTCCACCATGTGACCATACCTTTCCGTAAGGAAAGTCTCCTACATGGTGATGAATAATTCTCTATAGCTGAAGTGGAAATACTTCCAAGGCAAAGAGAAAATTCCATTTTCCCTGATGAGGAAAATTCAATTTTTCCCTGTTTTTGCCAAATCCCAATTTCTCCGACTTTCCACGTTCTCCAGTCGCATATGAACCCTGATATATATTTTGAATGAATCTCACCTCATTTTTGTAAACAATGGAATTCAAAACAATTTTTCAAAAATGGCATCATGATACAATCAAAATAGCTGATTTCCTGAAGGGAAATCTTCTAAAAATGTTAATAAAGAAGAACTAAAAATTAGGCTATAGTTATAAATCTAGTACGTGAGAACTCACCTACTGACAGTAATGATGATTAAATATTCATGAATGAGTTATACTAAGAATCTAGAATTTCCCTTTTATCTGAAGAGTTCAATGCTTTCCGTCGAAGCAACTAAAAAGCGGCTAATTATTGAGTGGTTTTCAACAGCACTTTTCTGCCTAGTGGTAGGATGAGGGATTATATTCAGTGAGTCCCCTTAATAAATTCCTTTTGCCCATGTGCAAACCCCATGATGTGAACTAAATATTCTTTAAATCGTGCAACTTTTTATCAACATGTAATCTAATTAAACAAAGTTGAAATGCTTGCCGAGCTTTCTTTAATGGACCTCGTCTTCTCAATATGAAGAAGTACTAGTGTGAGAAATGAATACGCACAAAAGGTGAAAGTATGAGAAGCCTCATTGAAGATATCACCACCATCAAGATTTAAAGGACAACCACCTAGTAGTTGAAACAAATGGGTTAGTTAGAAGTTAATATTTTCATATTCCTGTCACTATTGAACTTTGTGAGATGTTAAAAAAAAAAAAAAAATCATTCTACTTACTCGGTAAACTATAATGGACTAGTAAAGAATTAACAGAACCAGTTTATAAATTGAAAAATCTAACTTTGTCCCTTCTACATATCTTATTTCATTTGATAACCTACTTCTCTTTTCATTGAAATCCCCTACCTAAAACCCTGTAAGTTATTAAACACAATTGGTACTTCATACAACCTCATACTATCTGTAAATATCAGTATCAATTCACAAGAAATTGTCTGTATACCTACCTTAAATTGTTTCTTTTCAAGCATTGACAGAAAAGATTGCTTAGTGTTAATCCAAACAATCTTCTTAAGTTTTTCATAACTATCATCGAGTATATTTACAACATTTTTTAGTTTCTAAAAACAAAAAATAAGTTTTCAAATGTAATATACATGAATTTAAATATGCTCTATTGAGCATAAAAAATTACTTATACTTTATAAAAATAAAACTTGAGGAAAAAAATAGTTATTGAGTGCAGTATCCATTAAAGGTCCATTGACACAATATTTATAAGTTTAAGTAAGTGAAACAGTTAAATACTAAGTATGTTAGAGATGATATAAACATTTTCCAGTCATCTGCAAAATCTCTTACTTGATTGGAGTCACCCACAACCTATTTCCATGTATCTTACATAATAAAGGTCCATTGAAAACAATATTCGGTATTTCAGCTTGGAATAAGATATTTAATGATATGTATATTGGCTTAAAAGGGTTTACTGAAGGCTAAGAATTAAAAAAATGAAAATATCTCAGTTAATATTCAAAATAGAGAAAACATCTATATAAAAATATTTATAGAACATAAATGTGCAAACTATTGGTTCTAACCAATTTTTTGATCCGACAACGTTTAATAATGGAGATATCTTGAATTTTCGAAATTCTCTACTCCTCGCCCCCCCCCCCACATTCTGATTTCAGCTGTTAATGAACTTGATCTTTAGTTAATATAGATCTTTAGTTTATTATAATAATCTATATTCATATAGGTAAATATACCCAATTGGTTTTTTACAAATAAAAATAAGGCTAAATAAAAAGAAAACAATATTAAAAGGAGTAACATATTATTAATATATATTTAGCAATTCAATAAATATTTATAATTTACATGTACACACATATTAAAAAAATATAGCAGAGAGAGTATTATATATATATATATATATATATATATATATATATATATATATATATATATATAGAAATATATTTTGAGTGCGGAGGAGGGAGAAGGGGAGAGAGAGAGCAGGGGGTGGGGCTAATACAAAACAAAATTTTATAAATTTTTACTATCACCTTCCGGAAAGACTCATAAACCGAAGAGCCTTTTGAAATTATCTGGTCCCAGCCATCATACTGTTTTTTTAGGAATATGTATAGCAAGGTACAAAATCATAAGCATGAGCATGGTTGCTTCTGAAAAATTGTAATGAATACATTTAAATAAGTTAATAAACTATTTATAGAATACTCACATCTGCAGTTACTGTCAACTCCTTAAGTGCATTGTGCTTATCCCGCAACTGATTTACACGTTGAAAGTATAAATCAGGAACTGCATCCCTGTCACCTACTAAATGTTCTAAAGCTTTCATCATACTGTTCATTTTAGATAATTGTTTCTCTAATGTATCAATGTCCCTAAAATAAGTTACATGCGAATATAAATATTTACTTTTACTTAAGTTGTGCTTTCACAACATCCTTTACAGTTTTATCAAACACAGTCAATCATGTATTAGCCTCATTCAAGGTTACTGTGCTAAAAATAATGTGCATGCCAATGAACAAAATGCGTTTGACAAATTACATGTAAGAACATATAGTTAACTTGCAAGTTATTTTTACTTTACACAACTTGAAGGGATTCATGAAGGTACCAACATATATTACTCTAATTTACTCAACCCCCCCCCCCCACCCATACGCAATGACTCTTTTATTGGCAAAAGTAATTTCAAATAGTTGTTTTCAATTATAAGTTATTTGTTCGCTAACGGAAAAAAGCAACAAAAACATAAGAGGTAATGTTATTAGTAACACCTTTTGTTTAATCTGAAAGTTAAACTGGTCCTGCACATTCAGTTGTCCATTCTACTATACCCTAATAGTGTATGCCAGAAATTCTTAATTGAAACATATTGCTTCTTTAGAATCAGTAATTGTCAAAAAATATTATGCCAAGTGTGAACGTATCAAAGAAACCCTACTAGAACTCCTAAAAAACACATCTGACTTATAATCCACTAGCACAGCTGTCTATGTTCTATTCACTTATCGATACAATGCTCTTTGACTGTTACATGTGTCAAAATATTCCAATAAATACTATTTTTTCAATAGACAAAATACATTTATGTTCATTTTTTTATTTTTGCCTGAAACATATAAATATTTGGTGTAAGTTCAGAAATCCTTTCCTTCAAGAATGTTCAATTAATTGGGCCTTTCTGTATTGTTAACCTCATTCTTCCAGTGTTCCGAGGTAATCTGACATACTAACAAATTCATTTTTTTCAACAAGGCGAGAATGTAGCCTTCATGCTCATCCCTCTTCTTTTAACACCCCAAGTAACGCCAGGTTTAAAGCTAATAAAAAACTATAGAGAATATTCTGACCTGGTTTGAGGTATCCTTTCTGGATGAGCTTCTTTTGCCTCCTTCTCTGTTTTTTCAACCTCTTGTTTTAAATCAGCTACTACTTTCTTCACATTAATAAGCTTAGCTTCTTCACTCTTTAATAAGGCAGCATAATGACCACGATTTGCAGTAATTTTGTGATATTCATTATTATATTCAGTAATTTCTGCCTGTAGTTTGAACATTTCAATTTCATTACTGAATAAAGAATATGAGTAATATGACAATAGAATGGATACAATTTTATTTACCTCTATTTTTTTAATTTCTTCAGCTTGTTGAGACTTAGCACTTTGAAGTTTTTCAAACTGTTCTTTTACATCTCTGTACTTTCCAATAAGAACAGAATTTTCATTTTCTAAAGTCTAAAAAAAATATATGAGAATAATATAGTGATGTAAGGTATCAGAATACATTAATTATTAAAAACGTATACTAAAATTTCAGAAAATTAAAGCAAATGATAAAGATATATATGTATTTACCTGAAGTGTTTCCTCACATGTTTTAATAGTTTTTTGCCTGTACTCCAAGTCTTCTTTAAGTAATTTGACATCATATGTCTCTGGGATTTCATCCTTGCTAATTTCATCTAACTTATTTTCACAAGATGTAATTTGTCTATTTAACTTATGTATCTAGGGATTGATTTAAAAAAAAAAAAAATCATAATTAAATTCTTTAATGAATTCAAAAACAGATTGAATATTACAAAAAGGCCCCTGTTTAATAAATTATTTCTGGTAAAAAAAAAAAGAGCCATTAAACATGGGGAGTGTGTAATATAATACATACTTCACGGTTGACTTCTTCCAATTTTTCAGTAGAATTTTTAAGTTCTATTCTTGCTTTTTGCATACCATCTTTTAAGCCGCTCAATTCTTG